>VMOF01000002.1:13759503-14096953 GCA_011764245.1 Trialeurodes vaporariorum | reverse complement strand
TTTCTGTTTCAAGCTCTCTCTCTCTCACTTCACCCAGCCTTCGATTCACTCCAATTTCTATGACTCCCTTCCCGACTCCTTACTGAAACGGGATGGGCAACCCCCTCCCCTCCCCCTCTACTCACTACGCATCCCTGTACTTCGAGTTATTAAATTCCTTCCGTCTCTTCATAACCGATTTTAATGCTTCTTCTATCTTCCATGCGCCTTTTTCCCCCTCTCTCTCAGGGCTAAGCCGCAAGGGTGGAAGAGTGAGTTGGTACACAGCACTGGAAGGAAGGCTCGATAAAATTTCAGAGAGAGCAAACATATTTGTAAAGCCTCCTTGAAAAATTGCGAGTGCCGCTGGCGGATCCGAGAAATTCTCCTTCTCTTTTTCTGTCCATTTGAATGCATGCGTTAGAGAAAGGTAGAAGAGAGAGAGAGCGATAGTCACGTGACGGCCCCTTATCTGTCCTTTGCCAACGCACGCGACCTAATAGGAGAAGAGAGAGAAGAATAGATTCTTGGATCCACCAATATTGAGTGCAGATTGACGCAACGGAGATTTTGGCGTCGCGTTAGGCCAGAACCAACGATTGGGGGGAAAAAGGAAAAAAAAATAGTTTTGTTCGATTTGCGCGTTTAAAAAAGCGTCCATTTCACTGTTGTTGTTGTTTGTTTGTTTGTTTGTTTGTTTGAGTGTTTTTTTTTTGTTTTATTGTTTTTTTTGTTTTTTTTTTTTAATGAAATCTCAAGTACGAGGGGCGTTCAACTTATAAGTTTCCCTATTTTTTATCTCTGGCCCTGTTGGTGCTAGAAAAATTTCATTTATACGGTTAAATCCGCCAAATTCTCAGCTTTCCAACGGTATTTTTGTTTTTGAAATTCGAGCAATTTTTGTAGGAGAAAAAGCTATATTTCTACACCCGTGTCGAAAAAGTCCCCCGCCAACTTTTTCAGCAAAAAGTATTCGCCTGTTTTGAACAACAGCATTCGTCTGATTAGCGACGAAAATGAGCCGTTATCGCTCCATACCTGTTGCTGCGCTCAATTTTTGTCGTGAAATTCATCTAAGATAATCATGAGATGCATTATAATCACATATTGTAGGCAAAAGTATCGCACGTAAAGTTCCAGTCAGATGACCACCTGAAGGATACCGTGATGAATTTTTTCGTCCTTAGATCGAGAGTTTTTCGCCCAAGGTATTGAAAAGCTGGTTCATCGCCGCGAAAAATGTATCAATCTGGAAGGAAATTTTGTGGAAAAGTCGTAAAAATGGAATACTTCAAAAATAAAATGTATCTTTTATTTTAAAGTTTTGCGTTCTTCATTCCAAGTGTCAAAGTTAGTTTTTACTTCCCAACTCAGAAGTTGGCGGGGACTTTTTCGACACGGGTGTAGAAATGTAGCTTTTTCTCCTACAAAAATTGCTCAAGTTTCAAAAACAAAAATACCGTCGGAAAGCTGAGAATTTGGCGGATTTAACCGTATAAATGAAATTTTTCTAGCACCAACAGGGCCAGAGATAAAAAATAGGGAAACTTATAAGTTGAACGCCCCTCGTATATACTTCACGGAGAAAATTTAATTTTTACCCACAAAATAGGGGGGTCCACATAGTTTTTATTAGAATAACGTGCAGTGTGGGGTTTTCTTTAAAAACGGAATTTTTCTGCAAATAATGGGACTCTTGGAAACTTTTGCTACAGGTGATTGAATCACCTGATGATTCTTGCATAAAAACCTGTAAAAATGACGATCAGTACACTAAAAAGACACAAAATGCACTCTCAGAATCGGGCTTAATGGCGGAGCTACGCAGGTATCATGGGAGATTCCTATCTTATTTGAAACACATCTCTGTATGGCAGCTCCGCCATTACGATCTTGTCGTCACAGCTGTTTTCTGAGTTTACTTTTCGAGTGTGATTTTCGTGGGTTTCATTGATTTGCTCCATCGGATTTGACTAATCATTTGCTTACAGCAAAAGTTTGCAAGAGCCCTATTGTGTGACAACTGGCGAAGAAACATCATTTAAGAAAAACATACATAAACTAAAAAACCAAAGTTTTACAGCTTACGAAAAGACTAATTCCGCATTTTAATGCAAGCTAATTCGTTGATCACAATATTTATTTCCCGAGTACTTCAATTTTCAGGAGAGGACCAGGTCAATTAAATAATGCAATTCAATTGGATTATACAAGTAACTTTTAATTGATTTACGCTTAGAGAGTGAAATCTCTGCTTTAGCCACTCAGTAATTGGGGCAAGGGTAGGTAGTGTGCGACTGTAGACTGTATACGCACAGTCGCACAGCCTCGCCTAGCACTCGAGCAGCCTTCAGTAGCGCCTGCTCTCAAAAGCGCCTGGAAACGATGGATAGAATTGTGAGATAACTATTCCTACACGACGGTACCGTTTTTGCATAAACAATAAATTGAAGGCGCGATACGAGGAGCAGTCTGCAGTAGCTCCTGCTCACAAAAGCGTATGGGAATGATGCATTGAGTTGTGAGATAACTATTCCTACGCGACGGTACCGTTTTTGCATATACACGAAATTGAAGGCGCGACGAGGCCATCGCATCGCCTTCCGGGCCACATTCAAGTCAGCGCAGAGAGTAGCTCGCCTTACGGGGTGGAGGCTCTGGCCCCGGGACCCGGGCCTGGGTGCGCTGCACTCTCTCCACCTTCGGACGACGTTACGGCCCCTCTTTTCGAGGTCCCTGACTCCTCATATCCAAGGATCCCTTTAGAAGCTGATCAAGAATATCCGTTTTGGGGTACTTCTCTGACAGACGCTCATCAAATCGATAAAGGAGGAATATAGAGGACTCCATGAAAATTGCTAGTCTAAAAACTTAAACAAATTCTTAATTCGATCCTATTAGAGACCTCTACACAATCTAATAGGGTCTCCATGATTTCTGGAAGACTACACCCAACAACTTTGGCGAGGCGTGCGATTTGGCAACGTTCCCCTTCCCCCCATTGAAACACATTAGATAGGTCAAAATGCCTGGTCATCGCCGATGACTGGATTCTTCGACTTTTTCGGTGAATTTAAATGGAGAAAATACATTGTTGCCAAATTTCACGCTTCGCCACTGCCCAACAATCTCTTCTGAAGGCCCCCCCCCCCAGCCCGCTAGAGAGCTAGTTTCGAGCCCTTTTTCAAAACAACGTATCAAACAATTAATAGTTTACCGTTTTTATCCCCATTTGAACCTACGCTAAAGGGTCGATCTCAAGGATAGATTATTTTCTGTAGGGATAAATGCAGGAGGAATTATTCACTCATCGCAATCTACCGGCAGTGTTGCCAGATGTATGAGAGGTACGCTGGTACGACTTAAATCCGTATATTTCCCATAAAAAATCAATGTAAAATAAACAGTATTTAACCTGAAACCTGGCAACACTAAATTTACGAGACCGAGACCCGCCGCCAGCATTTCAGGGCCGTTCCTAATCCCGAGTTCCGCACGAGCTTTCAGGAACATGCTCCGCGGATATCTGGGAAAAGAAGCGAAAGTGGATCTAGGGTTTTGTCCTTGTCTCCCTCACACTCTTCCTTTTTCTCCCTCTCTCGCCACCCAATTAGACACACGTGTTGAAACTTTGAAAGATGATAGAGGGAGGGAGCATCACGTGACTTTGACGCCCGTATCTCTGTCTTTTTCAGGCCTTTTCTATAGCGAATGCGTTTAAATGAAAGAGACAAAAAAGTCAAGAATTTGTCACGCTGAGATACGGAACTGCAAAGACGGCAAGGCTACAATTTTGTGTTCATTCAATGGCATTATTTAATTCACCGAGGATTCCACCGATTGGTCGAAAGATTACCTAGTTCAGTTTAGTGATTGACTGTGATGCATGAACCTATGCTCTTATCAGTAATATTTTCTCAAACGGTGGAATCACCATTAAATTAAGAAATCAGATCCTTTTCGAATGCAAATTCATGCTAGTAAACAACCAGTTTCCTCAAATTTTATTGCACCATTAGATTCCAAGTACCTTAAAGTATCTTCTAACTCCGACATGATTCATGAAAAGATCACAAGTGAGTTTACATTTAATTACATCGAAAGATGTCCTATACGTTCTGTCCTCGTCTTGCTCGCAGTTTTTAATGGGCGCATCACCGTCATGACACTTAATCATCCTAACCTCTCTCTGCATCGATGCTTGCTGGAGGTATAACAGGAGGTATGATGGGAATGGGACCAACGAGCAAATAGTCGATAAGCCATACCATACCCTAGAATGCTATGCCCAGGAGAAACTGTGAGTGAGACAAGGACAAACATTGGACTTTCTTTGATATAAATGTGATTGTATATCAATGCGCCCTGTTTCGAAAATGTTATTGAAACGTGATTACACTTCAAGGTACGAGGAATCTAATGGTGTGATAAAATCTGAGAGAATTGGTTTTTTAACAGCATGAAAATTCATGCAGTAGGCATTCGACAATTTTGATCTGATTTTCTATGGGTAAATCCACAAGAATGAGCTAGATAGAGCATTTATTTGGAATTCACTGGCGCACCCAGGATGTCTTCCATCTCTCTCATTTCCCATTTGAAAGTATAAGAAGGAAAAGGACAGAAAGATGGGGTTTTATCCCGTTGTCCATCCTTGTCCAACATAGTTTTTTAATGGAGAAAAGAGAGAGATGAAGAAACTCTCGGAGCGCTAGGTAGGTACTGATTAGGATCCAATTTTGATCGTGACTTCATCACTAAACAAGGCTATTGAAAATATCATTGAATCAGTGGCGTAGCGTGCAATTTGGGAACGATTTAATGTGTCCATTTAAATCCATTCAAAAGATCGAACTATTGGGTGTTCGGTGAACACGTTCACATTCGACCTTGTACATGGGTTTTAATGGACACAATATAACGTTGCCAAATCGCACGCTGCTCCACTGCATTGAATATACACATAAAAGGCAGCTCTGAAAGACGGACAAATGGCCGAGAGTCGCGGTAAGTTCATTATTGCACCGATGTAAGTCGGGAAGTATAACTTCGGGGGTTGAGTTTCCTTGGAATAGGTCAAGTCAAGTTAAATTCGAGCCATTTCCAGTGGCGCCACCGCCATTTCCGTCGACTCCTGCCCCTTCCGTCGACTCCTACCCCTTCCATGAAGATCCCCCCCCCCCCCGAATCACCCCCTTCGGTCGCCCCCGCAGTAACGAGCTTCCGTAAAATTTCGACTGGCACGCTTCCCGCCTTCCACCCTGCTCCTGCCTACCCCTCTCTCATCGCCCGGACACGATCTGATACCCACGCGCGATCGGAGAAGAACAAGGGAAAGCGGCCATAGTTGCCAAATATGTCGATAAAATTAGGAAAACTCCGCCTTCATTACATTGAACTAAACAGGAGGCACCCCCCGATCAAATTTAAATTGCAATGAGGTGCAATCCGGCATCTTTGCATCTTTGATGAACGGTGTTTGATCTAAGATTGAAAGTCGTCGCGCACGCATTGTTGATGGGGTGAAAAATCCCCTAATGGGGGTTTGTTGCATACTTTCGCTACACGTGATTTAAAGGTCGGTTGAGATGTAAAAACCTCCAAAAATAAGGATGGTACAAGGAAGAAAAAAAAGAAAAAAGACTGGCAGAATCTACCAATGTATGACCCTCTCCATCTTTTTACCTTCTCACTCTAACGAAGTTAAAAAAAGGAAGTAAGGTAAACGCACCAGTGATTGGCACCTTAAGGATTTTTTGCCCCTTTGAATTTTTATTTCTCCCAAAATATTGAAGGTATTCTTGATATGTTGGTTTCTATTGAAGATGTATACATTCTTCTGTTGAAAAAAAGGTCAAAATAAACATTTTTGAGCTTGAGTTTTATTTTATATGGCTTTTAATAGAAAAGGGCAAAATGCACCAGTGATTGGCACTCAAAATTTTGATGTGCAAGTAATTGGCAATTCATGTTCCAGTGATTGGCACACCAGTTTATTAATAACAACCCTTACATTTTCTTTGAATTATTGACTAATGTTGATAAGAATGGTAAAAAGAATAACAGATTTTGTTTCAAAATAGGCAGAGTTGCCATTTGTTTATTAATTAGAAAAAAAATAAATGAGAAATAAATGCTTGCAAATACAGAAAATTTTGGAAACTTAACTAAGTACGTTCAAAACAAATTATTATTTCCTCCGGAAATGAATCGATGGTTAGAGAGTTTGATATATCGATCGCCTGTACTCACAGTCGTTCTCGGACCCTCCCCCCACCCTCGGGGAGCCACGAAAACACCTTAATGACCCTCGTTTTACATCCGCGACCCTCACGGAGCCCATGTACCATACGAGGCGCTCTAAAAATCCACGTTTCCTAGAGTTCCCATAGTCCTGTTTTGGGGTGTAAAAACAGGTGTTAAAATGGTGTGAGGGCCTCCAGTGGGGGGTGAATAGTCACCCTGGAACAACCACAATTTTTTTTGGGGCCTCGGATAAATTTCAAACAAAATTTAATCACTATTCCCACCTTAATATGCTCCGTACGCATAAGGCACGCGCAAGGCTTCCTCCGGAGATGAATCGAAGGTGATGAGAGTTCGATATATCGATCGCCTGTACTCTCGGCCGTTCTCGGACTCTCCCTCCGCCTTCGGGGGGCCACGGAACCACCCAATTGCCCCCCCCAAGGATTTTCAATGTGGCCGAAAAATCAAGTCAGAGATTTTTTTGCCGTGCAGAATGCACGGGGAAAAAAAAAAAAGGGTCATATAAATTTTTGGAGGGCCTGCCGGGCCTCCCCCCCCCCCAATCAAGTCAGAGAGATAAAAATGGGTCATTCCATTTTAAATCAACCAGAGCCTGTGCTGCCTAGTCATGGATTTTGGAAATATTTTGTGGGGTGATTGTAACTACTTTTAGTAGCTCAAAACGTATTTTTTCATATTTTTTTAGCTTACGGCCCCTGAGATATAGGCAACCGGAAATTCAAAAATTGCGATTTTAGGCTTATCTTTGAACGCGTGCCACAGCCTTGATTCTCAACGGAAAGATACGGTTGAGGTCTCATTTTGATGCATTTTGTGTCCTCTTTTCATTGCTTTAGTTTGTTTTTCATTAATTGAAGGTTTAGCAGGTTGCATACCTATTTGAACTTTGGTGACCCTATTGCAATTTTTCCGATCTTTGATCATTTTTTTTAATAGGATAACGTTGGTAGAAAAAATTCAAACTTTCCAAGCTTTAAGTACACTACTAAGAGTACCTGCTCAAAAAAAATTGGATCTCCTGAGCAATTTTTTCTAGTTGAAAAAATTGCTTAAAGTCGGCTGAAATTAAGAAAGACCCAACTTTGAGGTTAAAAAAGTCGATGTGGGGATTCATGAAAAAATCTTAAAAAATAACTAAAATCACCGCTTTTATGTCTAATTTCAATATCTGAAGTCGAAAGTTTGTGTATTTGATCGCTACAGTCGATTTTTTTTTTTTTCAAAATTGGTAAAAATACAATTTGCTCGAACACACGCGATTGAAGCGAATAGAAGAGCCGACTCTTTGAGGTTTAAAAATCTCGCAAAATCTCTAAAATGATCGCTTTTAAGTCCTTTTTCAACGCCTGAAGTCGAACATTTGATTACTGAAGCGCTTCAGTTGAAATACAAGCTTGTAAAATCGGTAAAATTTCACGCGACGCCCCTATGCCCTGAACTGAGCTCAGATTGTGGCCGTGCTAATTGTGTTTTTACCGATTTTACAAGCTTGTATTTCAACTGAAGCGCTTCAGTAATCAAATGTTTGACTTCAGGCGTTGATAAAGGACTTAAAAGCGATCATTTTAGAGATTTTGCGAGATTTTTAAACCTCAAAGAGTCGGCTCTTCTATTCGCTTCAATCGCGTGTGTTCGAGCAAATTGTATTTTTACCAATTTTGAAAAAAAAAAAAATCGACTGTAGCGATCAAATACACAAACTTTCGACTTCAGATATTGAAATTAGACATAAAAGCGGTGATTTTAGTTATTTTTTAAGATTTTTTCATGAATCCCCACATCGACTTTTTTAACCTCAAAGTTGGGTCTTTCTTAATTTCAGCCGACTTTAAGCAATTTTTTCAACTAGAAAAAATTGCTCAGGAGATCCAATTTTTTTTGAGCAGGTACTCTTAGTAGTGTACTTAAAGCTTGGAAAGTTTGAATTTTTTCTACCAACGTTATCCTATTAAAAAAAATGATCAAAGATCGGAAAAATTGCAATAGGGTCACCAAAGTTCAAATAGGTATGCAACCTGCTAAACCTTCAATTAATGAAAAACGAACTAAAGCAATGAAAAGAGGACACAAAATGCATCAAAATGAGACCTCAACCGTATCTTTCCGTTGAGAATCAAGGCTGTGGCACGCGTTCAAAGATAAGCCTAAAATCGCAATTTTTGAATTTCCGGTTGCCTATATCTCAGGGGCCGTAAGCTAAAAAAATATGAAAAAATACGTTTTGAGCTACTAAAAGTAGTTACAATCACCCCACAAAATATTTCCAAAATCCATGACTAGGCAGCAACATATTTCATTAATTTTGGTTGATTTAAAATGGAATGACCCAAATATTTGTTTAATATTCACGGCCAAAAAAGAAAAAAAAAAAAAGTGGTCATCCAAATTTTTGGAGCCCCCCCCCCCCAAGGAAAATCTGAAAAGGCGCCCCTGAATATGAGTGTTGTCTGCAGTGTTACATTTCTCCCTTTTCCCCTCTTAGAACTTAATTTATCTTCTTTTGCCTTCCAATATTATCAGTTTCTAACCTAAAATTACTTGGTGCCAATCATTGGAACATGATGTGCAAGTAATTGGCAGTGACTACAAATCACTGCCAATCACTGGTTAAGGCCAAGTTTTGCTGTACCAGTCCTGGGCACAGTAATTTGTCACTCTAAAAATTAAAATTTTTGACTGAAATTTCACAGAAAGATGCAGAATTATGTCTAGAACCTGATAAAACTTGAATTTTCATCATTATTTTGAATTTAAAGCAAAAAAAAGCTTAAGACACGAGGTGCTTGCCCTTACGATTTTGATAAGAAATCCTCATTTTTGGCACACTGTCTGAGGTGCTTGTGTTCACTATTTTTTTTCTCCTTCTTCCTTTATCCTTCCACCATTATGAATGTCTGTGGCTTTACCTATGATTCAGCTGTTGAACCTACATTTTTTTAATTCAAGAAATCACCAACAGAGGTCAATATAATCACTAAATTATTAGAGACTGCCAATCACTGGTACAGTGCCATTCACTGGTGCGTTTACCTTATTGCGATGGCCAGTGGCGTCGCGTGCCATCTGGCAACAATGCAACTGCTCCATTTAAACTCATTAAATATATCGAATTTTCCTTGTGCACTGTGCACCCCCTGAATTCGATCTTTTACATGGGTTTAAATGGATAGAATACATTGTTGCCAAATTGCACGCGACGCCACTGGCGATGGCGCAGATGTCTGTCTGTATCCCGGCAAAACTTTTGAACCAATGATCCATTGATCTATGTACATGTGAGGGGCTATTAGGGCTACAGCCCCCCCCACTTTTTTAGGGGTGCAGGGCTAAAGTTTTTAAAAAAAGGAAAAAAAGAGTCATGGATTTTTTAGCCCCCCCCCCCCCCACACACACACACACACACACATGGAGACCTCACATGCCACCTATGCAACAAGGTTCTGCTCCACACTGCCCAGCCTAAAAAATTCCCATTTTATTTTATTTAATAAGAAGTATACTTTTATAATAACCCCAAAAAATCAGTGGTGTAGCATGTAATTTGGCAACGTTGTATTTCGTCTATTTTAACCCAAGTAAAAGGTCGAATTCGAGGGTGTTCACCAAACACCTAACAGTTCGATATTTTCGATGGGTTTAAATGAAGAAAGTACAACGTTGACAAGTTGCACGCTACACCTTTGCAACAAATCCACTAGTTTAATGATTTTTGGATGTTTCTTAATTTATTTCGAAACTTTTTCCCCCGTACTCTCATCTGCAGAAATGTACCTAGTCTAACAGAGGCGTGTGTGACTGTTGCTATACTACTATTTACTTATGAAAAAAAAACTAGAAAAAAAAAAATATTGGTCAATGAAATAATACATGGAAACTAAGTGACTAAAAGTAAAACTTAAGTCAATAAACTTTAAGACAATAAGAGTCTGTAGAATTACATTCCCAAAAGAACCCTTGTCATCTTTTTCATGGAAGTAAGGTCCACAACAATAACAATGAGTCAAGGAAAAACATAAGCATTTAACTAATGATGATAGCCTGAGTGTAGGACCAAGATAGAAAAATGATTGCATAACTCAAGGTCGTGTGATCAGGATTAAATTAAAAAGATGAAGGAGAAGAGGAAGCAGAAGGAGCAATTTCTTCTTCCAATGGTTTTCTTAGATTCTGACATTTTTAAATTTGGCTCAAAGAGGAAATTCATGCTCACACAGACCAAGCTGTCAACATTTGGGTTTCTGTGTAAGTATTTGGAAATGTTGCTGTTTCTTGTCCAAGACATAAAATGCAATATATATAACCTATAATAAAACCCAAAAAAACTCTGTTGATTCCAATGAGACAATATCAACCAAGATCAGTTGTGGCTCGTGCAATGTGGCAACAACGTATTTTTTCCATTTAAATCTACGTAAAACAATCGATCTACTGGAGGTGCAATGTACCCCCAAGATGTCGATACTTTTGCTTAGATTTAAATGACGAAGAAGCGCGGATGCCACATTGCACGAGACTGACCAAGATTTAGATGTTTTTCTTCTTCATAAAAAAAAACCTGAATTTGAACAACCCCTGATTTTACATTGCACAGTGAGCATCCTACTCCTCTTTTCTGGACAAAAAAAGTAGATTTGCACTTTCAATACCAAGGATAACTCTATTGAAAGCTTTGATTTCAACTTGCTCTTGTGGATTGATAAAAAATACTCGAGTTTGAAGAACAGAGCCATTCAAGGAAAAGAAACGACAAACTGAAATGAAATTGTCAGCTAACTGAATTTAGTCATTGAAGATTCAAAGAAAACATTTCTAGGGCAAATTATTCCATCCTAGGTAGTACAAACTGCGCAAAAAAGTATCTGTACACCAAATCAGTGATACAACTTGTAACACTGGCAAAAATACAACGAAGGAGCAAATAATGGTGTAACGTGCCATTCAGCAGCATTGGATTTCGTCAATTCAGAAGCCATGTAAAAAAATGATTTCGAGGGTGGTTATCAAACACCTAAATAATTTGATCTTCATGATTTTAATGGACAAAGTGCAGTGTTGCCACATTGCTATAGAAAGCAAACTGCAAAATATAAAATTAAAGATTGAATGACACCTCACTGAGAATCTTCAAAAAAAAAAAAAAAAAAAAAAAAAAATTAACAGGATATACATCCATCCTACTTTGAGCAAATTTTAAAGGAGGAGAGAAGTTGGAAGTTCAGTTCGACAACATACCGGCAGATTCGTCGTTACATGTGCCTGCATTCCAGCTTGTTCCGTAACATTCTCCACTGTCCCTTCCGTAACATTCTCCACCATCCCTTCCGTAACAATCTCTACTGTCCCTTCTGTAACATTCTCCGCTGTACCTTCCATAAAATTCTCCGCTGTACCTTCCATAAAATTCTCCACCATCCCTTCCGTAACATTCTCCACTGTCCCTTCCATAACATTTTCTACTGTCCCTATATCATCCTCACATCGTCTCTTTTCGTTGAGCCTTCCATTTCTTCACCTCTGCAAAAGTCTACAATTGACAACCGATAGACTGTTTTTATGATCAGCTTTACCCAACGTTTGCAGAAAAGTATGTGCGCTTCTGAATAATTGATTCATAACTTCTTCTAACTCTCTCATTCTCATTTAACCCTCGTAGGAGCTATACCTTTTTCTTAATTTCCAGCTCAACAATTAGACAGTATTGAATTAATCTGATGTCACAAATGAATTCTACAGATCTACGACAATCTGCCCGGTTAAAAAAGCGAGGCAAAATCTGCAGTTGACAGTCCAAGAACACAAATAAAGTCATTATAGATAAGACAGCACGAATCAAGGGTCACGTGAGAATGAAAGAGATTGAATATGGTGTGCATGAACCAACAAAACTAAAAGGTAAATGTGCTTACTTTCATGAAAACATCAAATTTTGACACAGTAACCGAGACAGTCTAGGTTCTGGGTATTGGCGTTTCGTCAGCAGATGGCTATGCTTACTCCTTATCCATTTTCTTTGAGGGAGGCTGTATCATACCAGAAACAGACCCTTTGATGATTATTATTCACAAATGAGGATGTGATGGTTGCCAATCAAGGTACCAATACAGAATGTGCGAATGAGAGTTCTAGAGGATTCGCAGACATCTACGATAAGAGCACTAAAATGCATCGCTGATACAATACGAGAGATGTTCCACAAATCACCAATGACATAGAACTGATTCCATTCCGGTGAATTGTGGCCTGATTTTCCTTCCTATCAAAGAAAATCGACAACAATATCGCACCATTGACCAAAACAAGGTGGGAGTAAACAATATCAGTTTGAAACTTTGAAAACCTTTGCGTTATCTTAGGATTGGAAAATAGAATGGAATAGTTCAGAACTGTGTGAGGGGGAAAAGGTAACTTGTAAGGAGAGTTTTCATGTTCCTGACAACGAAATCGCTGGTAGAGAGTATCAGTTTGAGTCGACGAAAATTGATTACATAACAAGCTTGTAGCTGAATGAACACATACCTGTTGCTCTAAAATGTAGCTTTTCTCGCTGACTGGCTTTTTTGCCTCACTCATAATTTGATGAAAATCATTAATTGTATGTTCTAACAAGCACTAAAACCAAAGACACGTGGAAAATGAGAACGAATTAATTGAAAAATGACATCAACAGTACATTACGAAATTGTTTATCACAATGCAAGTGCAGGGGACTATCTAACTAATGCATCTAGTGATAGCAATGTTGACAATTTCCGAGTTTCCTCGATAGAAGGTGGGGTGGGGATGGAACTTGTGGGAGTAGTGGGTCGACAAAGGTCTCAAAGGAGTAGTAATGTTGCCGACTTCGCTCCCTAGAGGGCAGCAGGCAGCAGGTAGAGATCAAAGGTCATTTCAGATGAGTTCGACAATGACAGTTCGCAATGTATCTGCGCAAAGGATTAGTTTGGGATTTGTGCGCAATGATAACAACGTCAGATGACAAGTGTCATCACACATCAGCCAACTGTTATCTTTTACTACTGTTTCTAGTTCTACCATTCTCATCAAGCTCTCAACTGCATTACTTTCATCGTGAACTGCATTAGGTACAGATTACAGGCTGAAACAGATATTACAACCCCCCCCCTCTCCCCCCACCCCCGCCACCGCCGATTGTCTAAATTTTGATCTAGTGGGCTGTCGCGTTATGTGCTGATCTTCATAATCTTGGGTGAAGAAAATTAGACATATATTATGTTGGTGGAGGGGAGGGGTGTCCGAGGGTCCGACACCCCCTTTTCCGAAAATATCGATTGCAGCAATCTTCATCTTGATGCAGGTACATCATTCGAATGGAATAGAACGTCAAATCCTTTCATATCCAGTGTAAATTGGAGGTCGATATCGTTAACTCCGTTTTGGGAAGTCGGAATGAAAGAAACAAAAAAAAACAAAACAAAAATTGGCTGCCTCTAATACTTAGAGTCCCTATATTCTATGAATAATATTAGCACAGAATAATACAATCAGAAGGGAAACTCCCATAAGAGCCAATGGAAACAAGATTTGGAATTTACTGGCACAAACTGGCAACTGTGCCTACTCACTTCTCAAGATGGCGGACATGCTTTTTCAGTCTATACAACCAATCACAACTCGGCCAGTTGCCGAAGATCTGCCGAAGATTGCCGAAGATACTCACTTTTGAACATGGCGGCCCGAAGTAAAGAATGTTTCAAAATGAATTAGAGTTTCCCTTCTGATTGTATTATTCTGTGATATTAGCAACAAGTACTTACTCTCTCAAATAAATACTAGATATAGAGGTAGTTTCAGAGGTGTAGGAGCCAGTGGCGGCTCATGCAATTCGGCAACAATGTTTTTCCTCCATTTGATTCTATGAAAACAATCGATTTGATAGTGAAGCAGCGCCTCACCAGCGTTCGATTGTTTTACATTGAGTCAAATGGAGGGTAAACATTGTTGCCACATTGCACGAGCCGCCACTGGTAGG
This sequence comes from Trialeurodes vaporariorum, assembly GCA_011764245.1. Lineage (NCBI taxonomy): Eukaryota > Metazoa > Arthropoda > Insecta > Hemiptera > Aleyrodidae > Trialeurodes > Trialeurodes vaporariorum. Next base: position 14,082,714 of record VMOF01000002.1, on the reverse strand, counting down.
AGCACCTGGACCGCTAATTTTTGGAATTTGTCAACATTATTTCTGATACAACTCGATGAAAATGAACGACAATGAAATTGAGGGTAGGAATGAAAGTTGAAAATTCGCCAAAGATTAGGTTTTAGAAGATTGGGCATTAGGCGCCTACACTTCTAAAACGAGCTTTACTTGAGCACTCTCACAATTTGGTTTTAGAGCCCCCAGAAGTTTAAGGCGTTTTTGATCCTGAGGGGGGGGGGGGCGTCTCAAAAATTCTGACCAAGGACCCTAAGTAATCGAGTGATACATCGATTGAAAGGAGCATTAAAAAACTGAGCGGTAAGTATGTCGCAAACTCGCAAATAGAGGGTTGATATTTTTATTCACATTTGAGATATTGAATGTTCAGTTACCTGATAATCTCTCCTTCTGTGGCGTGTCCACTGCGGGCGCACGGGGAACGTGCCCCCCCCCCTCGTAGCCTCCAATGTTGCCTTTTTTCAATAGAAAATAGCCCAAAATAAATTGCTTCCACCTACGCGGCGCCTCAAATTTCAGAATTTCACAGGCGTGCCATGCCCCCCCCCTCCCCAGAAAAATTTCTGGATCCGCCATTGCACTCCCTGAGACTGAGAGGCATTAATGTCAAAAATGTTTGAGGGGCTCTAATTGTAAAACCAAATTTTGACTTAATCTGTGTCAAAGCCATATTTTTTTCTGACATATACTTGCTTTTGAGCGTGCGTTTAGGACTTTTTTTTTTCTTTTTTTTCTAATTTCCGACTTTTTGAACAGGAGTATTGCTTTATTGAATATGAGTCCAAATCAAATTTTGACCCTCGATAATCAGAAACGGAAAAGGATATAAGTTGAGTAGGTAAGTACCTAAAGAGTATCTAGACCTCCGACCAGTTTTCAGCCAGTGGTCTGAGAATTTAACGTCCTTCCGAACGATGTACTCAAAAAGCAGGAGTTACCATTTTCGAGATAGTCTCTACAAGGATGCTCATTGCTCCCCACTGTGGTTGGGGCGGACCCCTAAAAAAATCATTTACCTATCTGAAATGATGAAGATAGGGAAGGAGACACCTTTGAACATCGAACTTTTTCGTGGCAGTCCTATTTTTTTTTTTTTTTTTTTACTCTTGCATCTTCAATCTTCATGTGCTCTCAAAAGTAAATTCTGCGGAAACTGACGAAAATCAGTATCAAATCAATCAGTATCGTTCTTTGCGTTCGATTTATCGAACGTCAAAGTTCAATATCGACCTATCTTCAAAAAATCGTATTTACTTCCACTTTGAAAGGTTCAAATTCAATTGCTTTTGGGTCAAAACCAATCTACTTAATGCGAACGCTTTCAAGGAAAAAATACGTGGGCCCGCAATAAATTTGATGTAAAAAAGGTTTCCAGATCCTTTAAATGTATTCCATTACGAAAAAAATGTTAAGCACCAATTTTCACAGAGAACGATTAAACCATGAGACGGTGGACTGGAAATTATCAACAATCGTACGCTATCGGCTGTTCGAGTCCTCTTATGTAAATTAGTGTACTTACATCCAAATTGAGAGCCTGAAAACCATTTTAAGCCCTAATAATGCGGGGACCTACTTTTTTCCTGCTGAGTACGTGCTGAAGGTGCTCACAATCAGTGACAGATCCAGCTCTCGCGAATGGGGAGGGCGAACTTGGTATTTTCGCTCCTTATAGTGACCCAACTTTTCTTTTTTCGCTCTTGCTTTCCCCTTTCTCCCCCTTTCCCCACTTTACGGATCGAATGGAGGGGAGCGATCGCCCCTTTCGCAACCCTCGTATCTGCCAATGAAGGTGCTAAGTTTAGTAGCTTTGACTGAAAGGAGCTTTCAGTAGCACATTTTTGACCCGAAGTAAATTGAATTGAGGAGTTCTTTAGAATAATCGCACGTATTTAACGAACATTTTGAGAAAACGCAATTCAAAAGTTTGCTGGTAGCTCCGCTTCTGTTGATCCGGTTTTTAAAAACTAAGTAAGTACCTACCTAAGCATATAGTTTGAAACATCATACCTATGCTACCCTAGCTGTGCTTTTGCAAAATCTGAAAAGTATATCTTTATTGAGAGCTGCACAGTATAGCTATACCTGCATAAATAATTCATCGAGTTATTTGTAGGTGGGTGTTTGTAGTTTTTGTGGAGAACGAGTTTTTCCAAGTTATTTACGGGGGAGGGGAACTTCCGGGATCTTCGCCCCTTAATGACCCCCTTTTCTTGTTGTCACTCTTGCTTTTCCCCTTTCTCTCTCCTCTTTTCCCACTTTTTGGGCCGAACAGGGGGGCGGGGGCGATCGCCCCCTTCGCCCCCCCCTTTATCCGCCAATGTTTGCTTACGAAAATAACTATGAAGGTCATGATCAGTTATCCATGATAAGCAGTTGTCATTGGTGTGGATAATTGTAGTGCTTTTGTGTGAGTGTGCAATCTGGACAGATGCTAGGGAGCTGATGTGATCACTGCGGATCAGGGACCAAATAATGTTAGGTCCCGAGCATTGAATTGCGTGCATCTTGCGTGCGGTTTCGACCAATCAGAGAGCTTACGCACGGTCATGTGACCGTGCGTAAGTTACGCTCGGGACCGAACATTATTTGGTCCCAGTTATTATCTCACATTATTGTTGTACTTACATAGATATTCAGCGAGTGAGCGTGCGAAACAGATAAAGATTCAGTGGTAGACCACCTGAGTGCAATAATTCACGTGGACTGTTAATTAGAATGTCCAAAAGGAGCTAATGATGAGTTGGAACAGGTGCAAAGCAGCTCAATGAACTAGCCAGTTAATGAATGGACCTATTCAACGTATGCAGTGGCGGAACCAGAAACTTTTCTTGAGGGGGGGGGCACGCTAATGAATTATTAAATTTAAAGTGTCATAGTAAGTATATGTGTAAGTAATTTTGAGCTATTTTCTGTAGAATTAAGGTAAAATTTGCGGCTTCAGAACATAGGCGGATATAAAGGGGGGGGGGGGGGAGCTCCCCCCGTTCGGCCCAAAAAGTGGGAAAAGAGGAGAGAGGAAGGGGAAAAGCTTAAGCGAAAACAAGAAAAGGGGGTCTGATAGGGGCGAAAATCGCCCCCCCGTTCGCGAGGGCTGGATCCGCCACTACTTTAGGGGGGGGGGGGGAGATACGGGCCCCTGTGCCCCTCTCGGATCCGCCACTGAATGTATGAAAAGCTTATTTCTCACCCTGCAGAGTGCAGAAGAACCACTGTACGCGTATACGTGCGGTTACACAGTTTTGATAATGAAAATGAAATGCAAGGTATTGAAATAATGCCGCGTTTTAATATTATGCGAGAAAAAGTTATGTCATACTGTGATACCCCCACCCCACCCCACAACTCACCATCGACATTCCCCACCCCACCCCTCACCATTTCCCTCTCCCCTGTCCCCCTGTCCTGTCACTCGCGAGTCGGCACGAAGCCGAAGTTTCCTGCTCGTAATCGCATCGTGGTTGGTCAAATTTGATTCGTAATCGTAGAGCGTAGCTGTAGAAGCAAAAAAGTAAGTAAAGTTAGCTTTCGTTGAGTTCATTTTTAACTTAAGAGTTTGAGAATTTTATTATTTTGGAAATCATGACGTTAGTAGATGATATTCTGGCTGCCGACCTCATCAGTTTCGCTTATGCTGCTGCAGTTGCTGGCGGCGGCATCGTGGGTTACATCAAAGCAAGTAAGACCAATACTTACTCCTTTTTATCAAATTTGGATTATTAGGAAGTAGCAAATTGAGATTGAATTTACTGTGTACGTTAGTCAGTATTGTTTGTACTGACGGCATATTGATTTTCTCAGCTCATTCGTGTCTCCAAGTTTGAGATCACAAGTAATAGTGAATTCACAATTTTTCCCTCTAAAATTTTTCCTTTGTCGAGAAACAGCACAGAAATTCAAAGCCAAAGTGAGCTCATGAGGGTCATGTACAGTTATGTGCCACCTAGAGTCCCTGTATATCAAAGAGTCTCGCCATACGGGGTATAGATTCTGATTGGCTGCTAGATTTTAGGCTTTCACGGAGCTCAAGGAGGCGTTCTGTGTTATTCTCCACAAGAGAACCGTTAAAACACCCCTACGAGGAGACGTACACGCCTTCTCGGTGAACCGAACCAATCAGAGTGGACGCCTCCTTCGATTTCTTCTTCACGTGTCGAGACTCTTTGATATACAGGGACTCTAGTGCCACCCAGGGTTTTTTCTCTCCTAAGGAAACTCCCCAGATTAAACCAATACCAGTTTGGTAAGTAGGTACCTATTCTAGCAGCTGTGTAATAAGAGAGCATGCTGTAATCTTTCATAATTAAAATACAGTTTTGATAAGGTCTTTCGATTACATGCCAAACATTAGGCATAGTAGCGTTTCCTGGCTAAACAAGTCAGGCGCACATGAAGTACTTAAGTTCTTGAAGGTGTGAGTGTTGTTTGACATCCTAATCATCCTGTCTCTAGTATTTTAGCTTTTACCGCTGAAATTAAGTATCCTAACTTTACCGCACTTACTTAACTAGAAGAGGCCCCAGTCTGCTTCTCACGGATTTTGATCAAACTTTTTAGGTGTTGATTTTTGCTGCTTTGGAATTAAGAGAAACTCTTTATTAGCTGTCGAACTGTTGACGACAATCAGCCTTTGTTCACTAACCGGTAACTTAGGTTGTAGTAGCCCAAGTCCTTATCAGTGACCGCCTTGAGTTGAACAGGTGAAGCTTTTTGCATTTTTCCTAAACCTTCTAACTATGCCGATCTCACTTTCTTCTGTTTCTCACTCTTTTGTTTCCTTTTGATTTCAGATAGTGTGCCATCATTGGGAGCAGGATTATTATTCGGCGGAGTGTTGTTTGCGGGTGCTTGCTTGACAACCAAAAATCCCAACAATTATTGGCCCTTACTCGGTACTAGTGCAATTTTAGGTGGATTAATGGGTCATCGTTACTACAGCACGGGAAAATTTATGCCTGCTGGACTTGTCTGTATTTTAAGGTCAGTCTCAATATTAATATGGGCCTCTGCCTGAATTAATGTTTGCACTGCAGGGTCAAAATTGCACGCAAGTAGGCACACACCCCTCTGAAATTTGTGTTCTGGGGTTCACCTATTCAATTGATTTGCAAGATATCCTGCCACAGTTAAGCTGTAACTGAACAGCTTATGCGCGTATTTCAACTTTGATAAGGTCTTTATTGAGTCATTGATCCTGGGTTGAGAAGCCTTGCTCCAACCAGGCTAATGGATATATTTAATATCATCCTGTGCTTGGAAGAACATCGTTGGTGTTATTTTCTTGATTTTTGAGGGATTTCCTGATTTTTTTTTCCCTCCCAGAACTTGGTTTGCACCTTATTCTGCCGTTTACATTTACCTAATTTCATTGGAATTCAATTAAATTCCAGTCACTTTTTTACTAGGGGGCTAATGGGACTCGATTACTCATTTTTCGATTACACTCAAGGTTTAATGGGCAATCAAGATAGATATAAGCTGTAATCAGGCATATTGGTTTCAATGAAACCTACTTGTTACGATGAAACAATTTGTTGCTAATCTAATAGGCAGAGGTCGTGTCAGAAGTGTTGGCCGCTGACTGTTCTTTGTTTTGACGTGTTGTGCAGAAATGTTTCTGTCCGCTGCGCCGACTGTCATGAACGGTACTCCCACATGAAAATATTGGAGTAATTATTTAAATTATTGTTTCCAATTGAAAGGACCTTAAGGTTTTTTGTTTCAAACGGAATCAATAACCATAATAATTAGTGATGCTAATCTGAAAGGTTTGCTGTGCCGGGCAGATGTTTTCATGTGGGTTGTAGCATTCAGAAAGATCGATGCAGTAGACGGAAATACGTTTGTCTACGCATGTAAACAAAGAACTGTCAGCTGCCATCACTTCTGATGTGACCTCTAGCAATGGTTTCCCTGAAATTGGCTGACCTGATTTCTGCCCAAATCCAACACTTTTCTCAAAAGTAATTGTTCCTATGCAATCGAGAAAAACATAGAGCACTAGAATTCAGATTTTTCATTCGCTAGAAGAAGCGCACATACATGCATACGTGGTTATTCTAAAGAATTCCGTAACTGTAGAACCGATTTAAATTGGTGCTTGATGCCTTGCTATCTGTTGCTCAATTTTATATTTTCCCTGTCGCATCTGTACTGACAGCTGTGCAGAAAGCGTGGCCCAATCGGCCTGTCATTCTACGATAGATCTCTGGCCACCTTTTGATTGAAGCGCCAGGATGCAATGAGTGAGGGTAGCTGATGCCTGAGGTTGGGAGCAAAGTTGGGCAAATAGGAGTGTAATCGATTACACGATTACTGGGTCAAACCTTTGGATGGTAATTAAAAGTATTTTTCACTGATAAATAGTAAACTTTAGGGTCTTTATGATTAGATCTAAGTCTTCTGTAACTAACATGATAGGTGGCTTGTAAAAAATCAGCCCTGATTAGCATAAAATCACCCTTCGGAAAAACGACGATTACGATTACTCGGTAATCGTGTAATCGATTACTACCCCCATTAGCCCAACTCTGGTTGGGAGTCTCTATTTCATGATTTGCTGTGGAGGGGAATGGTGCTAGAGAACATTGACCTTCAGTTTATTTGGGTTCTAATGTAGTAAAATCATCCCTCTGTGTTGTGAGACGAGACATGTTACTTCTGTTGAGGGAAAAAAAGGAAAATTTATTGAATGTTACCATTCAGGGAAAGTAGGGGAATTTCAATAATATTTGGGAAAGTTTGGGAATTCTTGATTATTTTGTTTCTTTTTTTCCACAATTTTCTTCACTTATGGGTGATTTTACGATAACGGGAATTGTATGTCATAGGTCGGCCAGGAGCTTTGGACCAAATAGTTCTCCTCGCTGGCTGCACCTGTGATGTGGTAGTCGGAGAGTTTGGTCAAAAATCTCTCCCGAGGGAGAACTTGAGAGAATCGGGGAACTTGAAATTTAAGATTTGTTGGCGACTGTCAACAGCTAATATCTCTACACACATGATCCTGATTTTTTCGACTAACTTTTGTTTGGGCAGCTGGATTTCACTACTCGCCATTACTTATTTCACCTCTTTTGCATCCTTTATCCTCTTTAAAAATTGTTTATTTCCTCTGGATTTTTAATTTTTTTTTTCTTTTCCCTTTTCAGTGTAGCGATGGTTTTAAGGTTTAGTGCTCGTGCAGTTGGATTAACACATGTTGACAAACAGCCTGCCGTTAGAGAGTAGATGGAAAGTCTTTTGGTAAATACCCAGTTGATGTTTGTTCATTCCTGATTATCCTTGAGTGTATGCTCCTCCCGGGCCTTTAGTTGTTAAGCTATTTAAGTATACTCCTCTTTAAATTTTTTACTCTCTATTTTTCTCGCGAAAGTTTTTTATTTTCAGTTAAGGCCTGTGAAAATTATTTGTATCATCTACTGTTAGATTGTCAGATGCAGTTCTGTTCATAAGTTTTTTTCCTGGAAACGTTTGTATATCCATGAAATACCTCAATTAGTTTTTTTAGATTTTTTACGCTGAAATATTAATTTTATAAAATTCATACCGACTTATTCTCTTTTTACTTACTTATTTATCTATCTACGTAGTTATTTATTTATTTTATTCAATTATCCATCGATTATTGATCCATTTATTTATTTATTAATTTATTTATCTATCTATTTATTTTTTTATTTTTGCTTATTTATCCAGTTCAGTCGTTTGCTGTGAAATATCAGTATAACGAATCACTGTGCTTGGGCGGCTGAACTTTACCTCCACTTTACTTATTTATTTTATTCAGTTATCTATTTATTTATTTATTTATTTATTTGGAGATTGATGCATGAAGATAGAGTCGCAAAAGGTGATGTGGCACAGATTTTTGGCCTTGCAGGGAGCCTGTCTATGGGCCCGGTCCTGACACACCTGCAATCCTAAGTTACCCGGCAAAGCACACTTTTGCTGAGTTGGGTATGTCTTCCACCAGAGGTTGAGAGATGCCCTTCTGCCTGGTTTATGGTGTTCAAATACCATGCGCCTTGCTGCAAGGAATGAGCCTGACTACTTTCGGATGGAAAACCCAAGGTTCTCTAGTGGGTAGAGATCGTCTCACGAAAGTTGGCCGATGTCAGATAGGTTTGTTTACTGCGCAGAGACGAGTTTGCGTTTTTGCGCTTGTGCAAGAACGCAAACACGTCTTTGCGCAGTGAGCCACATGATCTGTCATGGGTCTTCTTTCGTGAAACGAGCTCTATGTCCTCCATAATAAGCTACAAGATCTATTTCTTTGAGGAGGGGACAGAGAACGTGGCTGGTTATAGATGCATCAAACCCCTCACAGCACCAGTAAATTGATTCTTTCCCCTCGTGAACAACCAAAGGAAAAAAAAGGTCTTTGACCGTACCTGCCTACAGGGCTACTCGGTCAATGCCTAATGTGCATTCTGTCTTTTCGTGTACAGCACCAGAAAAATGGAACCTAGCGCGGAAGAACATCGTCATCGTGGTCCTCCGCCCTCTACCAAAATGAGGAGGTAAAAACACAAACATTTTTTCATAAAGATGCTACGGATGATTTAACAGGACTTTTCATTGACATCAAAAAATGTCGGAGATAACCACGAAATAGATTAATATTTCTATTGAAGACTTCAGCAAGTTTAATAACAGACCATAGATTTGATGAATGCTTGAAAATACTATCCTGAGCTTTTTTAAGAATCAGGTGGTCAGAATAATCATGGTTTTTCCTCCATGACATTCCTCCATTGACCTTGGAATTTTTAAAAGCTTTTTACTTGCAAAGTTTCATTCAAAGGGTTTGTTATTGTTTTTGCTGAAAGCAATGACTTCAACAGAGACATTAATCCTCTTAGTTGTTTTACATATTTTAATGATGCAATGACAAGTTTTTTGCAACAGAAAGAAGTCCTGGGACCACATTTTGGCTTAACGAAAGACGTTGGATGGTGCGTACCATAGTATGATTGCAAGTGGGACCGTGAGGACATAACATTTTTTCGTCCCTGTTATTGTAAAAAGTTGAATCCAGTGGCGGATCCAGGAATTTATCCTTCTCTCTCTATCCCCATTAGAATTTGGTTGTTAGAAAAGGATAGATCAGGGGCATTCACATGATTTTTGCCCCCTTTTCTATCCTTTTCTAACACATGTATTCTATTAGGAAAAGAGAGAGAAGGACTAGTTCTTAGATTCGCTAGTGGTGAATCATCCTTATCTACGGAGGTGCAATCTAATCCTCCCCATTTTTCTTGTAAGCGCGCGAAAATGTCTAAATTTGAGGGAAATGTGTCTAGCTGTGTCAATTACAACTCGGTGTGAGAGGATGCAGCAGCTTAAACAAATCGTTAATACTGTTCAATGAATCAATGTACAAAAATAACTTGAAATGAGATAGAATGGAAGTTGTGAAATCATGGTGAGACGGGCCAGTAATCCATGTTAACGCTTTATAAGTTTGGAAGTCATTGCTGTGGCGTGCAACTTGGCAATGTTGTATTAAATCCATTCCGACCCTTGTAAAAGACCAAATGCAAAGGTGTTCACCGAACACCCAATAGTTTTTTTTTTTCATGGGTTTAAATGGACAAACTGCAATGCTGCCTAATGGCATGCTATGGCATAGAAGTCTGAACCTGAAACGACTGCTAAATCAAACAGAACTTACCATACAACCATCCGGAGCAAATTGTCTTTCTGCTCATCTTGAGATGCGAAAATGTTTTTTTGATGCTTACCTGTTCATTTGAAGTAAAGTAAGGTCAGATCCTGTGTCTCGTACATGCTTTGATAGCATGAATTAATAGTATTTGCACCCCTACCCTCAATCCTAAATCGGAAATGTTTTGGATCAAAACTAGCTAAATCCATAGAGACATTTTTCAAATCTGTGCAATGATTCATTCGTTCTTGCGGAAACCTTCTGTACGCAGTTTCTCAATTTTTTTTAAAAACGTTTTTAATCTCGCAATTTTTTTTTTCTGTTTTGGTCATAAAAGTTCAAGAGATTAGCTGCATTTGATCATTCTGAAAAAATGAGCTAGCTACAAAACCATGAAAATTTTGCAAAGGATCTAGTTAGTTTGGATCCAATATTCACATACTTACCTCACTTTTTCTCGTAGAAAATTTCAGAAAAAAGAAAAAGAAATATGACTTGAAATTTTTTAAACCATAGAGCTATTTCTTGAGTCCGTCAAGGGTAGTAATTGCTTATCATACAATTTTTGTCCCCTCTTATCCTCTGTCTAATGTGTATAGTTGAACGGAAAAGGACCGTGGCCGGATGAAAATGAACCTGAATAGTGTTGTAATACAGGGTATTCATCGCGATTAATTTCAATAGGACATTGGTTTCGTGGTCACTCAGATTGGTTCTACATCTCTATTAACGTCAAGTCTACTTTTTACTCAAACCCTTTCATTGTAAGGAGGCATTAGGATGCCAAGACTAGGTTGGCCTGTATTCTCTGACTTTCGGAATTCCATCAAGGAAAAGTTCTAATGAGTGACATATTGCTTCAGAGTAAACCCTGTTCCATTGTTTTTTTTCAAAGTTGACTCTGCACCCTGCCCGTCACCTTTGAAGTTCCTGCGCTTGAGCCGTTATTTCAGCAATTTTGCGTTTTCTCGCCATTTTGTAGTTTTTTACAGTGTAATGAAACTAGCAAATTGACCTAGTTCTCCAAGTTGTACAATTTACCCAAGAATTTACTTAATTATACTGCAAATCTCCTGACCACTGGTTTTGGCTCTTCAAAATCAAGAAAAAACGTAAAATTGTAGCACTTTCATTGCAATTGGACAATTTTTTTAGGGTTTGAAAAAAAAATTAAAAACTCTGAAAAAATAATGGTATTCTTAACACTCATTATTTTACTTGTAATGAAAATCATTTCAGTACCTGCTTTAACCTTGTACTATTTAATTAAAACTGCTTGGTCGTGCATTCTACATTTCTATTAGTTTAAGAAAGGTTTTCAGCTTGTTGTAAGTTGTTTCAAATCATTATAAATCTGCAAACTTTTCACAAGACTCATTCCAGAGGGGACTTTTTCAGAAACCTGGCAACAGACTAAATACACTCTGAAAAAATTATTCATTCCGACTTGCAACACTGGAGAAGAGACTGGACAGCGTAAAATTAAGTTGATGAGAGCGTAAGGGGATTCATTTGAGGAGTTCAATTTAATCAAAACTGCACTCTTTCCTGTTTTTTTTTTTTTTTTTTATTATCTCAGCCAGACATCTTATCAAGGAATAAAACTTTCCCCATCTAGGAAGGAATGTCCTTAATGTCCTTCAAGTTTGGTCTGTTGTAAATATTATTTTGGAGTCCCGAGAACGAAGGAAAGTGAGAGAAAATAATAAAAGATTTTTCACAGTCTGTACAGTGTACTAGCCTCCGCAGTTTGGCTGATCTCAGTGACATCATCATTAAATCTTTTCGCAGCTATATCTTGAAAACGGAGACTTTAAGGAAACAAAGCAAGGGACTGTTTATCTCTTATCCTCTCCAAAAGTAGAAGAAAGGGAAGGCTGGAAGGGTCATAAATTCAAAGGAAATTGGCAGAAGATGGAGGGAAGGGGGGCATTCTTCAAGCAACTGTGTAATACAATTTAAGTAGGGTAAAAAAGGGCACAGGAAAGAAAACACTGCATTCTTTTATGTTGCAATTTATTCAATTTTTTTTTATTTTCGAATTTGATTTTTTATTTTCTTTTAAAATTAGCCTATTTTACTTTTTACTAATTTACACAGAATAATTACATTAATGTACAATTTATCACAGTAACTTAAAGTTATCCTGTCTCTTTAACAATGAAACTTTTTTATTTATTTTTTCTTCTTCTGAAAGCACCTTTCACAGCTAGGTTTTTTATTCATTTTTTATTTTATTTTTTATTTATTTGCCTTTCTCATTTGCAATTTGAATTGTCTAACGAATAATTAATTTGTTTAAATAAAAACGAAAATAACAAAAACTTAAGAATAAATCTACAAATATTCTCAGAAATAATTTCTGCTATGTGTCTTGAATGTTGGAAAACTGAGTTCTGACTTTAGCAGAGCTTGCCTGAGCGCTAACCCAAAATATTTGCTTCATACTTCTTGTTTAGTTTTCTGGTAGTTTGCTCCCTTTTTTTTGGTAACTTTCCTCTTGAAGTTGCATTTACAACAAATGGTCTTTCACTGTGGTGGCAGGAAATATTTTTGTTGCTATTTTTATGCCCCTGCTCACAAAAGTATTTGAAATTTAATGTAATGCAAATTAACTTTGAACGACCTCAGACATTTTTTACAATTATTAATAGTTTTAGTGATTGTTAACCTTGTAGCACCGCATACCTGTTTCCGGCACCCATACAGAAAGTGCAATTTCTATAAACAGTTGTTGCGCTTTTGGTATTACAAGCACACTAGTATTTTAACAATGTGTACTCTGCGAGAATTAACTTGCTTGACTGTTATTTTTATTGAATGATGACCTAAAAGAAAAAACTATATCTTAGACGAACTTAGGTGCAAAAATGTAATGGGATGTGTCCATTTACCATTTTCCACTGCTCTATGTTGCTGCTTCTCAGCTCATGTCCTATTTGATTTTCAATAAGAGTTTCACCTCAAAATGACAGTTCTTTTAGTCAAGCTTTTTGGAGCTTCTAATTTAATACTAGGTGGCAGTTGGGTGTTTTGTTATCTTTTGCTTGTTTTAAATGCATCAGTTAATCTATTTGGCAGTACATAGTACTTATAAGTAGTTCGGTTTCAAGTCTAGGCAGTCACATTTTGTTCAGTCGACAGTTTGAGTTAAATCATCAAACATTATATCATTCAACACATTTAACTTAGTAAAATCAGATGAATTTCAAGCAACATTCTTCCTGATCCTGTTAATTTGCTCATGACACAATAAGCACCAAAAAGTCGTCGTTCATTCTACATTGAAGTACATATTTCACACTAAATTTTTTTAAATGATGTACATAGTAATTAAGTAGTTAGAAATTGAAGTATTAATTCATACTTAAAATACCACAAGGAATGAATTGTTTGAAGTTGATGATGGAGGTTGAAAAGTAAAGAAAGTTTGCAAACCAATGGATGCCAGGAAAAATTTTGAATCATGATGTCGTATCATTAGGATTAATAAAAAGAGAAAAAAAAATTACATGAAGGTCATTCCTTCCTATCTTAAAGTATGGAAAGTGCTGAGGAAAAGAAAAAAAAAAGAAAAAAAAGGTCAAAAAGACATATATCAATGGTCATCTTACAAACAAAAATAAATAATTAAAGCAGGTATGTGTAGGTCAAGAAAATTAGAATTTGTAATTTTGTGTTTTTTTCCCTTCTATTTCTTTGTTTCATGACCTTTTCGATGGCCCTCAAGCACATATTTATTTTTATCATTTTTATTGGGAAGGAGGGGGGATTACATTCTGATTGTGAGTCACAGCAGGTTTGCTCCATACTTATATTTTTTGTATTTTCGGGTGGATCAATTGAGCACAAAACCACCCAGTTGCAATGAGTGAGTCCTTTCATTTAGGATACAGAATGAGAAGAAAGATCAGAAAATATTAAACGAGCATCCTTTGAACATCTTACAAGTTGTTTAAATTCTAATATGTTGCTAGGTGTTGCAAAAACTGTCGTTCAATTATTTGCTTTTCAACTTGAGGAGACTAGCAATGTATTTACATCGTTCAGAAAATGTGGGAAGCTTGAGAAAACCACTGCAATAAGCTTCTGCAAATGAAGTAGTTCAAATCGATTTTACTCTGTACTTTCAGTATGTAAGTACTTACCATCAAGGACAAAAGAAAGTCCCCTTAGCAAAACATTGCTTGGGAAATTTTTCAGACATTATTGAAAAAGTTTAGGTTGTCTTCAGTGTACTCAAACATGGTACTACTGTGAATACTAAAATGATCAAAAATCTCCAGGTTGTTTATTTTTGGCGGAGGAATCAAAGTAGACAATTTTCTAAGAGGGCTTTCTTGGTCATCGATAATTTGCTTTGGAACTGCTCTTCGTAAGGCTGATTATTTTATTTATGAAAGATAGCAAAGTAGGATGGAATGGGTTACTTGTGATTACTTTTGGTTGATCTAAAGTAGCCACGGTAGGCAGACGGACCATTCAGAGTAGTTCTATTTTGATGGAGCGCTTGAACCGCATAAAAAAATGTAGCCTCCATCGTGTTCCCTTGCGTTCCGATTAAAAAAATTAGCCTTTATTTTCACAACATAGCCTTATCTTGCTTTCTTCCTGCCTCCCTCAGTTTCCACACAATTTGCATTTACATTGGTCTTCGCCATGTTGAGGATAAAATGAAGAAGTTTGTGAATGCCACCCTTAATATCCATTTGAATTTCAGTTATTATTCTAAATCGTTTAAAAGTTTTCTTGTTATCTATGATCAAAGCTTTGCCTCGTAGTTGATTTGATTCAAAGCAGGTTTTCTAGGGTCAACTTTACAAAATGTGTGACCTTTATGACAGGTCATTAAAATATTAAGGCTTCTTCATGAAGAGCATACCATGGTGTGTCATGGACCTGCTTCTGATACTAATTTTTTTATTCTCACTGTCAGCTCAAAAGCAATTCCCAACAACAACAAGAGTTGTTTTCTTTGTTCTTCAATCTTGTGCCGTTTAAGAGGTGATTTAGTAGCATTTTGTTCCAAATCTCATCAAAACAGTTTGATTGATAATCAAAATTGGGAAAATATTCAAGTATTGTTGAAAAATCGCCTTCCGTGTGCCTTGTAGATGGAACCAAGGAGGATCTTTGTGAAATTACTCCCTAAATAAATAAAAAGCGACTTTATAAAGTATCCAAAAGCAGCGAGTGGTGATCAATTAAGCTTAGTGAATTACGATACCTGGTTGTTCAGTACTTTTGACTTCATGTTTCTATTTTTTTCTGGAGTAATTTCACACAATTATTTCATGGAGCATCCTCAGACAAGGCCATTAGGATACACTTTTGTTGTTGAAAATACTGAAATTCTCACCGGGTTTTAATCATGTATCAAATGAAACTGGTGGCAGCATTGAGAATTAGTTGCCATGCTTCCATGGCAAATCACCCTCAAATTCACGATAAGATTCCTCTTCTCTGCTTAAATATCTAACATTTTTGGATTTTCCCTGTAACTTCTTGTGACAAGCAAGGGGTGAAGCGTCCTAATAATCAGTCTGCCTTTTACAAAGATTTCCTTAATTTCTTATATCTGTTAATGAACTGTACATGACAAATGCAAGGTTATTAAAAATAACCGCCAGTCCCTGAACTTTTTCTCTAATCGAGATAAAAAAGTGCAATCATTGAGGGCCAAAATATTAACCTTTGACGGTTGATCAATTGTTGGGAATCAATGTATGAGTTTTTTAAATTGTCAGCAGAACATTTTCTACTGAAGGCTTTATAAAAGTGGACCTTTTCAAGGCATGATGTGAATTTTTAAGAATGTGTCTAAATTGAACTTGAACCACTGATGTAACAAAAATTGAAAAAGAGCTATATCTGTGGTTTGCACCAAAGTAGTAGATTTCTTGCACCCTCTTTGACGATTTAACCCAAGACAAAGGTCGCCTATTGAACTTATTGAGTTGACCCCCAACCCTTCCCCTCACGGGAGCCGTAAGTCACTGAAAAAAGCATCCCCAGATAGTGCCTATTAAATAATTAAGAATGGCGCTGACTGCATCTTTTTATCTCAGCTAGGAAAAAAGTTAAGAGGGGTTGGCATTACTTTTGCATAACCCTGTATCACTGATTTGACTAACAATGTGCCGCTTTTTCCTTGCTGTTGAGCACAGATGGGCACAGGCATTTGACAATACTCTGTCTGGAAGCTAATGCCTTCAAAATGTACTCCAATTTAGGTGCTGTATCCGTCAGCTTTCAGGATGCTGGGACTATCCTCGTTTTTCAAATCATGAGCAGCATCCCAGAATTTTTCAGTTTCATTATTCAGTCTGAAATTCGGTGTTGATGTCCGTGGGAATTTGATTTATATCGGAAGTACCCAATTATTTTATATCGATTTGCTTTAAATTGGATTCTTCCTTACTCCTCAGGCTGCGTTACACACGTACTTTATTGCCGCGCAACAGTTTTGTTTGATATACTCGTATTTACAGTAATGGAAACCGCTCTTGACAAGAAAGTCGTAGCATGAAAGTGAGCCCGGTATGACTGCCCGATCCACACATTCAGTGTTGTCTTCTCCTGCGTTAGAGAGAAAATGAAATATATTATGAATGCATCGAGAATAATTAATGTTAATTCAAAGTGTTACAGCTGACGCATTTTGAGTATCCGGTTGACGGGTTCTGACAAGTATCGGTATTGGCTTTCGAAATGCATCAAAACGGACCATTTAGCGGTTGTTTAGTAAAGAACTACGACTCGTTGCTGACCAACCGTCCACTGATGCATTTTGATGCATTTCGGAAGCAAGCACCGCTACTTGTCAGAATCCGTCAACCTGATACTCAAAATGCGTCATCTCTATGTTGTTTCAATTTCCCTTTACTTTTTGAGAAAGATAGAGGAAAATTTTCTGACTCCACCTTAGTGTGATTTAACTTCTTCCCAAGAAATTACTTATCAAGGATTAAGTAAAGTATACAATTTTTGACGCATTTCTGAGTTGAAAGGTACACTGTTACCTAGCATGCCCCAACACCATCCTCAACATGTATTTTGCGACTTACATTGGGGCTGTTGCACACTTTTGCTTCAAGCGATTTCACAGTCGATTCTGGTGTAAAAATCTCCAAAAAGAACGATGGGAGCACTATAAACTTCCGAAACTCACTCCCAAACTCAATAAACGCTTTTATTTGCGCAAGCGTAATGGTAGCTTAGGGCAGTAATAATGGGAGATTCCCATCTAACAATACTGTAACTCCATCAAGAAGTGACCAATCAGCGACGACTTTCATTTGAAACCGGTGTCATTAGATGTCACGGTAGTCGGTACCATTCATCAGATGTGGATTACTACTCTGACGACCAATTACTCTGTGAATAATCCTTGTCAGCATAGAGAGACGAAATTAAGATAGGAATTTCCCATTATTGCTGCCCCATGCCACCATTACGCTCGCACAAATGAAAGCGTTATTGAGTTCAGGAGTGGATTTCGGAAGTTTTTAGTGCTCTCATCGTTATTTATGGAGGTTTTTTACAGCAGAATTGACTTTTGCTTATAGCAAAAGTGTGCAACTGCCCTTTAGTTACAATTTTTGTCAACATGAGTTTGGTCATTGCAGTGCTTTGTAGGTTTGAGGGCAAGTTTTATCAATTTTTATGGCTTTTGGGCATTTTTTTGTCAATTGCACTCTAGTGTTGTGTTTTGGTTGCCCCTGAATCAGCATCCTCCATCTAAATCATCTTCATCCCCCTGAATATGCTGCATGTAGTTGATAGGCTTTTCCGCAAGAATCTAGAAGTTTGGTGCGTTGCTTTAATTTCTAAATTCACACATGCAGTCAATTTCACTCATGCAGTAATTTTTTTTTCTTTTTTCAAAAAGGAGCATTATAGTAGCGTTGCGACAGCTTTGATACAGTTTGCTAGGCACCCATGTAAAATCAGCGTAAGAACCAATAAAAGTGACTTGAAGTAGAAATCGCAAAAGTGTAGTCTGATATATTGCGGATGGAAGTAGCAAATTAAAAACATGTCAGGTGCTAAAATTGTTATGATTAGTGTTATTGAAGATTTATCAAATGCTGAGAATTCTTTGAAGTTCTGCCCTCAATAGTTTAGTTTCAGTGGTGCGCAGCTCTGTTAACCGGATCGTAATCACTGTCAAATCAGACCGAAAGTAATCCCAAAGAAAAAAAAAATACGATACAATAATTTCTGTAGAAGCTCTATTGTGCTTGATGTAGTGGCTCATGTACTGTGATGTTTTGACGCACGCACCCCCCTTCTCCTCTTAAGTCAATGGAAAGAACCCGGTCCTTAGATCAAGCTCAAATGGTAGAATCATGATAGTGTTTTTTCAGGAACCGCTGTTTTCAGCGACTCAACGTGCGATCTTCAATGCAGGCATTCTTAGCTACATGCAGTATGCAAAATCCAAGCAAAGCTTTTGCCCAGTGGCAGGTGCACAGAAAACGTAGCATTCATCTAATCATTCTATTATTCATATTTTGAGAAAAATTAGCTCCTCTAAAAGAAACTTGAGTAAGCTCATACTACTAGTCAAATGACGTGCAAAGCTATATACATATTTGCGAATACCTTTCACTATGTCAGTGTATACCTTCAATTATGTTCTACGCATAATTACTTCTTTGCTCAACCAATTTCCTCTGATTATTGAAATTTTTCTCGCCGACCATCAGTTCGTTCTCATGATTGACGATTTTATTGTTTCGTTCTGTCGTTGATAAGTTTGACTCTTGTGTTCGAAGCAAAAATTCAAGGAGAACTCAATCTTATAGATGTCGTCTCCAACAGCTTTTCTCACACTTACTTTTGAACACTTCAAATGGAATAACAGGAATTCATGCTGGACATTATACCATATTTTCTTCAATTTATCAGTGAATTTTCGGAGTCATTATCGACTCAAATTGATTATAATAATGAAAGATGTTGATGCGTATGATAAATAAATCTGTCTGTCCAACGCGTGCAAGCAAAATGTAACTTCTGTCTCACACTCGCTCTCTTCGCAGACATTAGTCAAACGTCTGTGATAGTATTTAGACAAGCAGATAGTTTGACGAAAGATTTCAGTGAAAATTTGGTTTTGAGCCCCCTGAACAGTTTTTTTTAAAAAAAAATTGGCCCTCAGGGGGACTATCTCAAAAATTCCAAGACATGACCCTTATTGAGTGATACTTCGCTTGAAGAGGCACGCAAAACTGCATCTTAGCGCAAACCGCTGGTCGATATCGTCTTTAGTTTGCGATGTATCGAAGTTTGAGAACGGGTGAAAATCCACCTTTGCCACTCGATTTATTCAAAACTAAAAACGACTGTGTGCCCTTTCGAGGTATGTATCAATCGATAGAGGTCATCCCTAAGATTTTTTGAGATAGCCCCCCTGAGGGAATTTTTTTTTTTTTAAACTGTTGGGGTTCTAAATCAAATTTAGACTTGATTCTTGTCAAAACCTTACTTATTTTTAAAAATTACGTGCTCATTCAAAGTATTTTAGACTTCTAGGTTAGTAAAGTCGGACTTTTTAAACGAGAGTCTGATATTCTGAAAATGAGTCGAAAACAAACGTTGACCTTAGATTCATCAGAAACGAAAAACGATATTGACCTCCAGTTTGCGTCAAAAAGTCTTAGAACTGTACGCCCTACCAAACGATGTAACACAAGATAAAGGTTGCCATTTAAAAATTTCGAGTTGGGGTTAAAACCTCGCCGGCCGCTATTTGGGAGCTCTCCTCGAAAATTCTGGATACGCCGAAAAGTAGGATCACATTGACTCAGGGGAATCCTGAAAGTTTCGTTTTTATAGGCGAAACCCTTCAAAAGTTATGGCCCCGGCGACCGGCGTGTGACGTTTAGATACTCCTGTATAAATTGATTAAAGAGTTTTTGGAACACTTCCAATCGAAAAGAGAAAAAAAACAGGAAGGAAGAATGAATGAAAAAGGAAAGAAAGAAAGAAATAAGAGATAGGATGCTGAAGGCAAATAGCTCGGTAGCACCTTTTATCACTCTTTCTAACACGGTTTCTATTTCATGGCATTGAGTTGATGGAATATTTAGATTAGAGACACCCAGAAGGTGATTTTTGTCTTCTTTGAAAATAAGCGAAACTGCCTCGCTTTTCCATCAACAATAAGTCAAAAGCATGGAAGAATCTTTTGCGCTTAAGGAATTCTTTAGGGCCTACTCGTATGAATAGTTACCGGTAAATTTCAAGTTGCCATGCTGCGCTGTAGGCTGCCTCTTCTTGGTTGCAATGTCGATATCATGTTGCTATCGTGTGGCAAAATTGCATAGGTAGTTTTAAAGGATCATCGATCCTTTACTTAATCGATAAACCGATTGTTAAGACTGACTTTGAGTGATGCTATTGGTCCAAAATTTTAAAAATTAGCTGTTGCTTTGGTAACACCATCGTTTAATTGCCTGTTTTCTAAAGTCATTCAATGAATAGCCTTTTAACTAACGGACACTTTAACGATGTTTACGATAGTAACAGCCAAGTTCCACAATTTTGGACCAATAGCATCTCTCATAGACAGGCTTAACGATAAGTTTATCTATGAAGTAAATGGTCGCCCCCTGGACTCGTCTGTAAAGTTGATGCTGTCAATGCAGAATGCAGATGAGTGCGTGAAGTCAAGAGCCTCTGATACTTACATAAATCAAAGCTGCCATATTTGGCTTGAAAAGATGCGCATTTCCCACGTGCACTAATGTGAAACGTGTTTTTTTTTTTGCCAAATCTGGTAGCACTGCCACAATTAATTGTCAGTGAATGTTACTTGCGGTTATGATGAATTGTCTTATAAAGTGAAAGAAAGGTGCCACCTCATCAATTTTTGGTTTCATATCAGCGTGTCAAATCACTTTATGAATCGCTTGGAAATCTGCGCTGAAGGTGAAAATTCAGAGTTCAGTTCTGATTTCATTCCTGGTGACTGAAATTAGAACTAATCCATGAATATTCATCCCTCAAAGCGATTCTCATGTCAAGTGCATCGATAGATGTGTGACTGAAATCAAGAGCATTTGTCTATATTTTCGAGAGAGAGAAAAAAAAAAAAAAAAAAAAAAAAAAAACGAAGAGCATGGGCAGAAGCAGATATTTGTCTTACTCTCTCTTTCCTCCCATTTGAAAGCGTCCGTTAGAATAGGAGAGGAATACATACTTTCTATAGTCACATGATATCCCCTCTTTCTATCATTTTCTAACATTTCTGATAAAATGACGATTCATCCCATATCATCTCGCGTATCTTTCTTCAGCTGCTGTCGGGCTCCTATCATCTCAATATTCCGGAAATACTTACCGACCTAAACAAACTCTTTTCCTTCGTTTGAAAATCTATCGATGTTATGAACATGGCTAATTTGTTCCGCTGAATCATCATAACTGAAGATTAGTGTTGTGGACAGGAAAGTGAAGGATGAAAGTGATCTCATCATCAAGTGATGAAACCATGTCTTTTCATGAGGTTTTGGATGCAGGCAAACAATTCTATTAAGTCCGAGACAGTCAAAGATGCCATCCAGAAATTTTGCCTCGAGGCGGTGTTTTGAACTTACCTTGTTGATCATTTGATTGAACAGGTATACTCAATTGATTTTTATTAATGAAATTCTTGTTGAAAATGTCATATGGACTAGGAGTGTTGTACTTTTTTGAATAGAATTTGTTTAAATATTTGGTGTCATAGTTGGGGCTTTTCGTCACTGTGCTTTGGTGGTATTGAATTGGAGCGATAGTTGGAACTCTTGGTCGGAGATTGTTATAACTAGGAGTTGTTAATTGTAAATTATTATTATTTACTCTGTTGAAATAAGTAGGTGTCGACGGTGTATTCCAAACATTGTTCCAATTATATCTGTAAAATTGATTAAAGCAGATTGAAGCGATTAACTAATTCTATGTTATGCTCTCAAGATGACGTTTCTTTGCCAATATTTACGCACATATATTTACAAAATACATATTTACACTTAAAGCACTATAGTCCTTTTATCCGTCGTCTGGAAAAGGTAATCACACTTAGGAGAGAAATGTTTTGATAGGAATCTAAGATTCTGATTTTATTTCAAGGCGCATTGTTTTGATTCAATGCAAGAAAAATATGGCATTTTACCGCAAACATTTCTCACTCATTCACAGTCACACCAAAACGATATATGAAGATATGGCTATCGTCGTGAGCAAAATTTTCAATAATTTACCATCGGTCTGAAAAGTAGATTTAACAGAAAGAATACCATAAGTTCTTGTGTTGGTGCAGAGGAATGTATTATTAAGAACCAAAACTTTTTTCTGTTTGCGGGGAACTAGATTTGTGCCTGTCTCTTTTTCCTTTAGTATTTCTTCCACCATTAATCTCAACAGTTCTAGTTGTATCTGATGTTTACTTTTCCGAAAAATTGAAAGCTAGGGATAGATAGGTACTTGAATCTTCTACAAATAAGCAAGCACACAAATTGAGCATTGAAGCATTTTGTACATAATTAAAAAATGAGTGTGTTTTGAAATGAATGAATGAACGAATGTTGTTAAATGCGTGAATGTTCAAATGAACGAATGAATGCTTTTGTTAAATTCGTGAATGAACAAATGATCGAATGTAGTAGTTGTCAAAGCGTTTTTTATTACGTAGTTATAAATGATAAATGATCGAATAAATAAATGAACGAATGAATGTTATTATTCAATTGGTTTTTTTTTTTCATTATCAGACTAAGCCTCCTCAACAATATAATGTAGATTGATAATTTCTAAGGATTTTTACAGAAATGAATGAATGAATGAACGAACGAACGAACGAACGAACGAACGAACGAACGAACGAACGAACGAACGAACGAACGAACGAACGAACGAAACAATGGACGAATGAATTCATGGTTTCACGATTTCCATAACTACTGTTATATTTACTTATTTACATTAAAATTCTAATGTTTACTCTCTTGTTTACTCAATCCACAACCTCTACCAAAACTACCCAAATTTTAAAGATAAAATAAACCAAGACCATAACAGCCTAATGAATAAAATTAATGGAAATGTTCGTATCCACTACATTGCTTTTGATCATTGCAATGGTTTGAGGTCGCTGCCACCACCCTTCAAACGATAACACAGTAGGCCTGACTTGATCGGTCATTAGATTCGTGAGGCACTACAATTTTCCGATTTCGGATATGGATTTTAAAACATACGATGGAAGTTTAGATACTCGCAAGTCACATCAAAGATTACCAAAAGGGAGCTTCTTTCGTCTGGAAGTCTAGATCTGAGTGGAACTCAGTCACTTTTACTTCTATAAAGTTCGAGGCAGGATGAAGTAATAGGCTACGCGCCACTTAATTTTAAGTCTTAACCTCGAAAAATACGTCTTCCATCTTGGAAAGTTATTATTTCCGGCATCTTTCGGCGGTCAACCTGGTTACGGTTGGTTGTGCGTCTTTGCGATCAATATTCAACCTCGAAAAACACGTCCACCATCTCGAAAGGTGAGTAAACCTGGTTATCAATTTGTGCTGGTGAATACCAAATCTTGTTTCTATTGGCTGTTAAGGGAGTGTTTCCGTCCTGATTAAAGTATTCTGTGTCAACACCACATAATACTACAATCAGAACAGAAACCTTTGAAACAGCAATTTTTCGGGTATCTTTTGATCCATGCACCTCGTTGGAAATTGAGCATTTTTTGCTAACTTCGGCAACTTACACGGCTCTCATTGAAGCTTCTTGATGGAAATTTTTTTGGGAGTACCGACACGACGTTTTATGCATTTGAGAGGAGTCGACCGCGTGAACGGATTTGAAGGTTAAGTTCGACAGGGGATCAGTGGTGGACAGGCGGGTCACCGGCATTCCAGTTCGTTCCCATGCGTTACTCTTCTCCTCCCCCCCCCCCCCCCCCCCATCGACTCTTTTCTGTAGAGCTCACAATGTCGTAGACTCCTGCTCGCGTCTGTGAAAGCCTAAAACTACAGACCCATCAGAACTCGTTGAGCTCGTGTCGGTACACCCCATACAATATTTCCATCAAGGTACTCTAGTTCTCATTTGTTGTATGTCACTGAGATTAAAAATATTTACCTCGAAAAAGACGTCCCCCATCTTGAAAGGTGAGTATGCACAGTTAACAGTTTCTGCTGGTAAATTAAAATGTCTTCGTTGGCTCCAATGGGAGATTCTATTCTGATTGCAGTAGTCTTTGCTGATACTGTATTTACATTACCTGATTGGGATGTGAATTACGAATAAACAAATCTATGATGATATTTTAGTTACCTCTGAGTGCTGGCATTTGGTGGATTTGCATAAATTTCTCTAACTTGAGTGGCCGCCGTGTCATCGTCAAGCCGCCTCAAGTAAGTGGGAGTATTTTGAGAGTAATCTGGTATTATATTTTCATGCTCGGCTATACATAGTCCGTTGGTACAGTATTGGCCATCCCCGCACGGAGAGCCCTCTGCCGCGGGCCTATAAGCTACACAGTAGCCAGAACCTGCATCGAAGCAGAATAGTTGAGCGCAAACTCGATCGTCTTTCTGTGAACAAAATTCAGGGCCGGTAGGCACAGTCAGCTCTTTTTCTTGAAAATTAACAGCCAGTCCTAAAGTTAATAGTTTTAGTGGCATGGTGATGGCATAGCACACAATCCGGCAATAATGTACACGGCACAGAAGACAAGATTTTGCCGAGTAAGCAAACGTCAGGAATGACGCAACCCTGTGCACGGAGGGAACCATCATAATCATGTAAAAAAAAAACTTACAAATCTGTAATTTTTGCCACTGTTTGATTACAACCCAGATTACGTATACGAGGGTCATCCGTAAAGTAGGAAAACATGATATACATCTCCAGAACAAAACAAGATGAACAAAATCGGTATAAAAGGTTTAAACCTTTTTTACCAGCATACTTTCAGCTCTCTGACGACCTATAGTTTTTTTTAAATTTAGCTCAATGGTTCGCGAGCGGTGTAATTTTTCCCACACTCACCTCTGGCGACCGCGTGTCCACTTTCGCGCACTGAGGAGCTCGACAGGTATCTTTGTTTCCCGATCAGATTCCGTTGATAAGAATTGTGATTGTCAAGCCAGTACACTCGCACATCAAAAAAGGACACAGTGAATGATGAAACTCACGGTCGCAAAACTTTCATCATGATTTATACCGTAGTAATCTGTATTTTGCGAGTAACCATAGAAACCCTATTGAATGACTTGTACAAATGTGAGTTGCGTGCTGTAATCCGTTTTCTTGTCGTAACAACTCAAACTACGGCGAATATTCACAAGCAATTAGTTTTCGTGCATGGTGATTTGGCTCATAAAGAGGGAGTAACAGTTATTTTCGTAAATAGAACAGATTATCGTCTTAGGCTTTTTGCAGGGTGTAAAACATACTCGTTCGACGGAGCTCCTCAGAGCGCGTTGAGATGGGCAAGCGGTCGCCAAAGGTGAGTATGGACGTAATAACGTCACTCTCGAACCAGTGGGCTTTTTTGTTCTCGATATGTATAAAATGTGTCCCTGTCCCTACTGTACGAATGACCCTTGTAATTTTCGAACACCAAAACGATGCCTTGACACTTAAATTTATTGATGTGCGGGCTGATTTTTGAAATCATTGGACAAGGCTGATAGATTGGAGAAATGTTGGGCTGTTATTGGTCCCTCTACAATTTTTATCAACAGTTAGAACTCTGCATCCAAGTATACCTCCTCTACATTCGATAAGCTATCCCATTGTTCTAAGCAGCCTTCAGCTCATCGAATGTAGTGGAGGAATACTCAGTTAAATAGCTCTAATTTTTGATGAACACATTTTTAAGGACCACGAGAGAAGCTCTTCATTTATCTAGCCAACCAGCATTATCCCACGATTTCAAGAAACAATCCAAGTTAAGTTTCACATGAATATTTTTTGTTGAATTTTTCGCTTTTAAGACATATTGATTCCCTCAAAGAGACGAAATAATCAGGTTTACGTTAACGGCAAGACCGCTTTAGGAAAATAAATTTGGGGTTTCAGTGGTGTTTAGTTTTACTGATGACGTTTTTGAACTCTTTTTTAACCCAAACTTCTCAATCTTCTCTACCTCCTGACAGTCTCCTCCAGTGTATCGACTAAAGTCCCGAGAAAGAAAATAACACCACAGTTACGCTTATAAAATGAAAATTGCAATTAAATGATCAGCAGCTCGACATACATGTTTCAGCCAGTTTATCCTCTGTAAAACAATAATTGTCTTCAACAAGTAACCAGTCCTTTAAAGTCAAATATCGACTGCGTCGATGTCGTATTACTGGAGGTAAAAAACTTCTTCTCGGGCTGACTAACTTTGCAGTTCGATACTTGAATTGTGGTCAACATTTCGTCAAGAATCAAACGATGTATTGACATTCTGCCCGAGTGTGACATCGTCACTAAGCACAACGATTAATATCATATTTTAAAGTGAATGAAAATGAAGGTAAAGAAACTTACAAAACAGGCGCTCGTGCCTCTGTCTTTCCGACACTGAGCATCTAGGGTCAACAATTTGCCCGGTAACATTCGAGGTAACGATTCGTCCTCGTGAGGCGAATTGTATAGACACGTGGCTGTATCACCGCTGAAATCATTAGCATGATTAACACATGGGATTAAAACATCGTTCATTAATTTTGAGGTCGAATAGCGGAAGAAAATTTAATTGCGCGAAAGCCTCGGTTGGAGGATCGTGCGCGTTGAATTTTTTCTTACTTTGATTCTTTCTGTAAGTGTGATTTTCCCGATACCTTTATGCAAACCAGATCCTGAGACGGGGCCTCCCATTCTCACCCTCTCTTCAGCGTTGCCAGGGTGATCCATTACTCGACTTTTTTTATTGGACGATAGAAAGGCGTGAAGTGAATCGTATTTGATAGCGATAGTTTAAACGAATTGAGATGTTGGAACCACATATTATACCCATCGAAAGTGTTGGATTTTTAGGAAATCATTCCATTTAAAGTCCGTGCATAGGTAGTCTTCAGTCTTTGGTGTGCATGCTTATGTATTATTGTTGACTGGAGGGTCATTCCACAGTAACAGGCTCTACAGTGGGACACCTATTTTCGAATTTTTAAGTTATTTATTTATAACTGTCGTGGTTAGACTCCGGAACTGTCGGGCGAGTCCGTTCAAAGTGCCATCGATAGGTGCTACACTACTCGGATATTCAATAACAGTAGTATTACCCTGGGTATGATTGTAAACAGGAGAGAGGGGGTATCGATAGGATAAACTATTCAAAGGGAGATTATCTTCACAATTAGCATACGGGTTGTACTATCGACGAATTAAAGGTTGTCGCGAGATTTTCACACTTTTTCAGTTATGAGTGTGAGTTGGGGACTGATTTGCATCGACTTTCCCGCCCCACCCACACTGGCCTCTCACCTGCAAGGTGTAAGCAGTATGAAGAGTGGCCGAATCAGAACCTTGAAGGCGAAACTTATCTCGTGAAAATCTCGCGATAATCTTTAATTCGTCGATAGTACACCAGAGAAGCATCCTGTGGATGGATATTATACCTATTTTGTGTTTTTTGCCCAACAGCAGGTAAATATTTTCACCTGCTTTTGATTAAAGTAAGCAGATTGTGCTTCATCCTAGAACTGAATAGAAAACTTCTCGGCATAATAAATCTGCATTACTGCACATTCTTAGATAACATTTTTTCTCTCTGTCTTTTGAAATACTCATAACAAGAGGACTTAAATGAAATGGTTTCTATCGAAGTAGTTTTTCAGGAGTAATCTGAAATCTACTCATTTAATTTTTTTAATGAAGCATCCGGAAGCTAAGATGCTTCTTACCGCCTCACTTTGGCTCCGAAGAATGGACGTCGATATTACTCGAATGAAAGTCCCGTACTTCGGCCGTTAATGGCTCGACTTAAAGTACACGTCGGGTTTTGAACTCACCATAAGAACTTTTCTTGAATTGTAATTAGTCAAACAACTCACTTTAAAAAATGGTGGAATGAGGCAACACTGCAAGGAGACCATTTGAAACCCTTCTCTGTGTGCCGGAGATCACTCATGATAAATCCATCCTCCCACCTACATTTTTCTGCCCCCGGACCTCCTAAGTACGTGGGTGGCGGAGAGCCATCGTGGACAGCACCTAGTCTGTAAAACAATTTGAGAAAAGTATTTAAATGCAATTATGTAATTAATCCACAAACAATTTACTGAGGGTTGGGTGCCAAATAAAAATTCATGACCTTAGAGCTCCGAGTTCTTGAATCCATAAACGGTAAATGGTAGACCATCTGACTCTTAAAATATCTTTACCTTTTAGCCGCGATTATAGCGAAACTTCTGCCAGAGGGAACCTCTATCGAACGGTCATTCAGGGTGTCTACTGTTAGTGAAAACTTGGAAAATTAGGGAATTTAAATCTGGTCAAATCTAGGAATTTTGTTCACAAACTTAGAAATTATAATTTTCTCTCGCAAGATGCGTATTTTCACAACGTCTCAGCGTTTGCAGTCTTGTGCTTGTGGAGTTCTCTGCTGTTACGCTCATGCGCTGTTTTCTGATGCCTTGCATACTCCGCCTAAAGTAGTTGTTAAATGCAAGGTTTGACTGGTTATCGATTCTCCTGTTCCTCAACAATCCGGGAAATGGTGAGAAAAAAATCGAAGAAATGTCCGGAATTTCAAAATTGGAAGTATCAGACAGTCAGTATATGTCAAGGAATTTCATAATATAATTTTTTTAGACACCCTGTCATATTGCTTCCAATTTCCAATGTTTAAACCGTATATTTTACGTTTCTCGATTTTATGAAAAGAAAAGTAAAGAAAGTAATGAGTGCGTTGGTTTTACATGTAATACTGCGTCGAATATTCGACGCATGACTTTTGCCAATACGCGACTTTTCAGTTGCGTTGACAATTCGACGCAACCCGCGTTACTTTTGCCAGTACGCAACTTGTTAAGTTGCGTCGACGATTCGACGCAATCGCACTATACGTAACCCAAACTTTTCTCGATTTTGAGTAAAGGAAAGTAAGTGAAGTAATGAGTGCGTCGTTTTAACGAGTAATGCAGGTTGCTTTGAATCGTCGACGCAGGATCTTTAAGACTACATGTATAAAATAAATCAAACCCTAATAGTCTGTCCTTCTGCTTAGAAAAAATATTTCAAAAAGAGGACGTGAACCAAAAATTACTTACAAGTGACCGACTTCATGGGCAGCCACAATAATACCGGAAAATCCTCCTGTATCCTCTATGATGGCGACACTGTTCACCTTCTCTAACCTTTTATTGACTACGCAAGCACCTCCAACGTACGCAAACCCTAAAATCATAGCAACCGTCGTTATAAAACCTCTCCAAGTCAGATTAATCTTTGGGTGAATGTGAAATAACTATGCTCGACTCTTCGTCAGCACTTTGTCTTCAACCTTTTCTACTACTGGCTTCTGTCATAATTTTTTCAGTTGACGATATTTGCCCTGTCTTTCTCGAAAATTTCTAATTATATCCTCCTTCTTAAGTTCTCGAGCCTCGCCTTATTTTAAATTTTATTTTTTATAATTTTATTTATTTTTTTATACGTTTTTACATCAGTTGTAAATTTTGATTAATTGTGATTGTGTTGAGAGATCTTTTCTTCGTTCTCTTTTTTGGCTTTGAATTAATCGCTTGTTTTCTACAGCGAAGTGTGCAATCTGGCAAATTTGCAGTTTGCCAATTTAAATACATGAAAAAGCTCGAATTATTGAGCGTTCGACAAACACCCTCTAATTTGGCTTTTTCAATACGTTCAAATTTACAAATTGCGACGTTGCTGGATTGCACCCCTGGTCTTTTACCTTAATACGTTGTTCCACCGAAAGGAGAGCACTGTTGAAAAAATATAAAACCGGCAATCCTTTTATTCTTGGAATAAATGCATGCACGAAAACTGTTTCAGTTGTAACAAAAACAAATTACTGACGATTTGTTTTCGGTTCGATTCAATTTTTATGATTTTCCAAAATACTCTTCAGATTTGCCAGTGATGATGATACTAGCCAAATACCTGCTAGTTTCCCTCCTTTTCTCTCTTATCTCCTTCTTCTTATTCGTTGATCTTTTCGAAAACGATCTGTGGAATCTCATTCGTATAAACACTTTTGATGGTTAAGTCTAGTACATGGTTTTTGGATTGCTTATTTACAGGTCAGATTTATAACAAGGTATAATGTTGGCCATTGTGATGCTGTTAGTTGCATTCCTTCAAGCGATATCATTCATGCAGTTTACCTTCATAAAATAAATTCGTGCATTTAAAAATAAAAAGTATGCAATAAGAAGTAATGATTGTGAAACGAAAATACTTTGCGAAAAATCCGTTCAGCACGCAAGTCCTGTTGAAAACATACTATAAATACCTCATATTTACATACCTTTTCTAATCAACAAGCAATACATTTATATACAGTTGGAGTCTACTGGGTAAACTGCGTACCTGATTTGGGGATTTTCAGGTTGGGTTAAGTTGTGCTTAGTTTTATCCATTTTCCTTTTATTTTGTTCGTCGTTGTCACTTGAAAATACTTGAAAAATTACTACTAAATCCTTACCTCAAAATCTCTCATATCAGGTGAACAGTTTACCTTTGGATCAACGCCCGAGATAAATGTGTTCCCTTTATTTCTAACGCTACTAAAAAGTGATTCCATCAAGTTCATTATTTTGTTTTTTTTTTTTTTAAATTACGTTTGTCGTCGCCCGGTTTCAGTTTGAACTGACTTTCTCTCAATTAACCGCTTTCATTTGCAATTTTTGAATTACTCTCCGATCGTCTTTGACTACGAGTTCCGTGATTTTTAACACCCAAAGCTTTTTGTTTTGGCCTAGTACGAAGGCGTGAATACGGAATTAAAGTATAGCATAATTCACTATACGCATACAATATTTCAGCGCCTGACAGAAAGTATGGTATAAACTTCACTACCGCATGGTAAATTGTATCAATCGGTTAACAATTTACTACGAGTTTCGTTGCATTAACCATACTCTGATGAAATTTATTATACTTTTTGTTAGACGCCAAGTGTATGGTAAATTGCACCATTCTTTTTTTCCTCCGTGGACATCCGGCCCTTCTTTCTTGATACCCGGATTCTTAGTGTTGTCTTTAATCTGCTCCCTACTCTGTTTAAAGATGTAAGACCAAAGTTGGGGTTTGTTCCCTGGAATTGTCTCCAAAACTTTTAAGCTCCTCCTTGTAATGTGCTAGATAATTTTTTGTTGGTCCTCCTTTAACCAAGCCTCTTAGTTTAACGAACAATTTATTTTCTATTTTTTTTTTCCAGATTGGGTAAACAAGTCGTCAGAAACAGTCCCACCATAATTTGTCATCAAACGGAAGGAAGCCAAAGAAAAATTTGTAGCTGATTTATTCATCAGGTAAGGGCCAATTTAATTACCCATCTCTTATTGCAGATCATTGGTTTAAAAATTAACTCGTAGACCGGTTAGACTATCGTCATAAACTATATCTTGCCAACGGGATGCGAACTAGGAAAAAAAAATAAAAATATCATTGGCTTTACTGTACTACTCGCGCGGTTGAGTTTTGCTAACAGATTTTTTCCTCTCTATATTTTGGTAGGGATTAATAAATTAAGGTATTTTGCATCTGAACTCAGTAGGCCAAAATCGGAGAAGAATTCCAAAAACGTACTTTAATCGTGAGTTTTTTTCAGGTTTCAAAAAAATGTATTTTTTTTTCGGGAGGGATACAAAATCTCAATTGATTCTTAACGCTTTCAAAGCACGGCCCTCGTTCACAGTGCTGAATGCGGGATTAGAAAACTAGAGAACCCTAAGAAGGGACTGCTCAGATTTCAGTATTGCCAGATCTGATGACGTTATTAAAATGGAAGAAAAAATGCGGTTTTTAGGTGCTGTCGCGTAGTGGAAGCACCTTATTTGATATTTTATAGTACCTATAAATGATCAGTTACGCGTTTTCGGAAGCATGATTTTACAGCAGCCGTACACATGCATTGGTAGACCCCATCTACACACTATGCGAATCCCTCGTCATAATAATTTCTGAGTTAATATAAGTGCAATTGAAAGGTATACTATTTTAATAATTCTAACGTTTTGATGTTGCATTAATTTTTCTCATCATAAACAAGAACCTTTTCCCGATTTGCAACGTGCGCGATCAAAAGTGAGTGTTAGTACGTTGGTACTGACTACTTCACCAGCTCGAAATTTTGAAAACAAAGTGTTTGTTGACTTTTCTTAATTTGAAGGCCTGGAAATGTGTTTGAATGAATCTATATTGTCATGGTGCCTAGAAATAACTTCTTTTTTCCAAATAAAGCTGTTCTGATGCAAGTGGCTCACTAAGATTTTGTACTTGTGGCGTGGAGCTCTCTGGAAAGTTTAAGAAGGTTTCGGAGAAATCCGAAAGGTGGATTCACAGAATATTATACAATCAGAACGGGAACCAAAATTAATTTGGAAATATTTTTATGGTATCTTTGGGTCCGCTTTTTTGGAAATTGAGCGTTTCGAGCAATCTTCCAGCCGTGTTGTGATTGGGTACACGTCATCGCGATTGAAACCTATTGACGTGTCATTTAATTTCAAAAAAGTTGCTTAGCAATATAGCGCTTATGCACTAATTCTACTGACTAATTCTACGCAAGTAGCGCTCATAGCGGCGAAACTACGGAAGCTAATTGAAGCGAGTGACGCTATCTATTAGAAGACGCTGGAAGCTCTTGAGCATCGTCGCGTTACGTTCGTTTTGTTTCTAAATTACGGGTAGATTAGAATCCCTGTATATGATTGAGTCTCGCCTCGTGAAGCATAAAGAAGAAGAACTTCTGAAGAGGCTTCCACTCTGATTGGTTGGGTTCGTCGAGGAGGCATGTACGTCTTCTCCATGGGTGCGTTCCAATGGTCTTCTTATGGAAATAGCACAGAACGCCTCCTTGAGCTCCATGACAGTCTAAAATCCAGCAGCCAACCAGAATCGGAACCTCGTATGGCGAGACTCTTTCACATTCAGGGACTCTAGGGTAGATTGGTATTTAAAATCATGACGTGACTGTCACGTCAAAATACGACAACGGGTTAAAAATACTACCGCAATTTAGACGTCTGCCATCTTGAAATATGGGAATGCACAGTTACTAGTTCGTGCTGATAAATTCCAAATCTTGTCTCCATTGGATCTTTTGGTAGTTTCCATTCTGATTTTAATATTATGTGGTAAAGTGACCGGTCTTTTTTAAATTTTTGCCAAGCAGCGGCTGCCAAATCCAGTCAATTTTCACAGTCAATTTTTTTCCAGTAAATTTTCACAGTTCGTGCTTTGTCTCCAAATTTTCGAGCGAGAGTGAAGCAACGCGGTAAAGAAACCATAATAATAACCATTTTTAAATATTTATAAGTTTTCTCCTTGTTGAGCTTACCTGATGATACATGATATCGTGTAGATGACTGTAAGAATTTTAAGACCGACCAACATGAAAGAATAACGATGCAATTCTCTGAATTAGACTGTAATAATAATGAAAGTGGTCCAACTTAAAGTGTGTGGGTGTTTTGCTCGATATTAACTTTTAAATATGTCTCTAAATTTTGTACAATAGTCATACCTCGAAAATGTTGGCAGTTTTTAACCCTTTTCTTATCTATTGTTTATTTTCATCTGATAGAAGTACCGAAAACCATTGGGATCATATAGCTGAGACTCGAGGTTCGATTGACCTCTATTGGTTTTTTGTAAAACTCAACGAATGCGTAGGATCCGACATACTGACAGTTGTTATTTCTTTATCTGTTTGCTATTTACGAACAATTACCTTTGTACAGTTGATCGTTTAACCCCAAACCTCATTAAACCACGGTCCGAGCGTACTATCAGCTCCACGCAAACGAAAATTACATATGTTGACTTCGCAGTGAACCAGAACATTCCAGTGGCGTAGCGTGAAATTTGGTAACGTTGCAATTTGTCCTTTTTATATCCATGCGAAAGGTTGAATCACGGAACTTCCATTAGTTCGATCTTATTCGTGAATTTAAATAGACAAGATTCAACGATGCTAAACTGGATGCTACACACCACTGATCCAGTGGCGGCTCGTGCAATCTGGCAACCGTGCACTTTTGCCATTTAAACGTATGCAAAAAGATCGATACTAGGTGAGGCGCTACGCCTCACCAAGTAATCGATTATTTTACACAGTTTTAAATGGAGGGAATCCATTGTTGCCACATTGCACGAGCCGCCGCTGCACTGATCTGTTCTTGGAGTTTGTTTTCTGTCAAAGTTAAGTCTTCTATCGAAAACTTGTCGAGCATTGTCAATCAAAATTGCTAATTCATTTTTCGAGAGAAAATAAGTTGATATTGATGTGTGTGAAAGTATCATGAACTTTTGTACAGGAAAAGTTTCGTTCAAATGCTGCATTCTCAGTAACCAATAAACATGCCCCGAAACAAGTCCGCTATTGAAAAGGTATCGTTGCTGTAGCATACCAGGTTTCATTGATATATCTATCTATATATGTATATCGTATGGTACATTTGACTTAATTATACTGTGAAGTATTTGTATAGGTACAACAGTCGTTTTATATGTAGAGTAAGGATGCGTTTGTATTTTTGTGATAGATAAGAAAGGATGCGTAAGAAGTGAAATAGTATTGGTGGGAGTCAGTGGCGTAGCGTGCAATTAATTGGCAACGTTTCAGTTCGTCCGTTTAAACCCATCAAAAAGATCGAACTGTTGGGTGTTCGGTGAACACCTTCAGATTCGACCATTTACATGGGTTTAAATGAACTTAATAGAACGTTGCCAAAAAGCACGCTAGGATGCTGGTGGGAGTGTGAAAAATCTGAACGAGATGCAAACAGGTGCTCACAAGAGAAGATTCCCCTGGCGATTCCGAGCGAAGGGGGTAGAAACACGTGTATTTTCAATGGGGCTGCTGCACACTTTTGCTTCAGGCGATTCAATAGTCGATTTCGCAGCGGAAACCTCAAAAAATAACGATATTCGCACTAAAACTTAACAAAATCCACGTCCATACTCACTAAATGCCTGTATACGCGCGACTGGAATGGGCGGTGTTGGGCACTAATAACTTTAAGAGTAAATTTTGTAAGTTTTTAGTGCCGCCATTGTTATTTTTGGAAGTTTTTACATCTTGATTGACCCTTTCTTTAATTGCTCATAGCATATGTGTGCAACAACAGATGCATTGTCTAAATGAAGAAAATACTGAATTTTACCAAATGCTTTTGTAAATTCTCATTAAATATTGTTCCAAACCCTATCAAACTTTAGGATCACTCACTGAAAAATTCTGATTGAAACACCAGAATTGTCTGATATATTTATTTTGAAAAATTCATATTATGACTCCTTGCGTCCCCTCTTCTTCCAAGCAACACTAAAATAGCTCCTAAATTCTAATATAATATTATCGCTGAACCACACCGATAATATTATTAGAATTTAGGAGCTATTTTAGTGTTGCTTAGAAGAAGAGGGGACGCAAGGAGTCATAATATGAATTTTTCTGGACATGAAATTATATCATAAACGTATTAGAATGGTCTTTTTCCCGCTAATACGGACAGGTGCCCCGCTGTCCCCTCCTCCAACCACTCTCACCCACAGCTGCCGTTTTGCGTATACTTGATCGCTTTTTTCAATTCACCGATGATTTTACCGGTTGAGAAAAGATTACACAGTTCATTTCAGTTTATGACTATAATGCATGAAAGGATATTCGCATTTGTAACCGGTGGAGTCCTAGTCTGATGACTTTAAAAAACTCGCGGATATTCTAATAACTAAACGGTGATAGCACCGATAGAGAAAAGATTACAGGTCAGAGTATTTCTATGCAATACAGGCATACACTGAATTGAACTGTGTAATCTTTTCTCAACCGGTGGAATCATCGGTGAATAGAAAAATGGCATTCATTATACGCAAAACGGCAGCTCTGCTCTCACCTGACCTTTCTAATTTCAGTTTCTTGGACCAGGTCAATGTCCTCTCCATTCATTCAATGCATTTTGGTTATTTAGCTTTCAGCCCTTCGCGTCGAAAATCAATCAAAGGCGTCAAAAATGAACTGGTATTTTTCTCATCAGGGTTTTGATAGAAAATAAGGGAAGGTAAAGGGACGGTACACCTCCTTCAAGTAGTGTAGTGTCTGGTGAGATGATGCTAATTTATTACCATCGGTTTTTGCAGGACAACTGATGGTGTCACAGGGATTGTAAATGAAGAGAGGGGGGGGGAGGATCTCCCATGCTAAAGGGCTCGGAAGTATGGAGTATTCATGTATCTACTGTCTGTAGGATTTAACTTTTCAGCAAGTTTCTGAAATACCTGTTGGGATCATGAAAGGTCATTTTCTGCTCCTCTCTGGGCCAAAAATTGTAAATCTGTAAGAAGGGAAAAATTCTGTGGATTTTGTGTGCTTGGAGGTGTAATGTAACAGAAAATATCAATGCAAGCGATTTTTATAATTGGTTTTTACATCCTATCCAGGTATGAATTTTGAATAAGGCTAGTCTAGCGATATTTCCGGCCGGGGGGGGGGGGGTACGAATAAAGCCGCTATTACTGCCATTAAGTTAAGTTTTCGGTATGAGCGCAAGCGAGTAACAGCTTCTCCGGGAGAAAAAATACAGGTAACAACATAATTAAAGCAAAAGCTATCTCTTTCGTGGGCTCATACCAAAATTTTCTCTTTTTTAGTGAAAAATTGTAGTTTTTCCGAAAAATCCCAAAACTAGCCATGCGCAAATCGGGTTTTCAAACCAATTGTAATTACCCTTTTTATGGATATTTTCTGGTAGATTAGACCTCCTAGCACATTTAATCCCCAAATTTATTTTTACTTGTTTTTTGACCGAAAGGGGTTCTGAAAATGGCCCTTAATGAGACAGGTCCTTTTTACTCTTAAATCATATTTAACTAGCTTTTCCCAAAACGTTTTGCGCCCAGTAAATTGCTTTAAAAGTGAGGATCAAGTATTGAGCTCCATAGAAAAAGAGATTGAAATGAAAATCAACCTATTTCAGCAAAATTCTGAAATAATTTTTTTAAATTTCCATTGTCACTAGAACCGTTTTAAATGTTTGTTCTTTACTATCATCATTATTACTATTATTTCTATTCAGTATCTTAAACTCTTTATTTGTGATGGTTGATGGTGCATAATTTCTTTTCGTATCTTGTCATTCACCATTCAATGCCGCTTGAAGGAGTTGCCCAGCATGTTGAGTGAAGTAGAATATGTAACAAACTCTGGTTGAGAATGATGGTATCAAAGAGAGTTCTTCATTCGAAAATTGAAAGACCGCGTGAAGTGAGATGAACACAGAACCAAGGGAAGTGAAAAAAAAATTCAGTGCAGAGATCGTAAGGAGTGAACGTAGGTATAAAAAAATCAGTGGAGGGGATTGTATACAAGAAACATGAGATTCAATGGGGCAAAGGAACTTGTGTTGCAAATGCAGTGTAATCGAAAGTTGTAAAGTCTTTCCAAGGGCAAGTAAACGTACCTGCAGTCCCTCTGTTACACGCCTCACTGGGGTACTGTCTTCGGCACATATCTAATCTGCAAAATCAATCAAATATTTAATTCCTTTCATACTCAATTTTGTCATGAGAATAAGGCGAATTTCGTTTACCGGTGCGCCATCGTCGACAAATGCGGAGGAAGCGATTCACAGTCTAATCTGCAAAATCAGTCAAATATCTAATTTCTTTCATACTCAGTGTCGTTATGAAAGAAAGCGAATTCGTTCACCTGTGCCTTCGTCGACACTTGCGGTGAAAAATAATCACAATGGTCGGAGTTGGAGTTCGTCCTGAAAATGTATTGGCTGAAAATTCAAACGAAAGTGCAAAAAGAACGAAAAAAAAAAAATAAAATAAAAAATTATGATTAAATCTTATTCATGCTCGACTGTTGACTGAGAGCGGGTCGATCACTTATACTTCATCGTTAAAACCGATCGTTGCGAGGTGACAGGTGGAAACATCCTATTTAAAATGTCCAATGTACAAAATGTTCAATAAGAAATGTCCATTGCAACAATGTCCAATTCACAATTTGTCCATAGTAAATAAATGTCCAATGTAAGATTTGTCCATCATACATACTTAAATGTCCCTATAAATAATACCCAATCGTAGAATAAGTCAGTTCGCAAAAAAAAAGTCCACAAGTTTACTTAAAGTTATAAATAAAGCATGAAATACGAAGTCAGTACATTCTCAGCTGTTTTGAACATGATGGCAACGTATGATTTGTAACCAATTTTGTCAGATGTGCAGGGCTAGATTTGTGCTGTTCTTGTCTAAATGTAGCTTTGTGAAAACCTTGTTCATTCCTCCTTTTGAACTTCGTCTTTTCACATTTGAGCCGCCTCCTTCGGGACATTAAACACCCTGAGGTTTTTTGATTCATTGACTAAATCTACTATTGGGCATTCTTCTTTATGGACATTTATTTACCGTGGACCAATTGTGCATTGGACATTTTAGAGCAGAAATTGTTGCAATGGCAATGGGCATTTCTTGTCGGACATTTTGTACATTGGACATTTAAAATAGGACATTTCCACTGAGCACCCGTTGAGACCATGTATGAGTGACATTTTTGGACGAGAAGACTTAGAAGACTTGTCCATGACTGTAAATACCCATTCGTAGTCTTTAGCTAACGAAAACTATGGCTAATAATTTAACATAGTAACGACCAAGTTTTACAATGTGCGACCAATAGCGTCACTCCTACGCAGTCAGAACGATCGCTTTAGCAAAAACGTAAATAATGTGGGTCCGCTGGTTGAACTGTAAAATTGTCCCATGAAACGACCTATTCAATTTTATTTTTATTTGTATGTACAATTTTACTGGCACAGATATTTACACGACTTCTTTTGCTGTCGGTTTTTACTTATTTCCTCTCAATCACATATTTTTCTATTCACTTAACCGACTATTTCAAAGAATTACATGTTTTTAAATACAAATACTGGGTAGAGACATGATTATTTCGCGTTTTCATATCCTTATATCTACCACTAAGAGCTGTCATTTCGCATAAGCGCCTTCAATTTTCAGAGCATGCAGCCAGCAATTCGTTCACACGATAAATTGCCTACTTCAAGAAATGAAGGCGTTTCGTGTTTAGAAAACTTGAAAACGCGAGTTCGTCAAGTCTCTAATGTTTGGTCCTGTACACCCCCCCCCCCCCAATTCCCCACTCGTTTGTAGTACGTCTATTTTTTAAAATAACGCTCACGAAAGGTGTGTCTTTAATTTTAACTTCTATAATTTTCAAGCAACTAAGTTTGTTAGTCAACGCTCTGAGCTACGCGTCAAAAACAACAACGTTATGCGTCGAGAAAGCGTTAGTTTTTTCGTTTATAGTTTCGTCTCTATTCTGTATTTACACCCCTATTGTTAGTATTAACGTCACTATATTAGTAAGTCGAGCCGGGTTTCAAATCTCTATCTGGAAAGCCTTACTATCAGTGCTTATTGCCCTGTCTATTTCATCAATTGGAACGCTTGTCCGTGGCGACGTTTTGTCTATCATCCCTACATCTTTTTGTATAAATAATTGTTTCTACCGGCAGTAAATATACGGTGAACGTGTTGACGTATCCAGTTAGCTTTTAGTGAACTTTATTGGTTTAAGTATCGCGAGAGGTTCGTATCCTGCGAGAGATCTTAAGTAGATTGTTGTGAAATAAATCATCATGATGCCTAGGTACACACACTTCTTTCGTGTTCTTTAGTTTAAAGGACGGACCCTGTTTGATACCTTAAAACAGGATGTTGATAGTTTTGATAATTCTTGAATTAATGTCAGACTGTTTAACTAATGAGCTGTTAATTTCAGCTGCATTTGCTGCATAGCTTGAAATGAGCTAACCTTGTGTTTTATTCCTTTAAGCTTTCGCAAAAGCTCAAATTTGAAGGTGTCGCTGCACACTCAATGTTTCGATATTTATCTTGGTTTTTAATGAATGAACTGCAACGTTGCCAGATCGCACACCACGCAAGCATAGTTGTAATTTTGACCATTTTAAAGTGAAGATTTCAACAAGTGGCTGATTTCCATCGACCACCCATGTAATTTTCCGCTTTTCAAGTTTGTGTAGAATAATCTATACTTGAGCAATTGCTTCCAGAAAAGTCGATTATTTTACATGGGTTTAACTGGAGTAAAACCACTGTTGCCAAATTGCACGATTTGCAAAGTTTACAACTCAAGGGGAGGTCACAGTGGGGCCGGCCACCTCCGTCATCGTTCAAATTTCGCATGAAGGTAGTCCTAAGGGTCCTTATCAACGCCTCAAGGTCACTTTTTGCGAAGAGGCCCTGAAAAGCCTGAAAAACGGGTTTGAAAATTGACGGTGTTTATGTAGCGCAAATGTCGGCCTCGGCCTCCATCGACCGGGTGGCGCAGTGTGCTAAGGTGTACGCCATCGAATGCTTACACGCCGGTGGTGTGGGTTCGGATCCCACCTCCTAGAGTTAACTTTTTAAAGTTGTTCTCGGGTCGATTTGATCATTTTTCATCATTAATTTTTATTAATTCACTTTTTACTGTTGATTTTTTTTCTTTTTCTTTGTCAATGCTTCAAATGAATACAAAATGAAACAAATTCCCAAACGCATGCATACAACCAAATAGTCGAAACAAATAAGATTCCAAACAAACGAATAAATAAAATAATAATAATTAATAATTGGTCTTCATTTCGTTCGTCCGTATGATTTCATTTGTCCGCTTGAATATTTCTTTGTTATTTATTTTGTTTGATACTTTACTGTTTGCTTGTATGTTTGACCATTTCTTGTGGGTTACGGAATTTGATGCTATTTGTATTCATTTGAAGCATTGACAAAGAAAAAGAAAAAAATCAACAGTATAAATTGAATTAATACAAATGAATGATGAAAAATGATCAAATCGACCCGAGAACAACTTTAAAAAATTAGTTCTAGGCAGTGGGATTCGCACCCACGCCGCCGGCGTGCAAGCCTTTAGTGACGTACACCTTAGCGCACTGCGCCACCCGGTCGATGGAGACTGAGGCCGACATTTGCGCTACATAAACACCGTTAATTTTCAAACCCGTTTTTCAGGCTTTTCAGGGCCTATTCGCAAAAAGTGACCTTGAGGCGTTGATAAGAACCCTTAGGACTACCTTCATGAGAAATTTGAACGATGACGGAGGTGGCCCCACTGTGACCTCCCCTTGTCAGTTTACACCACTTTGATGGTCAATCTAAATTTTTAACTACCATTTGTATTTTTATTCGCTTAGGTTTAATCTGTATCCATCGTCTTCATTTTTGCGTTTAGTTATTTTGTTTCTAAAGACTATCGTCTTGTTTCGTTTTAATTTGCACTAATCAATATAAGCATTGTATTTACAGCATAATTTTGAAAGATGGACCGAAAAATAGTAAATTATGTAAGCGCAGGTTATGTTCTTTTCAGTGGCGTTGCTTGCAATTTGGCAACGTTGTATTTCGTCCATTTACATCCATGGAAATGGTCGAATGCGAAGGTGTTCACCGAACACCCAGTACTTCGATCTTTTTAATGGGTTTAAATAGACGTACCGCAACGTTGCCGAATTGCACGCTACGCCTCTGGTTCTTTTGTCGGATTACAATCGAGACATCGAAGTGATCTATAGACGTGTGACGTCACGATAGCTAAACGTATCTATTGCAACAGCTCGTAGACTTCGCCGCTTAAAAAAAGACTCGTCCTATATCTGCGAATCGTATAAGAGTTAATGCCACGAATGGAGAGCCAAGTGTTTTTGGCTTCAAAATATGCGACCCGCAATTCTACCGTCGTTTAACTTAATTGCTGATAAATAATGTGATGGCGGTGTCATCATGCAGAGCTTCTCTATTCATGACGATACGCATTGAATGACCCTGTTTTTAAGCGACGGTCGTCACACAGCATCTTCGCAGTGCTTTCGAACACACAGGGTTCTTTGTTTCGGAGGCATCCCAAGTCAAAGTATATAGCTCAATGAAACTCTTTTTCGGTGTAGTTATGTGAGCGATTCTGCAAAAATGAGGTTATGATGCTACGTGGTAATGTGCGTCTTTTACGTTTGTTTCGTATATCTATGTTCAGTTGCAGCAGCCCGCATCGTTCTCATTGACTTCTCTTTGGGTCCTCTTTGATTTCAAATTGCGGTGTTGTAGCGTCTCTTAAATGAAGACAAATTAGGTCGATTGTTTCCCCCTTCTCCCACTTGCATTGCTTGCCAACTGCACTGAATAAACAGATAAAAAACTCGGTGGCGGCTTGTGAAATTTGGCAACAGTGTCCTCCTCTCATTTAACCAATGTAAAACAATCGATACTTCCGGAGGCTGTCAGCCTCCTCAAGAATCGATTCTTTTACATAAGTTTAAATGGAAAATTGGACGGTTGCCAAATCGCACGAGCCGCCACTGAAAAAACTCTCCGGTAGCGCTGACAAAACCTTTGGTAGAATAATGACCCAGCAAAAGACTTTGGTTGAGCCAACCAAATCCTTGGTTCACTCAGCAAAATCTCTTTAGTTAGGGGTACGAAACCTTTAGCTAGCTCTACTAAGGTCTTTTGCTAGGTCAATTTTTTACCGAAGGTTTTGTCAGCCTTACCACAACGTTTTTTCTGTGTTTTTCTGTGTGGCAAACTTGCATTTTGTCCGTCCAAACTCATGCAGTCAGAAAAAACAGAGAAAAATACTACGAAACCTTCGGTAGAAAAAGGCGTACGAAACCTTTAGTTAGCTCTGCTGAAGTCTTTTGGTGGGTCATTTTTCTACCAAAGGTTTTGTCAGCGCAGTCAAAGCGTTTTATCTGGTTTTATTCTGTGTATTCCCCAAGAGGCGCAGGTCAATTTAAAGTTTTAAACCC
This sequence comes from Trialeurodes vaporariorum, assembly GCA_011764245.1. NCBI lineage: Eukaryota > Metazoa > Arthropoda > Insecta > Hemiptera > Aleyrodidae > Trialeurodes > Trialeurodes vaporariorum. Next base: position 14,039,994 of record VMOF01000002.1, on the reverse strand, counting down.
TCCTTTCACTTTTTCGTGTCTAAAAGAAATTATTTTGCGTGGACGTTCCTGGTCTTTTTCTTCTAATTTGAGCTATAGTGTGGAAAATCTCGTAAAACATGTTCTTGAAGATTGGGTTTTTGGTTTCACCATTGGGGAAAGTAGCGATGATTTGAAACTTTAAAGCGTTGGATTGACTTACGCCTCTTTGTATAAACACCGACGACTCATCCTAAGAACTTAATGAAGCACAGATCAGAAGAAGCAGTCAGCCGCTATTAACCGCAGAGCCAGCTGTCGCGTTGAAAATCTTGTATTAGTTATCAGTCTCATATCTGACTGAAGTGTCTTGTCAGAACCAGATTATTGGATTACTTCTCGACCGTTCAAACTTTACCTATAAATGGAACGTTCCCAGCAACCACACAATTTGTTCTAAATTACGTTATTGGTGTACTTATTCTAAATATTTACATTATTTACAAGTTAGGTGCAACATTTCGAGAGTTCATTGCTTTTATTAATGAAAATCGATGTCTTGGACAGCTAGACCAAGTTCTGCAGATGAACCAACTCCATAGAAAACCCATAGCAGTTGGGTCCTTGCTGCAAAACTCGGTCCAATTATTTTCTGATCGTTGGTTGCAAATACTATGGTAATGGGTGTTGATTTTTAATGAACGTTTTCTCTATCCAAAAGTTTTGGTCCTAAACGGACAGCTTGATTATTGATATTTTTTTATGATTGGTATTTATCCATCTCTTTTTCTGAACAATTACCTTATTGTACATAGTAATTACTATCCACTGAAAAAAGAAAGAAAGGAAAAAAGAGTTTAGGTTGTAAGAACCGAAGCAACCTTTTAAAATAGCTTTTCTGAGCAATAGTTCCAGCTCTACCGGAGAAAGTTGCCGTTATACAGAAGCACTACTTTGGTAGAATAACAGCCTTTCTATTTGCTTATGCTCTACCGAAATAGTGATTCGGTACAACCGCACGTGTAGCTCTGGTAGAGCTAAAACTTCAGCTCCGCGGAGCTATTGTAAAAGGCTTCTTCAGTTGTACTTAATTTTTGTTTTTCCAGTGCCCATTTTCTGAGAATTATGATAAAACCAAATACTTCAAATGCAAGTCTAGTCGTCACGAAATGCTGCACTTAAATACCGGCGAATCGAGTGAGCTATTCTAATAGATGTATTGAAGCAAAAGTCAAAAAATCATGAAGGAGTAAATAACAATATTAGACAAAAAACTAATTATAAATATAACGCAAATGATAATCGAAAAAAGATCGAGGTTAGTTTTGAAAAAAAAAAGAAACAAAATGAAATTGGGAGACTGAACGTACCGGCCGTTCCCTTTGTACAACGACCGCCTTTTCTTCTCCTGCACATGTCGTACCTGGATAACATCATATACGCAAGATACAACACATCTTTCATTTACAGGTTTTTATGCAAGAATCACTTCAATCACCCGTACTAAAAGTTTGCAAGAGCCCCATTTTGATAGGTGGCTTTCGACACAATCTGTCGGGCTAAAATATTTGAGAGTTTGGCTTAGGAACACGTTAATATTCACTTGGTTTAGTGCCAACTACTGCTAGTTTATTTTAGTCGATTTCGTCCTATTATTAAGTCTCGCCTATCGAAACTCTACCCTGAAAAATAATATCTGCAGGAAAAAATCAATCATATCGGAAATCAATATCAGTTGATTGATTTCTGCTTACAGCCGTCAAACTCAGCGGCGTTCGAATAGTAATTTAACTACGTTCGAGCTTTATGACCTCGCGATACCCCCCTCCCCCTCTCCCTGCCCCTCTCCATTTTCTGTCCTTTGGCAAAAAAATGTCTTACTTTCCCAATAGACCCACTATCTCTAAGGAAGGTCCATCATTCCATCCTTATCCCTTCTTTCGTGTTCGCATCCATATCTGGGGGCCGATCATTTACTTCATCGATAAACCGACCGTTAAGACTGTCTATAAGTGATGCTATTGGTCCAAAATTGTAAAACTTGGCTGTTGCTTTGGTAACCATTGTTAAAGTACCCGTAATTTAAAGTATACTCATTGAATATCTTTAAAAAAAACAGGCAATTAAACAATAGTTACCATAGCAACAGTCAAGTTTTACAATTTTGAACCAATAGCATCACTCCAAGATAGTCTTAACTAATAACTATGTCAGTTTATCAATGAAGACAATGATCGGCCCTCTGGTATAGAAGAAGGTATTTTTCATGATTAGTCATCGAAAGTCTTAAAACCACTAAAAACTTAATGGAGACGTGTTCATTTCAAGACCTGTTTCCAGATGCAAAGTTAGTAATTCGGCTCATGACAAGTATCGTTTTTTTTTTCGTCTGTGGTTATCTGTCGTGTCAGGAACAGTGGAACAGTTGAGCACTGTCGGTCTGTCGTCAAGCGGAAGTGGAATTGGTTCGATTCTTATTAAGAATCTGAAATAATAAGATTAACAACTTAATGAGTCACAAGTTGAAAGAGTCCAACACCGATCTGAGATCAGCTGATTTCGTTCGAATTGAACGCTTTGTTTGCTTCCGCCTCTCCTTAGTCCTTAGTCCATAGTCCATCCCCCCTTCTCTCCGTTCAAGTTTTCTCGATCTATCTGGCGCGATTGTACTTTCGGCTTTTGCTCGCGGGCAAAAGCAAGAAATCCATCGGGCAGAGCTGCCGTTTTGCGTATAATCAATGGTATTTTTCAATTCACCGATTACTCCACCGGTTGAGGAAAGATTACGCTGTTCAGTTCAGTGTTTGACTGGAATGCACGAAAACACCTTGATCTGTAATCTTTTCTCAATCGGTGGAAACTTCGTCAATTAATTAAAATATCCGCAAATTTTTTAAAGTCATCGACGACTCCAACGGTTGAGAAAAGATTACAGATCCGAGCATTTTAGTGCATTACAATCATACACTGAACTGAACTTCGTAATCTTTTCTCAACCGGTGGAATCATTGTTGAACTGAGAAAATGTCATTAATTGTACGCAAAACGGCAGCTCTGCCGTCGGGATCCCGCGTGTTTCATGTCTTGTAAGTGCACACGTAATCTCGGAAGCGAGTTCGCCAGATCGGTTTCGGCCCCGGCCCTCCTGGCCTCCTGGTCGCGGCCCTCGGGAATGAACCGCGCGGGCGGCGCGCAAGTCGTGGCCCCGGCCTCGGCTCCTAACGAGCGCTCTCCGCCGTTTCGAGTGTGAACTCGTGGCCCTTTCGATAGTCAAAGAGCTACGATTCGTGGCCCCTGTCACTCGACGGTGCTGCGGCGGCGGCGACCGGGCGCCCCCAAGAATCGAGATTCCTTTCACCGGCACAGCGCTCTATGGTCTAAGACAGAAAAAGATAGGCCAAAAATCAGTGTAAAATGTAATCTTACATCATCGTTTTCGACCATTTAATCGTTGTTTTGAACTTTTAAGTGACATTTCTAGATTTGAATTAACTATTATAAAGTGTTCTATGTGATTAATTGAAAATTTGCCAATGATCAATTTAGAAATTTACTTCCTTATTTTGGCCACTTTTTCACGATCTCAGACCATAGTGCTGCTCGCGCTGTAGCCAATTTGTGCGGTCTCCGCTCAAGAGATACTATCACTTGGCCTTGTTGAAATGTGGAAATTTAAAAGTTTGGATCAAACAAACTTAGTTGCAAATTCAGTGAAATAAGAAAATGTAATAGTTCGGGAGAAAATTTACTTCCATAAGCACAATCATCGCAATTTTAATTTGGATACGGGAGGCAACCACCCTCAACCCCCTATTTCAAGTTTTAAATCTGATTGATGAGAGGAAGAAGGCAAGGCAGTGGCGGCTTGTGCTATTTGGCAACAATGTCTTCGCTCTATTTGAAGCTATTTTCAACAATCGATTGCTGGTGAAGCGGTGCTTCACTTTCGAATCGATTGTTTAATATACATTTAGTCGAATAGAGGGATAACATTGTTGCCGAATCGCACGAGCTTCCCCCTCCGTTGAGGCAAGGGAGGGGAGCAGCAACCACTGATATACCTATGGTTGTGCCCGTGTATCACGTAATCAGTCGTTGATGATGCCCAGCCCTGTCCGCACGAAACGCGTCCGACAATTTTAATTATTTTCGTGCTGGTGAGCCCTTTTTTTTTACATTTTAATCTCAAATTTAATGTCATGTGTCCGAATTTGTTGTTCTTTCACCTTGTCGGTAACTCGCATGGCTGCCCCCCCCCCCCACCCCCCCAACCCGTAAAATTACCACACGTCAATTTTTTGTCCGCGTTTAATTTGTTTATCGTGCATTACCTCACCTCATAATGCCTCCATGCCAAACCGCGAGTTTTAAATTGTCCTTGCCCAGACCGCAAGTTTTTGACCTCTTTGGGAGTTTGCTTAGTCAAAAGTTTTAAATTTCTAAACAAAGTTTCAAATCACCGAGTTTGAAACTTTCCTATGGCGAATTGGTAGCTTGTTAGGTACAATAGTGCGAATTTTTCAAAGGTTTTCAATGACGCCGTCGTTTTCATTGCTTACTTCTACCAAATAACCGAATAAATAATCCTGTAGAACTAATGGAGAACAGTGGGTCTCAAAGGGCTACTGAGTTGCAGATTTTAACTTGAAGTTCGAGATACAGGGGGGTGGCCAAGACTTTTGGAACATACTTTACAGATACACTGCAACCCTAAGCTATGTCATCTTTGTTGCACCGGTGCGATTCTCTGGTGAGTTCGAAAACGCAACCGTATAAGTCACTGTAAATGTTTGAGAAAGGATAAGCTGGTAAGCGTATTGACTGCAGTTCTTGGAGTCGATGGTTTCGATGACGCCAAACCACGTTTTGTGGTTGTCTGTTGGTGTGCCGGTGTAAGTTGTCCGTCGTTGTTTGGGTTGTCGGTTCAATGATGTTTTACTGGTTGTTGAATGTTGAATATTTAAGGCTTCAAACTCGAACAATTATCTTTCTAGTCTCGTGCAATTACCACAATTAGTGATTCAAACTTTGTAAGTGCAATCGTAGCTACTGAATACATAGCTGGATTTGAAAATAAAAAGAGTAAACAAACGTTTAAATGAGAAGTGAGTGACGCGTTGCTCACTCGCGACCTGCGTTTCATTTCTCAACCACACCGGTCGATCCTTGAGTCAGTCGATTTTTTTGATCGGATCAGTTTCAAAAGTCGGTGATTTGATAAATGATAAGTCGGATCAAACTGGATCAAATGTACGTGGTTAGTCACTGGTTTTGTCTTCCGTCAAGTTGTCCTGAGATTTATCGAGAGCTTTGATTCGAATCGGGGTCAATTCCAAAGCTGTAATTTCAGGATGAAAACCGTTAAGAAAAGCATGTAAGTGAGAAAATACCATGCGTCCGTTACGGCCGTAAAAACTGACAAGACGTGTCAAGAAAGGCTGGAAACTAACGTTTTATTGGGTTAACAAACCCACCATTTCTAACAAAAATTTTATTACCTCTTTTCTATTCTCTTCTTTTTCTTCTGAAACTAGAGAGTTTGTTCATTAAAGTACCACTCGAGATATAAACTTACGGAATTTTAAGTTGAAGATTAAAATTTTGCATGAATTCTTTATCTTTTTAAATTTTTGAAATTAAAAATTTGCAAATTAAATATTTTGAGTGTGCGAGCCGGTTAATTGGCGTGCAATATTTTAAGTCAGGTAATGGTGGGAAACTTTACTTTAGGACTTGCATTACACTATTTAATTGAAGAGCAATTTGAAACTGAATTGATATAATCTTGAATCCGAAATCCTAGTTCAAATAGAAATTCTTTAATATTCAGTTTTTGATAATCTATTAGAGCTCTCAGATGAGTTGACCGATGTCATTATCGTCAAGAGTTGCGAATCTGTCAACTGCGCGAACATTTTGTGAAATAACATCGGCCAACTCATCTGAAACGACCTCTGGTTGATGCTCTTTGATTTTATTTTATGCAAATCGTTTTATTTTTGACCGAGAACTTAGCTACAGATACGTGTCTTCAGACGGTACGCAGTCGGGCTTGATAATGCCTTAAACTGCCGTAATCTATAAAATACATCGTAAAACTTCAAACTGAGGAAGGAAATATCGCTCCCAAAAAACAAGTCTTTGTGTCAGCGTGTCAAGTCGTTTCAAGTCCAGTGGAAAGTGCATGCCTGTAACTTGAGATTCACAATGAATATGCTTTTAAAGTTTTCAAAAACACAAGTAACAAGCAAGACAACACAAGTCAGTTCTCTGTGAATTGTTTTAGTTGAACAATGAATCCATCTGTAATTCATAATTGCAAGACATTTTGTGATATTTACAACCAACTCAATCCTACTTTTTTTTGCAAGCAATGATCTATTTATAAAATAAATCGTTAATACTTTTCATTTCTGTCGTAACGAAATTTGAAAAATTGTGAAAGTTGCATAAAAGTGCACATGATAAAGTGAAGTAAAACTTTTGAATTTACTTACTCGGATGACAAATAATATACTTGAAGAATGTTCGAAATAACTTAAACTTGTGTCATTAGTTGCTTAGGAATACTAAAGTCAAGAAAGTTGGTAGATTCCCACCCGTTCAAACCAACCAAACAAATTACATGAAGAATTTATTTGAAAGGCTTGCCTCGAGGGGCCAGATCATTGTTAGTACATAAGAATGAATCAAATCGGGGAAAAAATGAATATGGTGAAAAAGTCGCCTATCAAAACCATTTATGAAAATATTAATGACAGTAAACATAGTTTTGTCCCGAAGTACAGCTGAGCCCTTTTTAAATAGTGAATTGAGAAGTGAGAATAACTCAATTTTTGGGCAAATTGAGTTTTGACCGTGGCTCCAGTTGCTCTATGCTACACATTACGCGGAAACATTTCAAGGTTAAAAATACTTGTTGATTTACGGCTAAATGTTGGGATACACTTGAGATAATTCATTAATCCTTGGGTTTCAGTAACCTCTGTGTCCAATAGCTAAACGGGAGCAAATAAAATAATCTTGCTGTCTGAAGGTGATGCCAGGCGAAAGTTAGAGTTTTTGAAATCCGCTTGATGACACCTTTTGTCCTTTGCCAAAATGTTGTCTTCTTTGGGTAATTGGAATAGGTTAACAGATGAATATGCCAACATCGGAACGCCACGGTGTTTTTCAATTTTTAATGGATTTTTTGAATTATCAATCATTAAAATTGAATGATAAATATATTCGTGGTTTTGAAGACAGGTTTTGGCTATCTCTATAATGGGTGCGAGTGAGGCAGAATACATCTCTTTCGTACGCAGAAATAGCCACAATCCGTTCTCAAAATTACGACTTCATACCTCAATTAGTTTCTAATTGAGTCGATAGAATGCTCGCAATATTCATAAATTTTTGAAGAACTGCATCACGTTTCGCTAATTAACACAATCGTCTGTTCTGATAATTTAACTCCCCATCGAAAACAAAATTACAAAAATTGACTCGTGGTGCCACCTAGCGGATCGGCTGATCCTGAACTTTCGCCTGGAACCACACAGAGACAATAGAAACCACGCACTAGCCGATAGCGCGGTGGACGATTTTATTTTCGGGGACTCAACAAAAAAACATCCAACGGTTCCTATTTGTGGATTGTTGACCAACCACCAAAACAATGATGTTTCGTTTTGATTAGCTGCTGACATCAACATCTTTGTCTAACAGTCCACATAGGAGCCGTCAGACGTTTGCTTTGTTGCGACCCCGGAAAAAAAAAAAAAAAAAAAAAAAAAAAAACATTGCTAGAGCTCGTTTCAGAAGTGTTGGCGCACCTAGACCGACAATCTTTAGAATTTTCCAACAGTATTTCTCATGTTACCCAATGAAAGTTGATGTAAATGCATTGAAGCGTTGGCTTTTTATTGAGGAACGCTTAAAAATCAAAGATTTACAGTTGGAGGCAAGTTTAGTTTAGATTTGAGGGAAAGAAAATATGGTCTAGGTGTGCCTACACTTCTTTAACGAGTTCTAGTATGGGGGAGATAGGTAGTGCGTAGTCTCTGTTGTCTCTGAAATCACCTTATTTACCTTCAGTGGCGTAGCTTGCAATTTGGCAACATTGTATTGTGATCATTTGAACCCTTGTAAATTGCCGAATGCGAAGGTGTTCGCCGAACACCAAATAGTTCGATATTTTTGGGTTTTAATGTAGAAAGTGCAGCGTTGTCAAAATGCGTGCTACACTACTGTTTACCTTACGTGGGAAATAGAGAGCAGACATTATGGAGGTAAAAAGTAAGTATTAACTTGGCATCGAGATGGTAAAGAGGATGGATGTTATATGATTAGAATGGTGCTTACTTTGTAATTGCTACTGCAATATCATATACAGGCAGTCTTCTCTCTCTGAACAAATATTTGCCCATGTCTGTGAGCGCAGCAGCGGAGTCGATCGCGTCACGTCCTACCCGATTCCGCTCCAGGTACGGCGTCGCATCCCGACCCTAAAAACAAAGCAATTATTATTTATTTTGATTAAATTTTGAGTCTAGAATTTTCGGTTCATAAATCAGAATGAACAAATAGGAAAAAATAATAACGATGTCAAAAACCATCAAAAATTGACAAATGAAGAAAGAATGACTTCAACCATCAGAGGCTAGACGGAGAAAAAGCTTTGGGTATGGGAACCAAAGTCTGCAGTGATTATACAGGGTGTGAGGAAAGTCTCCCCCCCCCCCCTGTCTAACTTTTGAACGGTTGAAGATAAAAAAACGAAACTTGGGGGATATTTATAACTTAATGGGAACTACTTTTTGGCGTATCCAAAATTTCCGGGGGGCGCCCCTAAGGGGGGGGTTTCGCCCCCTAACTCAAAATTTTCAAATAGCAACCCCTATCTTGTGATACTTCGTTTTAAAGGGCATAAAATTCTAAACTTTTTGGCGCAAACCGTAGGTCGATATCGTTTTTCGTCATCGATATATCGATAGACAAAGTTCGATTTTGACCCATTTTCAAAAAATCAGAACTCCCATTTAAAATGTCGGAATTTAGAAAACTAGGTGTCAAAAATACTCTAAAAAGCAAGTACTTTTCAGAAAAAAATACGGTTTTGATATTAATCTAGTCTTAGAGCCCCCAAAAATTATTTAAAAAAATGACCCCTCAGGGGGGCTATCTCAAAAATTCTGAGCCGCGACCCCTATCGAGTGATACATCGCTTGAAAGGACACACAAAACTAAGCATTTTGGCGCAAACCGCAGGTCGATATCGTTTTTGGTTTTCGAGATATCGAATGACAAAGTTGGATTTGCCAATGGGTAAAAATACAACTTTGTCATTCGATATCTCGAAAACCAAAAACGATATCGACCTGCGGTTTGCGCCAAAATGCTTAGTTTTGTGTGCCCTTTCAAGCGATGTATCACTCGATAGGGGTCGCGGCTCGGAATTTTTGAGATAGCCCCCCTGAGGGGTCATTTTTTTAAATAATTTTTGGGGGTTCTAAGACTAGATTAATATCAAAACCGTATTTTTTTTCTGAAAAGTACTTGCTTTTTAGAGTATTTTTGACACCTATTTTTCTAAATTCCGACATTTCAAATGGGAGTTCTGATTTTTTGAAAATGGGTCAAAATCGAACTTGGTCTATCGATATATCGATGATGAAAAACGATATCGACCTACGGCTTGCGCCAAAAGTCTTAGAATTTTATGCCCTTTAAAACGAGGTATCACAAGATAGGGGTTGCCATTTGAAAATTTTGAGTTAGGGGGCGAAACCCCCCCTTAGGGGCGCCCCCCGGAAATTTTGGATACGCCAAAAAGTAGTTCCCATTAAGTTATAAATATCCCCCAAGTTTCGTTTTTTTATCTTCAACCGTTCAAAAGTTAGACAGGGGGGGGGGGGGATACTTTCCTCACACCCTGTATAGTTGCTGAGGCGTCTTTTGGCAGGGGAACTAAAATCTTTGGACAAAGCAACCAAAGTCTTTGGAAGTTGGTTTCCCTCGCCCAAAGACTTTGGTTGCTCTGTCCAAACATTTTAGTCCCCCTGCCCAAAGACGCCTCAGCAACTTTAATTCTGCCCAAAGCTTTTCCTCAGTGTATTTTTCAGGGACAGTGTGAATTCATTATGCGGATTTCAGGCGAGTCCTGAGGTATAGTCTTAAGTATCTTTTGACATGTCTACTTATCAGACACTCACGCATTCACAAGATCACATACTATATTGCCCTTCTTTTCCAATAAACGCTCCTACCGAACTTGGTTTAAAAAATGGGATCCCCCTCCAAAATTGTCGATTTTTTGTATTTTGATAGTACTGGATACATTTTCCCATTAGAATTACCTCGGGACACCAATCTTCGTGACATTTGGTTCATAATGGTGGTCGTTATTCTATACCTCCATAAATTTTTTCAAACTTTGGGGGACTTGCTTAAAAGGGTGGCATTTTTGACACATCTTCATATGGTGGGGGGGGCTTCTTATTTTGACCTCTAGAATTTTTGGTAACATGGACGACCTATGGTTCTGTTACATTCTGTAGAATCAATATGGGATTAATGAGGAATATCACCAACAGGCTCAGAAAATGGTGCGTTTTAAAGACTCATTTTCCCCGGACAAAGTGGCTTCGAAACGCATAATTTGCTGGGCCCATTTTTGACGTTGCTCCTTATTTCTTTCCACACAGTTTTGTGATGGCTGAATCTCTATAATTTTCTCGCCAAGGTTGACTTTTCAAGGAAGTCCTTTTCGGTGTCTCTGAATTGCATTCTTAGCAGCATAGCTCGGAGATAAAGGTTATATTTTTATTTATTTTTTCTTTTTTTTGTTTGTTAAGGTTCTTATTGCTTAATTATCAAGAAAAATGACTAAAGAAGAAGACGCTGTGCTCAAGTATCTGCGCGATACGAATCGGCCGTACAGCGCAACTGATATCATGATGAATCTACATAAAGAATTCGGAAAAACAGCAGTTCAGAAAGCTCTCGATTTACTTGTCGAGTCGACAAAAGTCAAAGAAAAGGTCTACGGGAAGCAGAAAGTGTATTGTATTGTCCAGCCAGAACCTGTCAGTGGCTCACAGGGGTTGGACGGTGAATTGAAGGAGCTTGACGTTGAGGTAAGATGAAAATAAATTTGTCATTTCGCCAACCACGGCAGTCTATTTTTTTTTTTTTTTTTTTTTTTTTGGAAACTTTCAATGTGTTTTTCAAATGTCCCCTTTTTGAATCCGGCCATTTTAAAAAAGACTCGCATGTCATCCACCAATTGTGAGTCTCTCCAATGCCTCAAGGAAGGTTTGAAGGCAATTATTTTCACTTAGATAATCACGAACTCCACGAAACCAGTTCAAGATTGGAGTATTTTTACCTTAAACCGAGGAGAAGTGAGGTTTTTGTGGGGAGCGGAATGAGCGGATATCAATCTACGGATGTATTTTCATCAATCTTTCGCACCACGAACGTCTAGGCAAAGAGGTTTTAAATAGATTGGCTTGTTTCAACTGAATGATACATCTTTGCACTCTTTAAAAGTTTAATCATGGTTATCGGGAAACCGATTTTTTTTTCCATATGCGTGTCGTATCCTCCCGGACGTGTTTTCTTCTTCGCCGGTGTGATAAAAGTTCTTGGTCCAATGCTTAGAAGCTAAGATATTTCTTCCCTTAAAGCTGTTGGCACTGAAGCTCAAGCTCCATTGTATGTCTGTTTTTTTCTTTTTGACGCTTTCAGGGTCTTTTCCTGAAACTAGAAAGTATTACTCCCCCTCAACTTGATTTCTTATTTGTCTATTCTAGATCAACACTTTAACAGATAGCTTGAAAATGGTCGAACACGATTTGAAATCGTCGGAGTCGCAATTTCGGGAGACTCAATCATCGATGACGACAGATGAGGCCAAAGTTCAGCTAGCCGAAGTTGAAGCATCGGTGGAAAAGCTCAAAACTAAGTTGGAAGGACTGTCGTCAAACCGCGTCCAAGTCTCAGCAAAGGAAAGGAACGATATAAAAAAAGCCGCTGAGACTAGTGTTAAAGAATACAAGAAAAGAAAGCGAATGTGCCTTGATATACTCAATTCAATTTTAGAAAGCTATCCTAAATCAAAAAAACAATTATACGAAGAGATTGGCATAGAAACAGACGAAGATGCAGGAATGAAACCTTTACCTTAAAAATCTTTTTCCGCACAGTAAGTTTTTAATCGAGGCCTTTAGAGTTGAAATGTTTCACTCTTTTTTACTCTGAATATTTTTTTTTTGAATGTGCTTGTTTTTCAAACTTTCGCTTAGCGGATTCCACGCGCTCTTCATTCCGCGAAATGACGCAAAATAATAGTTCGGACTCTCAACTCTTTCAAAATTCACTCCTTAACTCAAAATAGCAGATGAAAATCATGCGTTGATGTCGTTGCATTTTCACCCCGAGGATGTTGTTTTATCGGCAAATTTAATATGCCCGATTCAGCAAACATACTGTTAACTTAATTTGAATCGATTTGAAGGAACATAATCCAGGTAAGAGCTTCGCTGTAAGCGCGTTTGATTCTATCAAAGCAGTTTTTGTATAAATATTCCTCTTTGCTTACTCTAGCAGCTGATTTGGTCGTATTGAATGCGTCTCCTCAATCGTATTCTTGGTGAATAACTACAAGGTTTAGTTGTAAGTAATAGATACGTGCAATTGCGGAATCAATAGCTTATTTATGAGGGGGGAGAGACATTTTTGGTTGACAATAACATAGCTATGATAGAAATAACATCCAGAAATTAGGCTGATATACAGTTATGCTTCAATCATATTGCCATGAATTTTTTTCAGTTTTGTCTTTTTGAGTTCAAGTTGGAAGTTTGAAAGTTTTGGGTGAGCGCATCGTTCTATTTGCGTAAAATTTTTTGAGACTCGGAGCTTACAGCGAAAGTTACCCGCTGTACAATTTTCCTGTCGTAATCTCTAATGCCTGGTTCAGCATTTATTCTCAATCGTGGAAACGTTTTTCTCTTGCAGTGATTTTGCTCAAATCTCGTTTCGAATCAAGTAGCGACTTAAGGCGTCTAACAACCTCTCCAGCAAAAAAAATTGCCCCATTAACCTTGTTTCCTTCCTATCTTCTGTTTCATCGTCGTGAGGATTAAGAAAATGAAAATAGGGGACCTTAAAGATATTATTCACAGATCTTTTAATAACCACTAGTGCTTTTTGATCGACATTTCTGCTCCGTTGTCTCGTACGAACTGTATAGTCACCCGCCAATCCGCCTTTTGAAGATGGATCCGACATCGAAAATAGAGCGTCGTGAATATCACTAATGTAACTGGTGTGGATCACACCGCCAGTGGCTGGAGGAAATATCGTTTTGTTGCCTTAGTTAACATTGCTGTCATTATGGTCGCTTTTACTTTTTCAATCAACGTGAGCTGTATATTTATCTAGAGTATCAGTCTTAAGGGATTTCTGCGTAATCAATGTGGACAATTTTTGGGTTAGGGTTAAAGTGAATCTTTCTTACTATGTATTTGAGTCATTGAGATCGACGCAATTTGTCGTTCCAACTCTCGTCGAAATTGCACTAAAATACATGAAAGACTACACTTAAATCCTAACCTCAAAATCCTCCACTTCTGGTACAACGGTTAACCATTAGACTGCTATTCTGGATTTTGCAATTCGTTATTGGCATCAGTCGGTGTCACCTCCTACGTTATAGTACCGTTTGCTGTTGATGCTATGAATCTATTGGAGCATTATCTTTCAAATCGCTATTTCGGCTTTATGGTAATACTCACACGACAGTCAAACGTTTTACGACTTTTAATGTTTTCATGGTGACGGCTACTGGTTCCTTTTTTGGGTGAATCGATCAGCACTAGGATCTTTAAAACGACGCTCTCGTTCATTTCGTCGTCGGAGCTCTCAGAAAGGTTTTCTGCAGGTATGTCAGTACGTAAATCTAGTTTTAAACTCATAGATAAAAACCTCGACGCCGTTGAAAAAGAATAAAATGTATTAATCGTGGAGCAACTTTAGCTCAAAATTCAGATAGGCTAACTCGATACTCTGCACTTTCAACATTTTGCAGGAAGCACGGTGAATTCTGCAAGAAAGTTTTACGTCTCGAAGAAACCGAGAAAACGGCACTGAATTCAGTGGCGTCGCGTGCAATTTGACAGCAATGTATTTTATCCATTTAAACTCATGTAAAAGATCGAATTCAGGGGGTGCTCAGTGCACAAGGGAAATTAATTCGATACATCTAATGAGTTTAAATGGAGCAGTTGCATTGTTGCCAGAAGGCACGCGACGCCACTGACTGAATTCATTGCTACATAATACCACATTTTCCATAAAACCTTTCGGGAATTATATTATCAGTGTATGAGTCAGGTTCATGTTATCTTGCTTTCTTTGTGACCAGAATTTTTTTTGTTGGGGTTGCCGTGTTTCCAGCCACAAAATATATGAGACTCAAGCGTTAAATTCAGTTTGTTTTGACCCAAATCAACTGACCCGTCATTCCGATTAGCAGGTTTTGTTGTTTGGTTTGAAGTACAAAATGAACTAACGTACATGTATACGTGGTTGGCTCATCTGAGTTTCTAGCGAAATTATCGCCTCCACGAGGAGTAGACTTTATATTTTGCCAACAGTGTCTTCGTGTTCTTTGCAAAATTTAGCATCATATTCACAAATTATCTTATCTACAGAAAAAACTTGCAAGAGCCGGATGGCTTCGTTTAAGCGTTTATTTGTCCAATTTGAGAGGGCGGAGTTAAGACAACATGGAGCTTTACTCAGTATTAATTTTTATTTATTTCAACTCTTTTTTGTTTTTTGTTTCAATTATTGATAACCTCAATATTATTATGTGATATCATATTTCACCGACCTTTCCGCCGGTCCTGGTGTTCAAGTCGCTGTACCTCTGTAACCTTTTTGTTTCTCTTTAATTATAAATATTGGGAAACAGCTTTCCCTTGCCATTGTGATTTTCACACCCTTATTTGTTTTAACTATAATTTTTTCTTCTTTCCCTCTTTGCTCTATCACAATTATTAATATTTTTACATGTTTAGATTCCCTTTCAAACATTTGTTCGATGTGGAGTGAAATGCAGATCGTACAATTTTTGTCTCTGAACCATCTTACCGACTATTAATAGTTTTAATACAGATAATTTGTACAAATAAAGGGACAGCTTCTAAAATGTCACTCCTTTAAAGCAAAACCTACGATTCACAAGGGCTTTATTTCAAGCGATTATAGATTTTTTATTTGTTGTACCTTAGCTTTCCAATAAATATTTTTGTACCATTTACCAAACAGTTTTTGTTAATAAATGTGTGAAAAACTGAGATAGTTTTCAATTCATTATTTCTATCAATCCAGACTGTTAGTATTACATCATGAAAAATAAACAATGCTTTAGCTCACCCTTGAAATAATAATCCCAGCTATACTTATTCGTATTTTTGGGCCCTTAAGTAGTTTGTACCGCAGGTCAACTCCATTCCAAAATGAAACGAAATACCTTTTGATTTGGGCATTGTCACCGCCATGTAACCTGAAATTGTAAGATCATCGTTAGGAAAAATCAAATCGTTTACGCCAGAACCCCCCGAAGTTCAGTAAAAGTTACCGTATGGTTTTCAGGACCTTTTGGACTCCCCTCTCCCATTTTTTAGGATTTCGTCTTGGCTGACGAGTTTTGTAGGGTGTCGTTTCTTTTTAAAACGTGAAAAACCAAAGGCACAACCTAACATCTGTGTTTTATGGTCCTGGTAACATCCTCTTAGATGGTGTTACGAAAGAAAAGGATCAAGAACCCAGCGAAGGTAGCTACGTCAAAAGTAGCTGTTTGCATTTTTTAATCGCACCCTGTATAATTTGTTAGGGTCTTCTTGTATAGTCAACTTCGGCCGAGCTTGATTAAGAATAAGTGATTTTTAGTGGACATTCTTTGAAAATGGAAACCAAAGATTTCGATGGTTTTTAGTTTTTTTCGTTGTCTGTCCAGCCGTCTATTTGTCTGTCTGTCTTTCTCATCCTCATCACTATACGTTGGTTGTCCAACATTGCATTATGACCAAAAAAGAATGACAACGAAAATCCGAAATTATGTTCTTCGACCAGAAATCTTGTAAAGCTACCGTGCTACCATCATCGGCATGTCCAGTCAAAATTGTTCTTTCCTGAAAGCATGTTAACCGGAAACTTTTCGGTCATATGCTGCTGATAAATGAATCGATGGTTATTCTAACCTCTTTCTCCGTTAAATATACTGTATGGCGGTAGGCGCGTGACCGTGCTTACCGCAATTTTTCGAGGTTTATTTTTTTCTGGCTGTGTTGATAAGATTCCACTCACCTATATCCATCATAATCAACAATTACTAATATTTCTGGATATATCACGTAAGGAGCCTCTCGTTTCTCCCGAACCCATCTTTTCGTTCTGCTCCTGGTATTTGGGAAATCATCTGGTTCCATGAAAGCTGTAACAAAAAGGAATAAAGTATCAGTGTTGCATGACGACACGAAGAGAAAAATTTGCCGTCTTTTTTCTGCCCCCCCCCCCCCAAAAAAAAACAAAGAATCATAGAAACGAGAATAATTAAGCTGGCCATCAAACAGGTTTCTTCAAGGAATCTAACCCGAAGGTGTGGGTGAGAGTGCAAGGGAGAAATAGTTATGGAGTAATCACCGAGACCACCCTTTAGGGTATTGCCTCAAGGAATTGCATTAGTATTTACCAACGCCTGATGGCTTCCGAATTTCCGGCTGTTGAGCTACCTCTGAATCCGGTGAGGACCGGTTCTTTATTTGCAAGTATTTTGAAGGTAATTGCGCATTTCCATTTTTTTGGACGTTTTAGAACGAATATACCATTGAATGAAATTCAATTCTGCACAAAGTTTAATGTAGTCTTGTTCTAAGCTCGCCGTTTGGGACACTGCATTTTTCCTCGACCCCACGTAAAAATTCAAAAAAAATGTATGTGCGAGGTTTTATGTGCTCAATTAGCTCAATGCGGTGTAAAGTAGCACCCACAAATTTATTCTTGAAACTCGAATGAGCTTGCCCCTGAATACCTAAAAGAAGAATGTGTACATGTATTCTTCCCATAATAACTCGGAAAGTATTGCAGTTTATGAAAAAAAAAAAAAAAATTAACTTTACTGCATGCAGCCACACCTCTAAACATTTCTCTGTTTCTAGTTATTTTGAAACTTACCATAGTCACCAAATTGACTGCTGTGATTGCTTTGTCGCCTATATACAATGTGTTTGTGTTTGATGTCCTCGAGATCAATGGACGGTTTGAGAGGGAATCCGGATTTGACGGCAACGTCCTCTCCGCGTATGACCTCTTTCGTTAGGAACATTTCGTCCTCTTGGTCATCCTCCTCCTCGTTGTCTTCGGTTAAGTGTTTCCTTATGTGAGGTGGCACCGGTTTCACGATCAAATCATGCCCGATCGTCCCTTCCTTGACAACAAAATTTCAAATGAATGTAAAATTTTCAAGTCGTTATGCAGAGGTGGAACAGAAATAAACTTACTCGTATTTGACATGCACTGCGATGCAAACCAATTCATTTTAGCGGATCCGTAAATATGTGACTGTACTAGTTGTTAAAATGACCTGGCTTCGGACATCAGGGCAATCGATTAGTGCTGTTGGCAATACTGATTTAAGTGTAATACCAACATCGACGGTGACCCAGGTTATAGATTTAAGAGGTATGCTCATCTGACTTCGCGCCACGAAGTCAGTAGCATGCAGTTCTAAGTCAAGATCCAAGATGGCCGACAAAAGCAGACAACATTGTATACTCTTTCCAGAAAACATTGGGCTTTCCTCTCCAGAAAAGCAGAAAATAACCCGATGTTTTCTGGAAAGAGTATACAATGTTTTCTGCTTTTGTCGGCCATCTTGGATCTGGATTTTGAACTGCGCGCTACTGACTTCGTGGCGCGAGGTCAGATGAGCATACCTCTTTAATCTATAACCTTGGACGGTGACGGCCGTCAGCGTGGTGATAATGAAAGTTCGTAGTGCAATCGTGACTAGAGTCAAATAGATGGCTCATTCCTCTACGATTAAGTTAACCTGCTCTGAAAAGCTGATTTCTTTGAATTTACAGCATCTATTCATGTACTTCAATTTACCTTATGAAATAGAAAAAATCGGATCTTCGCTTTCTCAAGCTTTAGCCGTAGTAGGCTGATTTTAGAAAGCATTAGAAATAGATAAGGCTGACTGGATGAATGATGCGCTGCTATTAGTCCCTCTGAAGTGTTTATCGGAAAAGCGAGCTCCCTAACCAAGTATCCCTCCGCTACATTCGATAAGCTATCGGCTTGTTTCAATCAGCCGATATCTTATCGAATGTAGCAGAGGGATACTTGGTCATAGAGCTTTACTTCCCGATAAACATTTTAGAAGGACCAATGACTCTTAATTTATCCAGTCTACCTGTCTTATCTAATGTTTTCAAACATCAACCCACTGTTGTTTTCGGTTTATTATGGTTTATTGGAAACATTGATCTGATGCACATTTAAAAGCTGGTTTTGGTCTTATTAGTCTATATTCCACACCGTAGTTTTCGGGACAGCGAGAGAAGCGTTTGGTTTGGGGGGGGGCGGATAACCGAGGCGCGGATAATCGAGACTGTACTGTAAATTACGGGCATACTCCGGCAAAACCAATTAAGGAGGTTGAAAAATACCTTCTTTGGAGATAGTTTCTGCAATTAAAACTTGCACTACAACTTTATCCAGCAAATTTTTGAAGGCAAGCACTTTTTTTTTTATATAAAATAAGCTTCGAAAATTCGGCAACAAAATACGATATCGACCTCCGGTTTGCGCTAAAATTCTTCATTATATACGTCTTTTCCAACCATCAACCGTACAAAAGAAGTTTTAGAGTTGAAATGGAAGAACCGAAATCCAATTTTAACCATTCAGAAAAACACAAATATTTTTGTCCAGGTTTTTGGGGGTATATTCTCCTTCGTGCGTCGATGATATTAATTTTATCCTTCGTCACTTTGGTTCATATTTAATTTTTTTTTTTTTTTTTTGGCTGAAGTTTGCAACGGATCCATTTCCTCATTCCAAATTTCTATCCGCAATGTTCCTGTTGTATTTCATTCCGAATATCAATGCCAATGCGAATAATTTTCTCCGACGCGGTGCAGGATGCGAGATGCGGGTGCTGTTAAGCAACTGTGCCACCTTCAAGCCGTAGATGCATGCATAAATCATTGCCAGGATTTGTTTCATTCGGCGGCTGTGTTGAGTCTCGATCAGTGAGCGTATTCAATAATTTCCTAATTTAATCAATAGCCAGTAATTAATGTGCTATGCTGATCCTTTTGCCTTCTTCAACGCCTGTAGTTCTGACCTACAGCGCACTTATCCCTTGATAAGTCCAAATGTGCAAAGAGAAAGAGATAGAAAATACCTGTCAACGGCTTATCGCCTCTGTTTTGATTCACTCGCTTGCTTCAACAAGAAACGCAATAGGTGAGCTTTTATTGAAGACTTGCTCCACTTACAGAGAATTTGATGTTATTTTATTTTTCTTCGTTTTATTAGGAATGACGCGAATCTATGAAAAGTGACTTGATGCAAGTTCAGTCCTTGCATCTGTGTACAACATTTCTATTCGATCTGCGAGCATACTGATTGTGAGGCTGATTATTTTTTACATCCTCGCGTTTGCCAGATTGAATCAGGAAATCGTCCGCTATGAGTCGGTTGCTCTATCGTCAAAATTTATTCAAGGCTGTTTCAGAAGTGAAAGTGGAGCTCACCGACAATCTTCGGCGGATTTTGGTTTTGAATAACTACGGCGTTTAACCCTGTGTACCGCAGGGTTTTTCATTTTTAACAAATTATTATTTTTCGGTAGATATTGACTCACAGCAATGAGAGATAATACCAACGAAAAACGTATTATTGCTGTGTATGAAAGCCCTACTAATTGTTTTATTTTACGTAGGGCGGTAGAGAAAGCAAATTCAAAGTCAAAAGATCAGAAGTATTTTCTGATGCTTAGATGGCGCCCAGCGTGGGGCTCATTCTCTGGACAAGAACGATTGCTTGCTCTAGATCTCGCATCTGTTCCTTACAAGACTCATTATACACTGAATTTGATAAATCAAATGGCCTCTATTCTTCAGAGTTAAGGATTCATTCAGAAGAGTTAAGTCAGTCGGAGTTAAGTCCTCCGATACAGTAAAGGGTTAGCTTTTATTTGATGAGTGCGAAAGTAATTGGTAGTAAGTCAAAATTATGTCAATTTCTACTGTGGGTCCTCTTACTGATACAAATTCCGGGGGGGGAGTACGTAAATTTTACATAATTTATTTCCAAAGAATGTTAGCTGAAAACTACGCATACTCCTTCCCCACCTTCTCCCGCTTTTGTATTGAAATGGAATGGGTCTGTAGAAAACTTTTGCTTCAGCGTTAAGGAGGGTCGATTCCTACGCGTAACCAAGTGAAAATAACCTTGAGAGTATCAGAAAGTTCCAAAATCCACTGACAAACTCAAGTAATGCGTTTAACAAAAGTCAAAGATGGCGGTCGAATGAACAGGTGTCAACGGCTTCAATAATTATATTCCTATACAGGGTGTACCAGACCACCCGGATAGGTACTTTTTCTCGAAAACGGCTGGGCGTAGAGAGCTGAAACAAAAAAGTCAGATAGGGAATTGACCCCAAAGAATTCAATGAAAATATTTTCAAAGCCCCCCGAGGCCCCCCAGGGGGGTTTTGGGGGGGTTCGAAACACATTTTTCCATTTTTGGCGGGGAAAAGCCTATAAAAGGTACACAAATAAGTTCAGCTCCTGAAGGAGCAACTCATTGCCGACATTTTTGTTCCAGTAAATTTTTCCAGAAAACCCCAATTTTTGGGGGTATGGGCCCTTTTGGGGGGAAATTTTCATTCGGCAACTGTGACCACACTATTCAATATTTTTACAAAAACTAAAAACCATCTGAAAGAAGAGATCAAGTCCTTTCGATTGATGTGCCACATAATACCTAAAAATGAAAAATTAAGGCCCCCACTTAGATTCCAAAATTTGGGGGTCTTTGGGCCCCCCCCACGTAAAAAAAGTCAAATAGCAAGGTATGGCTTGTGATACATCGATCGAAAGCCCTCAAAGAGTAGAATAAAATGGCGCAATCCAAAATCCTCTACAATCATTACTTTCAAAATGGCGGCCATTTGAAAATTATGGGTGTTTAAAGGTAAGTCCTGGGAAAAGAGTCCAAGGTTGAACGATACATGGATTGAAAGGCCTTAAAAAAAGCAAACAAATGGCGCAAACCGCAAATCAATCCGCCTCTTCAATCAAAAGTTATGGCTGATTGAAATTTAAGCAGCCTTAAATAGGCCTTATTGAGCCCTTTAAGTTTCAATCGGCCATAACTTTTGATTGAAGAGGCGGATTGATTCGTGGTTTGCGCCATTTGTTTGCTTTTTTTAAGGCCTTTCAATCCATGTATCGTTCAACCTTGGACTCTTTTCCCAGGACTTACCTTTAAACACCCATAATTTTCAAATGGCCGCCATTTTTAAAGTAATGATTGTAGAGGATTTTGGATTGCGCCATCTTATTCTACTCTTTAAGGGCTTTTGATCGATGTATCACAAGCCAAATTTGCCATTTGACTTTTTTTACGTGGGGGGGGCCCAAAGACCCCCAAATTTTGGAATCTAAGTGGGGGCCTTAATTTTTCACTTTTAGGTATTATGTGGCACATCAATCGAAAGGACTTGATCTCTTCTTTCAGATGGTTTTTAGTTTTCGTAAAAATATTGAATAGTGTGGTCACAGTGGCCGAATGAAAATTTCCCCCCAAAAGGGCCCATAACCCCAAAAATTGGGGTTTTCTGGAAAAATTTACTGGAACAAAAGTGTCGGCAATAAGTTGTTCTTTCAGGATCTGAACTTATTTTTGTACCTTTTATAGGCTTTTTTCCGCCAAAAATGGAAAAATGTGTTTCGAACCCCCCCTCCAAACCCCCCAGGGGGGCCTCAGGGGGCTTTGAAAATATTTTCATTGAATTCTTTGGGGTCAATTCCCTGTCTGACTATTTTGTTTCAGCTCTCTACGCCCAGCCGTTTTCGAGAAAAAGTACCTATCCGGGTGGTCTGGTACACCCTGTATAATTGCAGCTTTCTATGCTGCGAAAAGTGGTTCTCCATAGAGAAAACTGCTGTTAGATGGGGACTTCCCCATTTTAACCCGCTCATTCGATCGCATCTTTGAATTAGGTTGAATGCATCTTTTGAGTCTGTGAGTGTATTTTGGAACCTTCCGGTGCTCTCAACGTTATTTTCAAGAGATTTTACACAGGAATCAACCCTCCATAACGCTGCAGCAAAAGTTTGCAACAGACATATCATAAATAAGGAATTTCACGAGTCCGAAAATTCGCATTCTTATATGCAGGATAGCAACCCTGTCCGTTTACAAACCACAAATTCTTGGGCGACGAGTAAACCTTCTGGAACTTTCTGTCGCCCTCAACGTTATTTTCAAGTGATTCTACACAGGAGCGAACCCTCGATAACGCTGTTAGCAAATATTTACAACAGACCGATTAAAAACAAGGAATTACACGAGTCCGAAAATTAGCATTTATATCTGCAGGGCAGTAACCTTTTCTTCTTACAAATAACAGATTCCTCGTCGAGTAAATATGATCTGCACCAAATCGCGGCAACATCGCGTCCAGTCGAGGCATATTCGCATTACATCAGGAACTCTACACGAGCAGTGAGCACCTCACGCATCTCGACGCTGCGTGCCGCTCATAATGCCGACGCGGTTACGCAACCGTAGCGTTACCGAAACTCACGCAACTTATTAAGACACTGACGCCGCCGAGTCATGCCGCGCCGCGCCGGCTACTATACCCGGCTAGCCGCTACCGTTGCCGCATCTACAGAGAGAGAGACTGTGCTCTCTTTACCGAAGACTTCTCATTCAAAACCATAACGAGCTAAACATTTATCTAGAGTGGCAGTCTAAAACGGTAATTAGCGTAGCCGACGCAACGGCGACGCGACGCGGATAATTTTTAGGTTAGGGTTAAGGTATAATTCCTCTCATCTTTTCGTTTGGATTTTGGTCTTAGAGGTCGACGGACCTTGATGTTTACAGTGTGGCCTAGAAGTCCTTACCACGCCCAGGGTGCCGATCATTTGCTTCGTCGATAAAACGATTGTTAGGACTGTCTATGAGTAATCTTATTGGTCGAAAATTGTCAAACTTGACTGTTGCTATGGTAACCATCGTTAAAGTGCTCGTTTTCTCATGGCTACTTGTGGACGGCTAACATGAAGGCTATCAAGCCTATCAGTGGCGGCTCGTGATTTCACCGATTGCAAAAAGCTTACGTATGCTAGTATTTCCGTGCATTGCTGTATTAAACTGAACTGCGGGCCGATAATTTACTTCATCGTTAAACCGATCGTTAAGACTGTGTATGGGTGATTCTATTGGTCAAATATTGTAAAACTAGGCCGTTGCTATGATAACCATCGTTATAGTGCCCGTTTTTTAAAGGTTACTCAGGAATAGCCTTTATAAAACGAGACTCTTAACGATGGTTACCATAGCAACAGCCAAGTTTTACAATTTTCGACCAATAGCATCACTCGTAGACAGCTTTAACGATCGGTTTAACGATAAAGTAAATGATCGGCCCGCTGGACTAAGGTATTTATTGATCAATTTGTGGAAATCATCGGTATATTGAAATGGTAAAATTGTTATTTAGTTATACTAAAAATGGCAACTATGGATTCCATTTGATTTGAAGAGAGAAAGACAGAAAACGTACCAGTATCAGATTCTTGCAAAGCATCGAATGAATTCTAGCGAGGAACAGAGAGCAAGTGAGGATTGGGATTCGTATATTGGAATTAGGATTAGGATTGACATTAGCATTTAGGATTGGCATTAGGATTATGATTAGGATTAGGATTAGGATTTGGATATTAGTAGCGGGAGAGAGGAACACTCTTAAGGCAAGGGATTCGATCGAGCTTTTGCTGTCAGCTTTTACATGCGTCGAATGAATCGTCTCTCACCGTGGAGGTTCTCAGTTTGATACTCCTGCTGGCCATTTAGTAGACTGTTTTAGTAAAGGGATAATGGATATATCGTATGGATTGCTGTCCAAGGACTTCTAATTCAAAAAACAAAAAACAAACAAAAAAACTGATTCAACGTATTTTCCACTATAAGCGCATTTTTGAACGATAGTTTATAGGCTCTTAAATTAAACACAGTTAATGCAACCTTTTGGCGATTATGAGTTCGCGCTCTCAAAAATGCATTACTCTGCCTGGTTATCATGCCACGTTGTATCCCACGACGAAAACTACCGAAATCAACATGATATTACAGATTAAACGATGCACTTGGAGGTTGGAATGACCCAAATGTTATTATTGTCGTTGTTGTTGAGGAATTGGTGTGAATCTGGCAAGATTTCGTGTGATTCTAACCTCCAAAAATGTATCGTATAATCGGTAATATCTTGTTGATTTAGACAGTTTTAGTCGTGGGAACCAAGGCATACTTAAGTATTTTCGATGAAGTTTAGAATTCATAATCGCCAAAAAGTAGTATTACTTGTTCGATGAAATAGCCTAAATTTCCGTTCGAAGATGAGCTCATGGGAAGAATATATTGAATCAGTTTGTTTGGAGTCAGAGGTCCTTATTGGATGGCAATCGATACTATTTCTCGCTCTACTAAACCCGTCCATACCGCAGTGTGAATCGAGTTGTTATTTTGTCGGCACTCACATCGCCATGAGTTCTTTAATTTTAACAAACTGCAGACATTCGCTAACAGATTTACCCTATGAGAAAAGTTTGATAAACTATCCTCCTAATGGAGCTGTTTCGAAATTTTGCTACAGGCTTATTAATAGTTGAGTACGGGGCAAAATCCTGTAAAAATGACAATAAGCACACTAAAAAAGCGCGAATCCAATCACAAACTCATAAAATGCTTTCAAACGCGAGGCCGTAGTGGTAGTGATTATACCGCCCAAATCTTATGCCAATTGCACGCTTCTTCTTCTTTCTTTGTGTGGTGTCGCGAGAACACCTCGTGAGGATGGAGCTTACTGAGATAGGGAAACCCAATGTAAAAAGCGGTTATAACCGCCATTGCTGTCTCGCGTTCGAAAGCATTTTATGATTTCGGTAGTGGATTTTGTGATTTTTTAGTGTGCTTATCGTCATTTATGCAGGGTTTCACCCCTCAATCAACTATTTATAAGCTTGTAGCAAAAGTTTGCAACTGCTCCATTTAGCATGTTCGCTGACTAAATTACAACATGAACCACACTTCTAACTCTTTAATAAATCCTAACTTTTGGTGTAATTATGATGTAATTTTGCATCAGAGTGTGGTATGTACTACATCCTGCAGCTTCCGAGTCATATTTAAACTCAATTTCACATCGAAAAACAGAAATTACTCGTAGATTCCTTAACTCATCGTCAGGAACGAGCAATTTATTTTCGTGAACCAATCAGCTGCGAAATCGGGATTAGAGTATGATCGATCCCGCGACCATCTCGCTAATTTATCAACGGAAAGATTTGTATCGAATTTCGAGATTGAATAATATTAGACTCACCATTAAATAAGTGCCATCATCCTTATCCCTATGTAGGACTATGGCTGCTTGTGACTCTTCGTCTTGATAAGCTTCTCCAACGTATTCCTGTGGCAAAAGAGCAACAAAGAAAAATGAATTTTCATGAAATTGGATTTTGAAGTTTGAAGGTGTCATTCTACACATTGAATTATTTAAAATTAATTCGTGGTGCCGTTTGCAGAAGTTGGAGATAAAAACTTCGACAGAATGAATAAGAATGTTTCCGCTTCAATTTCCACGGAAATCTTGCGCTGTTCTTTATTAACCAGGTAGGCAGGCAATGCCCCCCCCCCCCCCCGCCCCTCGCTTTTGAATTTTAGTCAAGAATCAAAGGGGTTGTCGACTTTAGCGAGTGTATGTTCTAATAGTTGTTAATTTCAGAGAAAAATGTGTATCCGTGTTTTTCCTATTATGTGTCTAGATTTGAAGTGAAAAGAGGAAAGTAGGGTTATCAGGTTTTTGATAATCAGAGTTTTCAGGTCTCAAACGTATATCATTGAGAAAAATCACTTCTTTGTAAGCAAGGAAACACGTTTACTTGTGAAAGTTTTCCTTGCGCGAAGTAAAGTTCTGTTGCATGAAGGAGAAGCACCGTCACAACAAGAAATCTTTTACTTGTAGCAGTAGACATTTTCCTTAGGTTAAAGGACCTTAGTAAATATTTCACTGTGCTGTTTCTTTAACACAAACATAATTCACCTTGGATTAAAAAAAGAGTCCTCGGTGTATGAGAAGCAGAAGAAAAAGAATCGTTAGCTTCCCCCTTTCCTCTGGCAAGTCCAGATATGACGCCCCTGCCTAAACACAAACTGTTTGCTTCATTCACCACGATCATTCAATTGGAACACATGCTGTTTGCCACCAGTCATCAATTAGTACGCTCGCAGTTTTGAAAAATAGTGATACGTAGCTATTCTGGGCCTCACGCAATCAATCAACTGGCTCAGATGGAAAAAAAGTCTTTTTTAGACCCAAAAAATACTTGGTAAAATTAACGAGCTGTAACTTTATAGTGACAAATCAAGGAACGTTCCGCTGGTTCTCTGTTTTTACCTAGGACGCCGCCATCTTGCCGTTAAAAAACGATTTTGAGGTTACATTTTGTAGGTCGTTTCCGGTCGGCTCTTAAATAAATTCGGGCATCGCCGGAAACGACCTACAAAATTTAACCTCAAACCTTGGAATCTGCCGTCCAAATTCCGATTTTTCCCCGGATTCCTTCTACCCTGTGTGGCACAAGGTGGACCAATCCGCTGCCACTCTAAAGTTATAGCTCGTTGGGTAAATTTATCTGCTATGAATTTTAGGACACTCTTTCTTATGGACCTTTCATTCATTGGGCGAACTTAACCTGCAAAATATACGGTGGTTTTTAACTCAACGTCTGGCAACACTGTTCAGCGACGCTGTTATTCGATCGGGCTGCGAATCGTCTCGTTTTGTCATTTCATCCAAATAGACGAACTCGCACACCACGGCGCACAGTGTACACGGAAAAAAAAGATTAGTGAAAATAACCATACGGATACCTGATTTTGGCACCTGCTAGATGTTATGGTAAACTTGACCAGAAGTATAGTACATTTACCAATACTTTGAGTAAATTCGACAAGCAAACAGGTAACATCACCTAGTACTTAGTGAAAACATAGTATACTTCTGGTTAACATTACCATAACATCTAGCAGGTGCCAAAATCAGGTATCCGTATGGTTATTTTCACCGTAGTTTTTTTTCCGTGTAGGGAGTCAATGGAAGAGGCAGGACGTGGCGTGGCGACTTTAAATGTGCTCAGTGTTGCCAGATCGAGGGTAAAAAGCCGTATCGTCCCCATTTAAATCAATGTAAAACGTACGTCTTTTTCAACCCAATCTGGCAACACTGAATGTGCATATCTTTTTTAATACGCTGTGTAACACGCTACGCTAGTCTTTTTATATTCCATGTCCGACCCCACCCATTGATCTCTCCACTGAGCGGTGGGTTCTCTCCACTTCTCTTGATGCGCACCCCGTAAGTGAAGCAGAGTGAGTTGACTCACGCGTAGTCGCATGCCGCGCACTTTCGAACGCATAAAAAACGTTCGCGCAAGTCTCGGAACATCCTTTCCAAGTCAAGATCATGTTCTGAAACTATTTTAATCCGCGCCTAACTTGCTTTCGAACCATCACGATATGTAATGTCTTAAATAGTAATGATATCAAGTTTAAAGGGGAAATTCCCGTCGCCAACGAAAGTTAAAATCACGAATTCATAATGTGCCGACCATAAAGATTACTAAGCCAAATTGCTAGTAGGTAATCTCTGGCGCTAACAAGACGGTATCCGACTACTTGATGCAGAGAAAGAGAGAATATACACTGGAGACCACCGACCAACCAGTTCAAGGAGAAAAAAACTTTGGATCATATGGAACACCGAGAGTGTCCGGTTCCAGTAACCGAATTTTTCGGTTGTGAGTACCGAACTTCAGTTAGGATTACCGAAGTGGTTCAGTAGAAACGAAATGTGTGTCCTACCATTAGTCACACTTACCAGTTCTCTACCAACAAATTCCTTCAATAGGTTTTTTTTTTTTTTTCCGTGTGGCAGCTTGAGTAATCCAAGCATTTTTTGCCCTTTTAAACCCATGCCAAAAGATCGATTATTTCAAACAGGGACTATATGTGCTATATTCATTACCAGGTTGCTGATTGTGAGACGAATCAACGTTAGCTCGCCCAAATTAGGTGATTAGTTAACTATTCCTACACGGCTGTGCTGATTTTGCATACCCAGTGGATTGAAGGCGCCCTACAGGGGACATTGTGTTTTTGATGTTAACGATTCAGTTCACAATTATGCTGAACACAAAACTGAAATTGTGTGAGGCAGATCTAGACAGCGAAACGAGTATGCTCGGTCGTGGTACTAAAAAGGATGAATGGATGGAATTCATGGTTCCCCTTTCGACGAGCCATCACCACTGGTAGAGCCGCAGTATTTTATTGGATTTACACCACTGGGTTTTCTGATAGTCGATACATCCTCGAATAATCGAAGTATAGATAAAGATATAATGCGTATATCTTTGTTTATACGCAACGTAGAAGATTGAAAAGGATTTCATTGTTTTTATTGTAAAATTTCCCATCAGAATCACTCCTTTTAGTTGGTTTTTTTTACTGTAAAAACATTAAAATTTGCATTTCTAGTCAAATAATTCATTTCCGACCCCTTCCATTGACTCGTTCCACTGTGCGGTTTCAAGCTTCCCAACCATTTTCTGTCATTGGACAGTGGCAGCAGGAGCAGGCCCTTCGACCATTCCTGTCACCTCATGCAGAGGCTCAAATTACCAATCAGGCAATCACAGTCTTGAAAATAGTTGTCATTACTGTCTTCTTTTCTCTTTTCATCGCCGATAAACAAGAGGCTCGAACTTCCGACCGTATACTGTGCGCAACCTTCAATGAAAGACAGGGCTGCCATGTATCACGCGACCCATGCATGTGTTTTTCCTGTATCGGTGACCTAAAGTCGAATATCCCGTCTGATTCCACCACACAGGTTTGCTCTTTCAACTCATAGTTGGCAGAATTATTCGTTTAAAGTAATGGACAGTGGTTCTGTTGCATAAACAACGATGCAAAGGATTGTAAAATCAGGTCTGGTGCAAAATCGCGTAAATCACATTGAGAGCTTCAAGAAGTCTCAAAATCTAAAAACTTCGCATTGCTTCTACAGCAAAACTAATGTTGCGTTGTTTTGCTGTTGCTGTTGTTGTGTGAAAGCAAGTTTGCTAGTTCATCAGGCAGAAATTTTGCATTGCCAAAGTCAGTTTAACTTTGTCCAAAGCAGGCTTTCTACTCCTGCCTTACGGCTCTGCCTGCTTAGAACTAGGAAGCGCCCATAGTTAATTTTTTTTTCATCATGCACGGAAGAAAAGACTGGTAGAATTTACCATCTACAATCTACTTACAAGGGGAACGTCTCAAGTGTCCGCCTCCGATTTTGATGAAATATAGCTCAAAATCTTCATTGAGTGACGCTGATTAACACCCTGTATTTACTTCTTGCCAATGCGCCTTTAAAGTTGGTGAAAAAAAAGTTCAAAGTTCGCAGCTGAACTGCGTGAAATCGTCGGAGAGTGCTAAGGGTGGCGAAATCGTACACTTATCCTATAGTCAGCCTGTGGTGTAGTGGCTCAGGCGCTCGATTCGCATGCGCGCGGTCCCTGGTTCGATCCCCAGTGAAGCATTCACGTTTTTGCACATACTTTTCCTCCCGTTCTGGAGTGTTCCTCGCCAAACCATCCTTCGAAAACCTTCTCAAAATTATTTTTACATTATTTTTACATCATTCATGTGGATAGAAGGTTCGTTGTAAGTACGTCGAAATCAACAATTCGACCACACTCGAGTGGGTGTCCCGATAAATGTTACACAAGGAAAAAATAACACACGAATAATTTTGGAAAGGTCTCTCACGAATCACCTCTGACACTTACATGGACACCGAAATACCCTCCAAAAATAATTTATAAAAATGGAGGCATGAATAAAAAACCATAGTTATTAGAGAAAAGATTCTTCCTAATTTGCGATGGGTAGCTCCAAAATTATTCGTATGTTATTCTTTCCTTATGTAACATTTATCGCGAACAACCACACGAGTGCGGTCGAATTGTTGATTTCGAGGTACTTACAACGAACCTTCTATCCACATGAATGATGTAAAAATAATGTAAAAATGATTTTGAGAGGGTTTTCGAAGGATAGTTTGGCGAGGAACACTCCAGAACGGGAGGAAAAGTATGTGCAAAAACACATGTGCTTCACTGGGGATCGAACCAGGGACCGCGCGCATGCGAGTCGAGCGCCTGAACCACTATACCACAGGCTGATTATAGGATAAGTGTACGATTTCGCCACCCTTAGCACTCTCCGACGATTTCACGCAGTTCAGCTGCGAACTTTGAACTTTTTTTTCACTAACTTTAAAGGCGCATTGGCAAAAAGTAAATACAGGGTGTTGATCAGCGTCACTCAATGAAGATTTTGAGCTGTATTTCATCAAAATCGGAGGCGGACACTTGAGACGTTCCCCTTGTTAGCTGATTTTGGCGTCTGATATTAAGTATGACAAATTTTACCATCATATGATAAATGCAACGCACCTTGTGGTGAAATGTGCCGACAGGTTATCTTAATGTACCACAAGGTACGTAACATAGGTGGTTTTTCGTGTGTTTAGAGAGTTAAATGTTAAATGTTGAAAAATAATAAATAAAACAGGAACGGGTAAAATGCTGGAATTCTAACTAAATTTGAGAGGACGTTTCGGATCAAATCGCTGCCATTTTCAACTCAAAAAACAATAAAATATAAATAGAAAACAAATTTCAAAAGGTGGAGTGAGCCATATCACTCACATTCCGTATACCGTAAACACAGGATTGAAAACTTCAGCGCTGAATTTTTTTTTTTTTTTTTTTTTTTTTTTTTTTCTTTATTTGTTTTTCAGTTGATAATGGCTGCGATTTGAGCCGAAACGTCCTCGACAATTTAGGTTGAATTCCAGCATTTTACCCGTCCCGGTTTTATTTACAGTTCAAGTCGTCTTTGGTTCGTTTCTTCTGTCATTTTTCTTTGAAAAAGAAAGGGCCTCTTAAAATTTCATTGAAATTTCGTGTTTCATATTTTTCAAATCGAATTTTTCACTCTTTGAACTTCGTCGTCATGTGTTCATGAAAGGATTCGCGCAATCTTGCAACAATGTTTTAAATGAACAAGCGCGGACATCACTCAACGAGCGGAAACGGATGGGGGAACAAAACTAGGCGAAAATTACCGTCACGACGAACGGCGGATATTGCCATGGCAAAGCCACGATAGGAATTTCAGCCACGCCACTTGCTCCACACCCCCTGCCCCCTCAAGCTGATTTTTATCAGATGATAACCATGTGTTCAGAGTACAGTCATCGCAAGTTCATTCCTAATTGGTTCTGCCAATTTACACAGGGTGTAACTGAAGTCTTCGTTATTCTTTACAACGTATTCCGAAGGTCAAAATGGAGCTGTTGCAAACTTTTGCTACAGGCTTATTAATAGTTGATTATGGGGTATTACCCTGTAAAAATAACGATTAGCGCACTAAAAAATCACGAAATCCACTCCTAAACTCACAAAATGCCTTTAAACGCGAGACCGTAATGGCGGCCGGGGCCGCGGTTTACATTGGGTTTTCCTATCTTCAATCAGCGCCATCTACACGAGGTAGTCTCGCAACACCAAACAAGAAGAAGAAGAAGCAAACAATTGCCATAAGAAAACCGCGGCCTCGGCCGCCATTACGGTCTCGCATTTAGAAGCATTTTGTGAGTTTAGGAGTGGATTTCGTGATTTTTTAGTGCGCTAATCGTTATTTTTACAGGGTATTACCCCTTAATCAACTATTAATAAGCCTGTAGCAAAAGTTTGCAACAGCTCCATTAAACTCTTAGATTATTAGCGGCTCTTGCAGTTTGGCAACATTCAAAATATTCCGTAAGATTCCATGCAAAATAATCGATTCAATAGCGAAGCTGCTCACGGTGGATCGGAACATAGGGAAGCCCAGACGTGATGTGGCGACTTTAAATCAGGGCTGGCGTCTAGCGGAACTTGTTCTGCAAATCGGAATTTTTGCCAATTTTCGGACCGGATGCGGATCTTTGAAAAATAGATCAGCTTGCGGATTATTTGAAAATTTGGCGATTCTTAGGCGGATTTTTTGTCAAAATCAACATCTTAAATCACCGCACACATTGAAGCATTCCCTAAAAGTACAATCGTTAATACACCCAAAGAAAAAAGTACCTTCTTGTAACATTTAAGGAAGTTTCTGAAACTTGTACAGCACAAGGAAAGTGCAAAATTTGGTCCTACATCCAAATTAAAAAGTACCTTCTTGTAACATTGAAGGAAGGTTCTGAAACTTGTACAGCACAAGGAAAGTGCAAAAGTTAGTCCTACATCCAAAGAAAAAAGTACCTTCTTGTAACATTGAAGGAAGTTTCTGAAACTTGTACAGCACAAGGACAGTGCAAAATTTGGTCCTACATCCAAAGAAAAAAGTACCTTCTTGTAACATTTAAGGAAGTTTCTGAAACTTGTAGAGCACAAGGAAAGTGCAAAATTTAGTCCTACATCCAAAGAAAAAAGTACCTTCTTGTAACATTGAAGGAAGTTTCTGAAACTTGTACAGCACAAGGAAAGTGCAAAATTTGGTCCTATAGACTCCCAACAAATGTCTCTACTTCACTTGAAGTTTCTAGGCATATGTATATTCCATGTCCGACCTCTCCCACAGTGGCGGCTCGCCTAAGGAGGCAAGGGAGGCTGTGCCTCCCCAGACATTCAGAGGGAAGAAAAAAAAACGTCGACAAGGCAGTAACGAGAGACAACATATTAAAATTAGGCAATCACTATGTCCGTGACTCTAAAACTTGAGTCAATCTTCATTAGGAGAGAGCGCAAGAGAAGGAAGTTATAAGCGGGCGGGGAACGAGATTTCAGAGTCGCGAAACGACAGCAGTCAGCAGTGCCAGAGTCTGTGCCTCGTCGAGAGGCACAGACTCCGAGTCGGTCAAGTCAGTCAAGTGGTGTTCGGCAAACACACACACACACAACCAAGCAAGGACTGTGCACGCACTAACGAAGGTATCGGAGGCTGCTATCCTCCACGACTCCCGCAGCGTTGCCGAGCCAGTAGCCGGATAACCGTCATTCCAGGCGCCGGACCAGCCGCGCCTGTTTGTTCTACGTGTTATCGGTTTTCGGGTGGTCCCCCCCCCCCCCCCCCCAGCCTCCCCAATTCCAAAGCCAACGAGCCGCCACTGCTCTCCCATTGACTCGCTCCATTGTGTGTCGCCGATCTTCATCCGTTCGTAATGGTCAAAATTTCAAACTTTCAGTTACTCGATGTCAAGAGTCATATGACAACGTCATAACAGAGTCATAAGTCACAGAGGCGGGGGGACCTCCCTGCCCCCCGACCTTAAAGGTCAAGGTGGGGTCGACCTTTACACGTCGGTTTTTCCCATCCGGGACAACCGCGATGGTCAGGGATTTCTCGGGATTTACTCGGAGCCCAACGGCCGCCAACGCTGCGCCAAAGGAGTCCAACGACTCCTGTAGGCCCTGCTTTGTCGAAGCGAATAGAATGACGTCGTCCGCATATGCTAGAGAGCGAATTACGCCCTCGCAACCTACCCTAAATCCTACCGCTTTCGGAAGCTTCGCCAGAACTTCCTGAAGCGCAAGGCCGAACAGGAAAGGACTCAACGGGTCTCCCTTTCGTAATGGTCAAAATTTCAAACCTTCAGTTACTCGATGTCAAGAGTCATATGACTCCGTCATAACAGAATCTTAAGTCACAGAGTCAGGGGGGACCTCCCCTCCCCTCCCTGCCCCCGACCTCAAAGGTCATGGTGGGGTCGACCTTTACAAGTCGGTTTTTCCCATCCGGGACAACTGCGATGGTCAAGGATTTCTCGGGGTTTACTCGGAGCCCAACGGCCGCCAGCGCTCCGCCAAAGAAGTCCAACGACTCCTGTAGGCCCTGCTTCGTCGAAGCGAATAGAATGACGTCGTCCGCATATGCTAGAGAGCGAATTACGCCCTCGCAACCTACCCTAAATCCTACCGCTTTCGGAAGCTTCGCCAGAACATCCTGAAGCTCAAGGCAGAACAGGAAAGGACTCAACGGGTCTCCCTGCTTGACACCCCGCCGGACCCAGAGCGGGTCCGAACGAGCTCCACAGGCCGTTCAGACCGTCGGACTGTCTTCGTAAAACCTCTCGACAAGAGGGACAAAGGCTTCAGGCAAGCCTCGCCGTCAACGTGCCCGGCTGATACTAGCGTGACTAACGGTGTCAAAAGCTTTCGCAACATCGACCGTCGCCAAGTAGAGGCCTCGAGGTTTAGTTTTGGCCTCCCGCTAGATCGACGTGAGTACATGGAGATACTCTGCGACTTCGTTGATCCGGCGGAAGGCACGCTGATTGCTGAACGCCTGAAGGGATTTGAAGGTTTCCGCCCGGGCCGCAAGAACTTTGCGTAGGGCCCGAACAGCAACGGAGCAGATACTGATCGGACGAACCTCATCAGCTCTCCACGCATCACAGACCTTCGGGATGAAGACGGGAGATCATGAGACTAGCTGGGGAACGACCAGTGAGCATCACCGAATGGAGGAAGAGGACCCGCACGGGTGTGGGGATCCTCTCCCAATAAGCTACAGACCCAGCATCCGGGCCGGCGGAAGAGTTCTTGTCCAAGGACAATCTCTCTAACTCACCGGCTGTAATAGGTCCGAAGAGTGCCGCGAAATCAGATGTTGGAGCAGGGCTTTGGGCCTGGGTCGGCCCGGTTTCCGGGTCAACCGGGCTTGACACCTGCGAAAACATGTTCGACCAGTAAGCCGACAACTCCCTGAAGGGAACGTTCATAGACTTGGGGTCCAGAACCTCCCTTGCGGCATTGGCCTTGTCTCTATGAAACAGATGCAAGAGTTGAAAATGTTGCACACGACGTTGGTGACGCTTAACAGTCCATTTGGTTGCTCCAGGAAGAGGCGAAGGAATAAAGCTGCAGGCGTGCGGCCTCCAACCGCCAGCGGGCTATCCATGTGCGGAGGGGGGGGGGGGGGGGGGGGGGGTTGGCACGCCTAGGAAGACTGGACCACCAATCTGCGATCCTATGAGATATGTCTTCCCCAGCAAGTACCGCCCGTCCGATACCAACCAGCTCGAAGGCGTGTGGGCTGAACTGAGGGGCGATGAGGTCATGTTAATGACCACCAAATTTCAGTTCGAAACTCTTTTTCTTCTCCCAAAAAAAAAAAAAAAAAAAAAAAAATCACTTTTTTACTTTTGGTCGACCTTTGGGGGGGGGGGGGGAGGGTTGCCCCCCTCCCCCACGAATGACGCTACTGTTAAAATATGATCATTTGTTTGGCCATGGTAACACTCTATATTTTTACTATCAGGCCGCTGCACGTTATGGTGGAAAATCTGTTACAATTTGTCGTCACTCAAGCTGATCAATCTGACAACAGCTTCAGTCTCCTCTCAGCCAAAGTGCTGCTATGTGGGGAATTCTACCAGCGGACGGACACGAAACTTGAATACTTAATCGGAAATACAAGACATGCATATTGCATAGCACCATCGGAGTATTGGACGAAGCATTCGCTCATCGCAGAACTCGTAAACAACAGGTCGTCGATTGATACGAAACATACGAAAATAAAAATCTTATTCATCCGTGTTTATGTTTGCGATGAAAGAGTCGATGGATATAGTCGAGGAAAGGATGCTCAATCGCTCACGAATACACCGAACGTCTTTGGTCTTCTCCTGTCCCTCCCCCGTAAGTCTATCTAATTAAATGACGCGATTAACCAGGAACAGGAACCTCTAGTATCCACTTAAGTTGCTTCTTCACGTAGATAAAGGGCAAAGCGTCGTCGATAACTTCAATCTATGCACAGTGGGCAGAAATTACCGGGGGCCGAAAATTTACTTTGTCGATAAACCGATCGTTAAAACTGTCTGTAAGTTATGCTATTGGTCCGAAATTGTAAAACTTGGCTGTTGCTATGATACCCATCGTCGAAGACCGATTTTTGGTTTTTTTTTTTTTGTTTTGTTTTTTTTTACCATAGTTTAACCCTTTTTCTACCAGGTTACTAATATAAATCAATGTTCGCTCGACTTGAGCGGCTAGTTAAGTATTCCTACTCTGAGTTGCTGGTTTTGCATACACAAATTATTGAAGGCGCTCAAGGAAATATTGTTTTGATTAAGGTGATTCTTCAGCGTTTAGTGCCACCAGAGCGCTACCGTTCGATTAAAGTCAAATTAAAGGCCGAAAGTAATTTATTTTTAAGAAAACGGAGTGTCAGTTAATAGATAATCATCTGAAGAGTGTCTCTGCAAAAAACATCGTCAATACCTTCAAAAATAAGGCTGAAAGTACCAAAAAATGAAACATCGCAAATCGATTCTTGTATCGAAATGCGATATTTCCGTTTTTGGTACTTTCAGCCTTATTTTTGAAGTTATTGATAAGATATTTTGCAGAGACACTCTTCAGATGATTATCTAGTAACTTACTTTCCGTTTTCTTAAAAATAAATTTTCGGCCTGTAATTTGACTTTAATCGAACGGTAGCGCTTTGGTGGCATTAATCTGCACTAAACGCTGAAGATTCACCTTAAAAATTAGCAATTTGGAGTAGCAATTATTTTGAATGGGTCTGTTGCATACTCTTGCGACAGCGCTGTGGAGGGTTGATTCTGGTGTAAAATCGCGTGAAAATCACAGTGAGAGCATCAGAAAGTCTCAAAATTAACTAATAAACCCACCAAAGACGTTTTAAGGAAATTCGAAGATGGCGGTCGAACGGGTGAATCAACGATCCACAGATGTTATGTCCAAAACCGTAATGTCCAAACGGCAATGTCCAAAATTATACGTCCAAAGCTTGAATGTCCAAAATAAAAAGTCCAAATCTTTAATGTCCAAATAAACGGATGTCAAGTTTGATTAACAAAATGTCCAAACACGTTGCGTCGAATTTGTAATGTTCAAGGAATTAAAATATCTATAATATTTACCTGCATAAATTAAAACAATGAAGCTATGGGTTTTCTTTCGCGGGTGGTACTTTCAGCTTCAGCCTGTAACTAATAGCACGAAGATATCTCTCAACTGTACCTGCTTCCTTATAATTTTGAATTGTAGGTTAGAAATAATCAAAAATAAGAAAGAAAAAAAAGTGCATGATAATACTGCTGCTCCCCATGACAACTAGTTCATAAAGTATTAACAAATGCAAGATGACTCCGCTTGGTGGATCTGCATTTAATTATAAGAATACCTACAGTCCTACACGTCGATACGGAGTGGATCAATTTAAAGGAGAAAAAATGAAGTGAAGCGAGTACGAGTAAAGAAAAGAATTTTTCTGGACATTGGACATTACTTTGCTCACATTCATGGGTTTTGGACTTTTTTATTTAGATCTGTCTATAATTGGACATTATAGTCTTATGGACGCAAGCGCATTGGACATTAAGATGATTTGGACAAAATATAAATTAGGAAGAAAAAGTTTTGGACATTCATGTTTTGGACTTATCATCTGGGAACCGAATCAACTCCGCACGCATGCCCCACGAGCATGTATAGTACAGCATTGACCACTGTGCGATACCCAGCGGTTATCTCCATTCCACAGGCCGTTCGGAAAACATTGAAACATTGGCCAGGTTCGCGCCAGGCGGTTTGTAGGTAGTGTAGGTTACTTCAAGCTCATACAATTTCGGTGCTTAGTTTCTTCGTCTATCTAGGACCAACATTGTTGAAATCTGCCTTGAAAAATTTAGTAAAAAATCACGCAGTTTCTGTGGAGACGCCCCTTATGATTAATACTTTCAGAAGAAAACTATTAGCTTTTAAAGTCCAATTTTAAAAACATACTAGTAGCAATATCTACAGGGTGTCCCTGGATTTTTTTTTTTTTTTTTTTTTTTAAATTTTTTAAGAGTTTATTCATCATCAAAAAAATACATGAAAAATCCAAAAAATACAATAAAAAAAATACAAAAAAATACATGAAAGAGAAAAAGAAACGATAATGACAATATACAATTTTTTACAAATAATGAGAGAAAAATATGAAAAATAAGGATGACGAATAAACTGTTTCGCCCTCTAAGACTAAGACTTGTGGCGGGCGAAACGAGTCTGTCGGTAGGAGAGAAGAAGGGGGGGGGGGGGGGAAATATCAATGAAATAAAGGGAGGGGGGGAGAAGAAGAAGAAAAGCTTTATATGTACATAAACAATTAAACAAATAAAAAGATAAATAAGAATAGGATAAATAATGAAAATAATTAAAATTATATAGTTCAAGTGAAGAGGAAAAGGCATTGATTTATTGGCTTATTGGCTATTTATCAGAAACATTTTTACTCTTTTAACAAGCCCGATGTATTGGGTTGTTTTTTCGCTATCCAATTTTTTTATTACTATAGGTAGGTTCATTATATGCTTTAATGCTATTGTTTTGAATATTGTTGTAAGATTTGCTGATTTTGCCTTTTTTCGTTTTTAATAATAATTTTGAATCACTTCGGGTATTATATATGTAGATTCACGCCTCTGTTCTATCAGCCTATTTTTATAGCCCATTTAATAAGCTCAAGTTTATAAATATTTTGAAACTTAAGTACTTTAACTGAAACTTAAGTACTTAAACTGAAACTTAAGTACTTTAACTAAAACTTAAGTACTTTAACTAAAACTTAAGTACTTTAACCCGCATAAATGAAAGAGGGGATTTTTCAAGGAATAATGAGGCGTATTTTTCTGTAAACATGGGTGAAAATGCCCCCCTTAAGAGCTACAGCCCTCCAAAGTTTTTAAAAAGTGATGGTTTTTTGATATAGTGACTACCAGAGATTACTGCATGACTGCTGAGCAGCAGCTTCAGTGAGCCACCACAGCCACACAGTGGCGGCTCGTGCAATTTGGCAACTATGCTTATTTGCCTCTTAAAACTATGCAAAAGTATCGATACCTTGGGGGTGCAATTGCACCTCCTGAAGATCGATAGTTTTACATAGGTTTAAATGGAGACAATCCATTGTTGCCATATTGCACGAGCCGCCTCTGCAGCCAGACCACTTCCATGATGGATCGGAGGTTATCACCACGACTATGCTGCCGCAGGTACAAAATGTGCGCTAGCAAGGATTCCAACAGGTCGGCGTGGTCCCACGCTTCCGGTATGCGCCGATTTATGAAACCATAAATGGTTTGTAGTTCGCCGGCATGAATGAATTTTGTGTCCCGCACGGCGGATTGCACTTTGAGGCGCAGAATAAGATACCTGATGGCATTCTCATAGATTCGTATAGCAGAGAAATCCATCGTAACTTGGAGGGTGGAGGAGGGATGAAGTGACTTGTGCATCAGCTGAGACCACTGGTCGGTGAATTAGTCATGCGTCATACGAAGATTACGTTGGTCGATTGCTGGTTTTTATGAGAAAGCAAAGAAAATTACAGGTGGACAGGATTTACAGGTAGACTTCGTACATCTCTGGATGGGGTTGAATTAAAAGACGCTCTAATTTCAAGTAGGGGGTTTTCGCAAAAAATTTTTTAATGACAACTCTGCGTGTCAACACCAATACACCTAAACACACGAGGATGTGTTGGATGAGAAAGCAAAGAAAATTACAGGTGGACAGGATTTACAGGTAGACTTCGTACATCTCTGGATGGGGTTGAATTAAAAGACGCTCTAATTTCAAGTAGGGGGTTTTCGCAAAAAATTTTTTAATGACAACTCGGCGTGTCAACACCAATACATCTAAACACACGAGGATGTGTTGGATGAGAAAGCAAAGAAAATTACAGGTGGACAGGATTTACAGGTAGACTTCGTACATCTCTGGATGGGGTTGAATTAAAAGACGCTCTAATTTCAAGTAGGGGGTTTTCGCAAAAAAAATTTTAATGACAACTCTGCGTGTCAACACCAATACATCTAAACACACGAGGATGTGTTGGATGAGAAAGCAAAGAAAATTACAGGTGGACAGGATTTACAGGTAGACTTCGTACATCTCTGGATGGGGTTGAATTAAAAGACGCTCTAATTTCAAGTAGGGGGTTTTCGCAAAAAAATTTTTAATGACAACTCTGCGTGTCAACACCAATACACCTAAACACACGAGGATGTGTTGGATGAGAAAACAAAGAAAATTACATGTGGACAGGATTTACAGGTAGACTTCGTACATCTCTGGATGGGGTTGAATTAAAAGACGCTCTAATTTCAAGTAGGGGGTTTTCGCAAAAAATTTTTCAATGACAACTCTGCGTGTCAACACCAATACACCTAAACACACGAGGATGTGTTGGATGGAAAATTGTTTCAGGGAACCGAAGGAATGACAAGTCACGTAGTTCTTATAATATGTGTGAGCGTTAAAGTGACCATTGAACACGAACGCAGTGTGAAGCAAACTATCTCCTATATGCAATTTATCGATCGTTCTAAATGCTTGGAGTTGTTCGAAGACGAGTCGAAGATGAGGTAAATATGTTGCGTCGTACAAAGCAGTAGATGATTTGCAGTAGCTGCATTTACCGCATGACTAAACAAATAAGAAGAACGAATAAATGATAGCATTAACAATATTATAACCCATACTCATCCTTTTTAAGTAGATTCCATGAATCTACTTATTGCGGAGGGTGCGATGTTGGATTTTTCGGGAAATTTTATCAAATGAGCACGTTTCATGGTCCCCTGAGTGAGAAAATACCACTCGTTGAAAATTGTATATATATATATATATATATATATATATATATATATATATATATATATATATATATATATATATATATTTATATGTATGTTTCAGCCAGTTTTACCGTTTTTATGTACCACGATCCTGTTCGTAATTTTTGGTTTTTGTTCTTGAAATTTTTCTCAACTATTTGTTGGGTTGATTTCTTGGATGAGTTCGAAGATGGTGTAAATCCGATTGTTAGTTTTCGCGCTATGGGCCGTGTTTGAGTCGTGAAATGTGTTTTTGACGTTTGTTTTTAGGAGTGTTTGTATTGAGCGTTTTTTTTGGGAAAATTTATGTTAACCGTTTTGTTACGCAACTTTTTTACTTGAGTCATTTTTTTGTGTTTTGCGTTGTAAGCGAGTTAAAGTGATGTGTTTTTCGGGTTTTTTGGCAGTGTTTTTATATGAAGAAATTGTTTTTTTGGTTCAAAAATTTCAGTATATATCGTGGAGGATGTTTTTAGTTCATATGCTCCATCCCTTAAATTTTCCTTGTGTTTTACGTGTTTTAGGAGCTATTTAGT
Organism: Trialeurodes vaporariorum; assembly: GCA_011764245.1. Lineage (NCBI taxonomy): Eukaryota > Metazoa > Arthropoda > Insecta > Hemiptera > Aleyrodidae > Trialeurodes > Trialeurodes vaporariorum. The sequence goes on along the minus strand of VMOF01000002.1, from coordinate 13,998,399 downwards.
TTCTTATGGGATTTTACATGTGAAAGACAAGGATAGAGTATTGGTATAATTGCTCGTTCTTTGTTTTACACGTGCGCTGTTGCTTAGGTACGTTATTTATTTATTTTCTTGTTTGATCAGCTGCTCTTATTCAGATTTATTCCTCATTAGCGTTACAAAGATTACACATTTTTCTATCTTGGTACTATAATCTTTTTCTCATGGGTATTTTTATTTAAATGTTGAACAGCTGATAAAAAAAAAAAAAAAAAAAAAATGAATAATTCAAAGAAAATCATAACATAACCTATTTATTGAAATTTGTGAAAAACTTATATAACCTAGCTTTTATTTCTCACTTGCATTGTAAAGATTACACATTTCTCTATTGGTAATATAATCTTTTTCACAATAATATTTGGATTTTGAGCAGCTGATGAAATAAAAAAAAAATTTAACGAAAATTATAACCTATATGTAAATTTTTGAAAAAATGATGTAACCAAGCATGGAATCTACTTCGTCTTACCGGCCTGCCGGGAGGCATTTTTATTACGGTGATTGAAATATGGCAACGTCAATTGCTCGTAGCGCTATCTACCGCTACTCGTCTGTACTTCAGCTTCGACTCGAATGCGATAGGAAGCGGTACTATCGTAGCTGAAAAAATTCACGCGATTTTCCAAGGTCTCGCAAATCATAAAATCAACCAACCCTTCCGAATTATAGAATGCAAGTAGGTGGCTTCAGTCTCGTGCGTCAGTGGTTGCAACTAACAACTCATCCAAAGCAAATAGTTTTCCATTCACGTTCCCTCCATCCTTTCCTCACATATTTTCTCCTTCGTTTACCTACTCCTTTTTCTACTACCAAATGTATTGGACATTGATATATCGAAGTAATTTTACTCGTAGAATCCAATAACGATCTCGAAAAAATCAAAAATTAAGTCTGACTGTTCTTTTCAGGCAATCTTGTACCTTTGACGGCACACATTTCATAAGACGGATTAAAAGTATGCAATGTGCCACACCGCTGCTTCTTGGAGTCACCCGCCATAGTAAAAGCGCTGACTTTTCCACATTGCGCAGCAATTACCTCGCTCAAAACGCGTTGAAAAGTTGCTAGTGATTAAAATTCTTTCTAGGAGTTTTTGTTATCTGACATTAGTAATTATTTTTTAACATGAAATTTGTGCCGCTAAAGGTACAATACTGCCTGAAAAGTACAATCAAACTTCATTCCCGATTTTTTCGAGGTCATTAATGGATTTTACACGTAAAATTACGTCGAGATACCAATTTACATGACATTTGGTTCATAATGCAGCCATTCTCATTTGAGCGTTACGTCCGTTACACCTTTCATTTCCTGTAATTTATTTATTAGTTGAGTTCAATACTTCATATTTTCAGGGATGAAACTTTCCATTGCTTTCAATCCAACACATATTTTTATTAAATTTTAAAGGTTAATTTTCACCCTTTTTTAACCTCGAAAATAAACTGGTGGCGTCCGTTACTTTGAAAATGGCTCAATGGTGGTCGCTATTTAAAAAAGAAAAAAAAACTGAAATTTTTAAAAAAAAACTTTGGGGGGGCTGTAGCTCAAGATGGGTCCATTTTCGGACCCATGTATATAGGAAAAATAGTATTATTTTTCCTTGAAAAATCACCTCCTTCATTCATGTGTGTTAATCCAGGGACACCCTGTACTGAGCCAGAATCTTATTCTAGACCGGTGAGGAATCGCCTTAAACCGCCATTTGCTGGCAACACTGCCGCGTGAAGCGTCAATGAACCGAAGAAATGAAAAAAAAAGAAGATATTATCCTGTGGTGGCTCCCCGCTCCACCAACCTATGATTCTTTTTATGAATCAATGTACGGTTTTATAGATGGAACAAAAAGGGGGGAAATGAAAGTGGCGGCATCTTGCGGTTGAACTCGTAATGCATGGTCAGTTTTTTGCACTTGTCTGTTGCGGTCGTGAGTACGTTGAGAATATGGACTGAAGGAGGGATATAAAAAGGTGCAGGAAGAAAATCTGAATTTGTTGCATTTCCGTAATTTGTGTCTACGTGTGGGATAGCCACGCTGATGCTCCAAGCACCGGCCGAAAACAAGCTCCAATAAAACCTCACTTTCCACATTTTTCTCTCCTTACATCACTAGTTTATTTCTTCAGATACGTTGATTAAGACTGTTACAATGCAAGGCTTTCAAATGGATGGTTTTTTGAATGAATGCTTGTAAAGAGGGCTACTCCAGAGTTCAACAAGTAAGCCTCCAAAACAACATAATTCGTCAGATGCATTCACTGCCCATCAGTGTATAATTTTACTAATTTTTGTGTCTGCATAATTTTCCGCCTATAATTTTACTTTATCATCGCTCATTAGATAATTGGAAACGGTGGTGGAGGGGGGAGGAGGGGGGTCTCGCCCCTTCGCCCCACGCCTTCCTGTATCTGCCAAAATGTGTCACCGCGGTGATTTCAAAATTTAAAATAATGGAAAAAGTGTGAGTTTTAAGTGAAAACTATACAGGGTGTTGGAAGAAAAAAGGTTCCGCAGCGATTTTTTTTGAAAACGACTGTCTGTTTGAAGGGTCTGAATGTTTGTGTTTTTCAGTGAGCGAAGGAAAAGATCCGGTGAATCGAAATCGAGAATGTTTTTGGTCTCTAAGTAGGTTCCATCGTTCAGAAGGTGCGATTTCGGCGCCAAAATACATCATTTTATATGAATATTCCTTATTGTGATATCACAACATGCAATTTTTTGCAACTTTACACGTGTGCGTAGGAATAACATCAAAGGCACCTGTGGTTCTCAACTCATTATGCACTTTCATTTTTTTTTTTTTTTTTAATAATAATTTTTTTTTATTTTTTAATAAAAAAACTTAGTATTTCAGACCTTTTCAATTGCCCAATTGTATGGATCGATACATGGATGTCCAAAATTAATTTTAATCCTATTTTAATCTCTGAGTCTTATTTCAGTGATTCGAGATGTCCTGGAAGGAAATCTAAAATTAAACGCGTACAATATGAAGTGTTTAAGTCGCAAATTAGCGAGGAACAAGGAAAGTGTCGTGTAATTCTGAACCCCAAAATCACTGGTCCTCGTTCTACCCGGAGACTTTAACGCCCGATTACAAAAATATGCGACATAAATTGCCTTGCAAGCCGGCTCAAGAATAATCGATTTTTGTTTACCTTTCTTTTGAACATATGCAAATGTATCGATTGTCCGGAGTTTCATTCGAAGCCACGGATTATTTCACGTTTTCCTCCCAGGTTTTAAAATAACGGATATCGATACACACTCGGCGGAATAAGAATAAACTGACTCCCGCAGTTGGAAAAAATTCGGCTCTCCAAGCCCCGACTCTTACGCTTTCACGTGCGTTTTACGGCGTTCGCATCGTGTTTAGTTGTGGTGATATCCGCGCATGACTTTCTCACTTTATGTGGCCTTCTATTTGTTTATTTTTTTCTTCTCGCTTTCATTTACTGTGGGAATTTATAAGCTGGCAATGGAGCTCTTGCAAGGTTTTGCTACAGTCAAATGGATTGTCGATTCTAATGCAACATGCTGCGAAAATAACGATGAGACCATTAAAATAGTCTAATACTCACTCCTCGCTGAGAACACTTAACTTGAAGTTTCGGGTGGCCACCCACCCAGTTTCCTGTATGCACGAACCTCGGATTCGCACCCCAAACAAACAGCCGCCATTTTGTTTTTTGAGAATCGCGAATCAGAGAACAAATAATTTTCACAAGCTCACACAACACAAAAATGACTAGATAAATGAATTGTACGATAACAACGCGATGTTCATTGATGTTCATTTCAGTCAGCCTTTCGGGAGTTTCGCGATAGCGGCGATACACGTGAATTACGGCGATTGACAACCAAGATGGCAGCTGAATCCGAGGTTCGTGCATACATGCAAGGGTGGCCACCCTAAACTTCAAGTTAAGTTTTCTCTGCGAGGAGTGAGTTGACTTTTTCAGTGGTCTCGTCGTTATTTTCGCAGCATTTTACAATAGAATCGATAGTCCATTTACCTACAGCAAAACCTTGCAAGAGCTCCATTGCTGTAGCAAAAGTTTGCAACGAACCCTCTAGAACTCTCGTCCATAATTTTTTGTTTGTTTTCTTGTTTGTCTTTTTTGTCTTGTTTTTTAATAAGCATTCGAAAACTTAAATCTTCATAAAGCTGTATTTTTTTGTCCGTTCGCGGTTCGCAGTATTTTACATGGAGTCTTATGGAAGACTGTGATCGTTTGCAAACGAGATTCAATGTGTTTTCCGGTTATTAAACCGGAAATTTTGAAAAGTTTGGCTTTTCGGGGTTTTTTTGGGCCCAAATCATCGAAAAAATTGGTTTCGGGCTCTACTTGTTGAAAAAATTTTTTTGGTGAAAATCTTCCATACAGGGCTACAAGCTTCCTTGTCTGTGGACGACCATCGCGATTAATCGCCCACAGCGGTTTGCACCGTTCGCAAATCTCCACAAGATTCTGTGTGGACGACTGAGAACCTAAAAAAAAGACAGATTGAGCAAACCATATTAATCTCTCCGTACGTAAGTGAATCTCAAGAATTGAGATGATATTATAGACCAGACCTTGCAATGGGACAGAAATCGCAGTACTGTCACAGTCACTACTGAAGTACTGTCATTCGATATGAACGGAGATATCGAACTTCAAATAGCGCTCACTTTTACTATCATGGGCATCAACTCATAACAATGGAGGTGTCCGCCGTCTGTCGCGTGCAATTTGACGGAATCTTATTCAGTCCATTTAAACCAGTGAAAAAGATCGAACTACGTTTTGTAGTATATGCACAGTGCATTCCAGCTAATTGATTTTTTACATGAGTTTAGATGGACTAAATTCAGAGCTGCCAGATTTCGTACGAGACGCCGTTGCATCAACTTTCCGTCCGGTTCGGATCCATGGTCTAGAACCTCTCAAGCGGACCCAGGAATATTTCTCTCTCTCTCATTCTCTCTCTCTCTCTCTCTCTCTCTCTCTCTCTCTCTCTCTCTCTCTCTCTCTCTCTCTCTCTCCCCCCTCCTCCAGCCGTTTGAATGCACGTGTAAGAAAAAAATATAGGGAGGGCTACCACGTGACTTTAATCCTTATCTTTATTCTTTTCCAACACATGCGTCCAAATGCACTTGCGGATCCAAGAGATCACCTTTCTCTCTCATTGCCCATCTGAGCGCGTGTGTTAGAAAGGGACAGACTAGGGGCAGTCACGTGACTTTCACTCCCTCCATTTCCCTTCTCTCATGCATGCGTTTAAATGAGGAGAGAGAGAGAGACCGAGAGAGAGAGAGAGAGAGGGAGAGAGAGAGAGAGAGAGAGAGAGAGAGAGAGAGCTGGAGGGATCCGCCAGTGATCAAATGGGAGGAGAGAGAGAGATATGTAGATAAACTCCTGGTTATGATCCGCCCATGATGGGACCTCTTTTCTCTCGAAATTGATTGTCACGTACGATTAGATCCGATGCGTGTAATGGTCCGTGGCACGCATTCCCACTCCTATAAATGGTAACTAAATAGAAGGAAAAAGATGGGAAGAGGAAACGGAACGAATCTGAAAGTGGTCCACTTACATTAGGAAGCTCCGTATAATGTATGTTGCCGGTGCTGTTGGGTTCTGCCGCCCACATCCTCAGCTTATCTTTGAACAAGCCGTTGGATTTCGTCAAGGTCAGCTCAAGGTCGCGACCGAAGGCTTGCAGTTTCATGACCTTCGACTTGTACGGATCATCCTCAGGAGCCGCAGACGGCGCTTTGACCCCCCGTCTCCTTCGTATCGATTTCACTTTGATCACCTCGTACTCGGGAACTGCAAACACACAGAATACACAACGCAGAGCGCATTAACATCCTTGTATAGTGCACGATACATAACTGGTTGTTTCATTACCTCATGCGTTCAGCGCGGCGCGTAGCGCGCGCATGCCTCTCATTTAAACGCGCATTGTTGCCAAATCACGCGTTACTTCATGCCGTGCTGTGTCACGTTGACGCAGAGGGACAAACTTGGATGACATTCAATCAATTTTCTGGACCTTTTTCTGTTCCGGAATCGGTAGTGGCGCATCCCTGGTAGATCTAGAAATCTGCCCTTCTCTCTCTTTCTCCCATTAGAATGTGTGTGTTTAGAAAAGGAAAGATTAGGGACAGTCACGTGACCTTTGCCCCCTCTCCCATCTTTTTCTAACACATGCGTTCTAATGGGGAAAGAGAGAGAAGGGCAATTTCGTGGATCCGCTAGAGTGACGCCTGGATAGGAGCTCTTTCATCTCTCTTATTTATCTTTTCAATGAATCTGTACAAGAAGGATCGAAAGGAAGGGGAGGAGGTTAATCATCTAGTCTATCCTTGTCTAACATACGTGTTTTAATGGAGTAAAGAGAGATATAGAATTTATCGTTGCGCCACTTTGCTTCTTGATAGCGCTCAGCCATTGTAGCGCAATCATTTGGTCGGAATTTTTGTTTGTAAAGATTTTAATATAGGGAAAAACAATTGGCGAGTTTAGTTATCGTTAAAGACCGTTTCAAAACCTTCTAGGAGCTCATCATGGGTTCGGAACCGGAGCCATGGTCAAAATCGAAATCCTCGTCTCTTGTGGAAATTAACCTTCCAAGTGTATTCAAGAGTAGTGATTTACTGTTCACATGCTGATTTCAGATGCTCATGCACAGTCAGAAATGGATTTCCAAGGTTAGAAATTGAAAAACTGCAATCGGAACTGTTAATTGGAGCAGCTCCTATAATTAGAGCTCCTTAATTAGCTCCCGCATTCAAACTGTAATCTCTGAAATTTTGTGCTGATTGTGCGAGAACAGAGTTGGGCAAAACTTATTCGGAGATTATTCGGTGATGTCAGGCAACGCCGAGTCAATCGAATTATTCGACGAATATTTGTACAATTGACCTATACCATACCTTCCGTGTGTTTCCCTTTCCTCAGCTTAGGTAGCAAACCCAGTTTTCAGTGTTGCCGGAGTTATTTCATTATTTCTGATTATTCGGTTGCTCAACTCTGTGCGAGAATACCAGTTGTCATCAGTTGATGACCGATGAAATTTCGGTTTTGAATATTTATGTTTTTCTGACGTAAATTCCAATTTCAGCCGTGGCTCTGGCTCCAAACCTCAAACGCCCATGAAATTTGTTTCTCAAGAACCACGGTGTCACAGCGATATCAATTAAGTAAAACGTTTTGCGTAACGTATTTTCCAAGAAAATGCCGTTTTTGAAAAAAACTGCGGGATTACCGGACGGCGTGTATTATGACATGCTTACTCCGTTAAATATAGTATCTACTGCCGCAGGGGCCGATCATTTACTTTATATCGATAAACCTAATCGATAATACTGTTTGTAAGTGATGCTATTGGTTTGAAATTGTAAAACTTGGTCGTTGCTTTGGTAATCATTTTTGAAGTGCCTGTTATTTGAGGGCTCTTTACTGAACGACTTTAAAAAACTAGCACATTAATGATGGTTACCATAGCTACAGTCAAGTTTTACAATTTTGGACCTCGTTAGCATCACCCATGGACAGTCTTATCGAACGGTTTGTCGATGAAGTAAATGATCAGCCCAGCCCCCTGATTTGAGGCAAAATTGTCCGTGTACGCAGTACGCAGCTCGCTGATTTAAACGCTGAAGAAACAGCTATTGTATGATTTACCACAACTTGGTTTAAATTTTAGCCAAGACATCTTGAACGTAAAATGTACAATTTTCTTGAACTGTCAAAAATTTAATCTAAGTTATGGTAAATCTAACGATAGCTGTTTTTTCAGTGAATGGGAAGCGCGTAAAATTTTCCGTCAAATTTGGCAACAATGTTCAATGTTTGGCAAAAGTGTGCTTATGGGTCTCATTACGCTTGAAAAACACTTAGAGGTGGTATGCTAAACTTTGTAAACCTATGTGCACCAGTGTTGCCAGACCGTGCTGCTTTTCCCATGAGAACACATAGGAGCCCATGGGCGGAGCTAGCAATTTGGCAACTGTGGATTCTACCCATTCGAATGTATGAGAAACAATCTATCCTTGAGGGGGTCATGGCCCAATTTCTAATCGATTGTTTCTCATACATTCAAATGGAAAGAATCCACAGTTGCCAAATTGCTGGCTCCGCCCATAAAAAAGCCGCAGGATCGAGCAACACTGATGTACACGCATACAAAAACTACCCAATGTTTATGACTCTCATAGTGTAGGTGGATTCAGGAAATTGCCCTTCTCTCTCTCATTCTCTTCCCCCCCCTCTCTCCCCCCCCCTCTCTCTCTCTCTCTCTCTCTCTCTCTCTCTCTCTCTCTCTCTCTCTCTCTCTTCGCTTATTTGAACATATGCGTTAGATTTTAATTGAGAGAAGGGTGCGGAAGTCACGCGACTGCCCCTAATCTGTCCTTTTCTATGTCCGCGTGTTTCGAATAGGTGAAGAGAGAGATAAACAAATTCCGGTATCCGTCAGTGATGACTCAATGACGTCATCGCGAGTCGTCATTTCAGATGCTATCTCTTCGGTTGCTACGCATCGAAAGTCTGTTTGTCTCATTGCCATCGCCGTTTTTCTCACGTCAAAATCAATAAAAATCAATCATGAAATTAAGTTTTTCAAGACGTGTACTTACAACTGACCATTAATTAATGTTTTTGTTGTTGTTGTTGTTGTTGTTGTTTTTTTTTTTAAAGTCTCGTGTTGGACTGTTGGAGGTCAGTCCTTGACATCTCAGCTAGGTCAAAAGTACGTAGTGCTTTGCGGTCTGCAGACATTGACATTGGGAGTTTCGGACTTGCACACACCAAGGCTTGTAATACTCAATTGCGGGTACATTCTGCTCTAAAAATCGTCCGCACGGGAAAAAAAATATTAGTGAAAATAACCATACGGATACCTGATTTTGGCACCTGCTAGATGTTATGGTAAACTTGACCAGAAGTCTGGTACATTTACCGATGCTTTGAGTAAATTCGACATGCAATCAGGTAACATCACCTAGCACCTAGTCAAAATATAGTATACTTCTGGTTAACATTACCATAACATATAGCAGGTGCCAAAATCAGGTATCCGTATGGTTATTTTCACCGTAGTTTTTTTTCCGTGCGGGAGACGTAATTTTAGTCTCCGAGTACTTATTTTGAAAAGCATTGTTTTATGTTCAGTTTTCATATAACGTTGCATATGTTTGTTGGTACCGAATTTCCATCAAGCATAGTGCCTAGTTTCACGTCAGTCTTTGCTTCTACACATAAGTGCCAAAAACATCTAAAGGGGAGAAAAGGGATAAAGTTTGTCTCCATTTCCTCCTAACCAGAGCTGCCGATTTGCGTAGATTTAATGGCATTTTGAAATTCACCGAAGATTCCACCGGTTGAGAAAAGATTACATAGTTCAGTTCAATGTATGACTGTAATGCACGAAAATACTCTGAGCTGTAATATTTTCTCAATCTGTTGAAACTCCGTTAATTAATTAAAATATACCGGTTGAGAAAAGATAAAAGACGCTAGTATTTTCGTGCATTACAGTCATACACTGAACTAAACTATGTAATCTTTTCTCAACCGGTGGAATCTTCGGTGAATTTCAAAATGTCATTAAATCTACGCAAATCGGCAGCTCTGCTCCTAACGCATGTGCTAAAATTAAATTCTATGGGAGATTGCCTCCACTGCCTGTTTTCCCTTACATAGCCGTACCCATGATATTGTTTTTCTCCCTCTTTGCCCGTTTGGCTGCATGTGTTAGAGAGAGATGGATATAGATGATTTCACGTGACTTCGGCCCCTGTTTTTGTTCTTTTCTAACACATGCAGTCAACCGGACAAAGAGAGAGAAACACGAATTTATGGCTGTGGCTATGTTCCCTTACACCCCAATATTGACTCTCTTGATATGAAGTGACTTATTGATTGGCACGATACACTACTGACGACAGAGTAGGATTTGTAAATATTGAATGGGTCTGTTGCAAACTTTTGCTACAACGATACAGATTGTATCATCATATGTAAACTTTTGCTACAACGATACAGATTGTATCATCATATGTAAAATCGCCCGAAAAGGCCATTGGTGGCATCAGAAAGTCATAAAATGCAATAATAAACTCACAAGAGACGTTTAATGAAATCCAAGATGGCGGTAAAATATCGAGCAATCTGTATGCATGCACCTTTAACATCCAAGGATTGCCAACGTTGACAACTTCACAGCTTCAGAGGCTATGTGTTTATTTACGTTGTGATTGGGTGTGATCGATATTGTAAGGTTGGCTATCCTTGGATGTTCGTGGTGCATGCATACAGGTTGCTCGATATTTTACCGCCATCTTGGATTTCAGTAAACGTCTCTTGTGAGTTTATTATCGCATTTCATGACTTTCTGATGCCACCAATAGACTTTTCACGCGATTGTACGTGAGATTGAACACTCTAAAGCGCTGTAGCAAAAGTTTGCAACAGACCCATTCGAATGTTCTGATTCGTATATCTTATTTATAACCTCTTCGTGCTAATTAGGTCTGTTGCAAGTTTTGGCTAAAGTCTTATGAATGGTCGATACCTTTGTAAAATTAAAATCGCTTGTAAATCACACTTCAAGCTTCAGAAAGTCTCAAAATCTACCCACCAACTCAAGAAATACCACAAAATACGTTTGATAAAATTCAAAGATGGCGGTTGACTGAGCGAGTCAAAACGTGTCCCGTCTAATTTCGACTTTCTACTCGATGAATCACTGTTCTTAGTATAGAAAGCTGCGGTTAGATAAGACTCCCCCGCCCCCATTGTGGCCCGCTTTTTGTTATATTTATGAAACGCATTTTTCAAGGTTGTCAGTGTGGATTTTGGAACTTTTTGATGTTTCCAGCGTTATTTTCATTCCCCCCCCTTTTTTTTCTTTCTTCTCTTACATAGGAAACATCCCTCCATAACGCTGCATTAAAAGTTTGCTACAGACCCATTATTTCTCTCATCAGGCGTTGTTGAGAAAATCGTCCGATACGAATGCACTAAATCGCCCGATTCGTACGCTGGGCTTCTTAGTGCACGTAGACATCATCATGGGCTACCTTGATTTTTGACGTTGAGAAACGTTACGAAGGTTTACATCAATCATCACTCAGCTATTTGCTCAATTATCACAGCTCTTATCCTACAGGGTGTAAAAAAAAAAGGAGCAGCTCCGAATAACTCGAGTTTGGGTTCGAATTTAATAAAACGCTGAAACACGGGTTCCATTATTTTGAGGGGGACATCTTTTAGGGGGGTTGCCGAATTCCAGGCCCCCCCAGGGGGGCGGGTACGGGGGTCACCGCCCCCCTAAATCACATTTCTCAAATGGCGACCCCTAATTTTTATTACATAACTTTGAAGAACATCAAATTCTAAGCATTTTGGCGCAAACCGCAGGTCGATATCGTTTTTCGTGTTCGAGATATCGAAAGTCAAAGTTCGATTTTGACCCATTTTCAAAAATTCATAACTCCCACTAAAAAGGTCGGAATTTAAAAAACTATTAGCTTAAAATGCTTTACAAAACAAGTCCTTTTCAGAAAAAAATACAACTGTCCAGAAAATTTGAATTTTAGGCTCCGAAAAAAATATTCAAAATTTTCGAAAATTTTGAATCGGCGATATTCTTGTAAAACGGCCAGAATCGACAATTTTGGCTTAAAACCTGTTAAATGAGTCCAAATGAGCGATGCAACGCGCTTAGAAGCTCAAGAAAGTCTCAAAACCACCTTTAAAATGATCAAACTCAGTATTGAGAACACTGCTAAATTTAGAGTCAGGAAACACCTCTCTCGGGCTTTAATGGGGGTTTGGGGGCTTAAGAGAGCTTTGCATCGCTCATTTGGACTCAGCCAACAGGTTTTAAGCCAAAATTGTCGATTCTGGCCGTTTTACAAGAATATCGCCGATTCAAAATTTTCGAAAATTTTGAATATTTTTTTTCGGAGCCTAAAATTCAAATTTCCCGGACAGTTGTATTTTTTTCTGAAAAGGACTTGTTTTGTAAAGCATTTTAAGCTAATAGTTTTTTAAATTCCGACTTTTTTAGTGGGAGTTATGAATTTTTGAAAATGGGTCAAAATCGAACTTTGACTTTCGATATCTCGAACACGAAAAACGATATCGACCTGCGGTTTGCGCCAAAATGCTTAGAATTTGATGTTCTTCAAAGTTATGTAATAAAAATTAGGGGTCGCCATTTGAGAAATGTGATTTAGGGGGGTGGTGACCCCCGTAACCGCCCCCCTGGGGGGGCCTGGAATTTGGCAACCCCCCTAAAAGATGTCCCCCTCAAAATAATGGAACCCGTGTTTCAGCGTTTTATTAAATTCGAACCCAAACTCGAGTTATTCGGAGCTGCTCCTTTTTTTTTTTACACCCTGTATAATCATGTTATCTCGGTAGATAGTTTAGTTGAACCGTCCTTTTACGAATGGTCGTGATCGGTCCTTAAACCAATGTTGCCATATTTGGCCAAAAAATATACTCTGTAGATTAAACCAAATGAGGAGTTAGTTTCTTTTAGACTTAACCAAGGCAGAGGTTCTTTCCGTAAGGTGCAAACCAAAGTACCAGTTTTCAATCGACTATAAAGTTTGACCTAACGGTCGCTGTAGCTTGTGGTTAGCTCCATCGATTTTCTTGTTTTCTTGAAGTTAACGCGAACGAATTTAGTGTGTAGTTAAATATTCGTACTCTGCTGTGTTCATTTTGCCTATACTGGTAATTGAAGGCGCTCGACGAAATAATATTTTGCCCATTGTTACCGAATTGGAGTTGCTTTTACTCCCAATAAGAGATCGTGTTTCAAAAACGAATAATTCGGACGTATTGACTGGGTAGTAGAGGTATACGAAGTCCGTTCTCAAAACTGCGACTTTATTTCTCTATCAATTTTGATCATCGATTTCTCTAAAAATCCATAAAAAATGAAAGAACACCATGAGGTTTCGCTAGTTAGCTTAATCATCAGCTGACACCTGACTTTTTCGATTGCATGTGAATTTTGTATGTTTACTTTAGATGCACTGATGTCAGATTTGCCGAGAAAAAAAAACGGATTTCCAAAATAATTCAGTAGAACATGTGTATTTTGTTGCTAAAGTGTAGTAGCAGTACATTCAAGTAAACGAGTCCAAGGCGAGCCGTAGAAATTACATTTTAATGTCTCGCTTTGACACCAATAACAAAATGTAAAAAATAAGCAAGCATACATAGTGATGATAGAGTTCTTTTCACAATTAATTGTAGGCGCAGCTCAACGATAATCTTCGGCAAATTTACAATTTTCATTCCTTCAAATCAAAATAATACTTGCATTCCACTCATTTTTTTATTTTGAAGCGTTTCTCAATGAAAAGTCAGCGCTCGAATTCATTTTCAATGAGTTATTTGAGAAAGAAGGTTGGGCAATTCCAAAGATTATCGATCTACGAGCTCCTACACGAAGAAAAAAACTTCGGTTCATATGGAACATTCAATGGGTTATTTGAGAAAGAAGGTTGGGCAATTCCAAAGATTATCGATCTACGAGCTCCTACACGAAGAAAAATACTTCGGTTCATATGGAACAATGAAGGTGTTCGGTTCCAGCTTCCAGTAACCGAAGTTTTCAGTTGTGAGTACCGAACTTCAGTTAGGAGTAACGAAGTGGTTCCGTAGGAACGAAATGTAAGTCATAGTATTATAGTCATTCTTACCGAACACCTCGGTGTTCCATATGAGCCGAAGTTCAGTTCTTATAACCGAATTTTTTTTCTCCGTGTACGCTTCTGAAACTACCTCTAATAATATAAATGAATCAGAAAGTTGTTGAACAGCATGATTGTGTCACTTTCAAATTTCAAGTTCACTTACCATTAGAATGAAGATTAACTTGAAATACATTCTTGAGATCATGTGTATCCATTTTATGGTGGATCTGGAAAAAAAAGAAATTTGAAGAATATTAAAGAAGGCAAACGAACGAGAGTGCAAACATTTTTTTGTCACGGTTTAGAAGGCGAGAGCAAACTCCATGTAAACCAAGGCTGCCGTTTTGCGTATAATCAATGATATTTTTCAATTCACCGATGATTCCACCGGTTGAGAAAAGATTACACAGTTCAGTTCAGAGCATGACTGTAATAAACTAAAATACTCGCATCTGTAATCTTTCCTCAACCGGTGGAGTCGTCGATGACTTTAAAAAACTTGCGGATATTTTAATTAATCAACGGAGTTTCCACCGATTAAGGAAAGATTACAGATCAGAGTATTTTCGTGCATTGCAGTCATACACTGAACTGAACTGTGTAATCTTTTCTCAACCGGTGGAATCATCGGTGAATAGAAAAATAGCATTGATTATACGCAAAATGGCAGCCCTGATGTAAACCAAACGGATCACTTCGTTTTTTTGACTCGTCACGAGTAAATGTTTGCGATTAGGGTAACTCTTACCAGTCATCCAGATTTCGCCGGATATTTTGGCGTCCAGCTGGATTTTTACGAATTCAGAATGTGACCAGCTTTTTGAAACTTCAGAACATTCATCCTAAAGAGATGCCCGAAAGAAAGAGAAGAAATGGGATGAAATGAAAGAAATTAAAATAAAAAGATATACCCGGAATAAGTTATGGGTTATTAACCCTTCAACGACGGTTTTTACGATACGCAGAGAGCCGTGAAAAAAAGTTGGGATGACACAGATGACAGAAACTTCGGCGATGTGTGCTGTCTTGCTCAACGGTGATCATAAACAGGCGTGACACCTAGCAGCGGAAGTCTGAACTACCAAGTGCCATTGTGTTGCCCTATATATTATATTTTCGACCTATACAGGAGTCAGATGGCATGGCGCATGCGGTAGCGCGTCCATGTGCATATTATAGTTTTAAATTGAGGTCAGAGGTTCGAATCTCGCTGACTCCTTTTAATTTTGACAATCTTCAAGATTTTACTTGAGATTTAGTGAGATTTTTTTAGGGATGACAAACAATCCGTAAATCTCATATCGTCGTGTAATTATTTTCCTTCCTAACGTGTGTTGGGAAAATTTACAAACGATCGCTATCGCCACTGAATTCACAATGGAATTCACTCATGAAAATTTGAAAATCTATGTACTTCCTAACAGTATTTTCAATGTTTTATCCATGATTGACAGCAGCAGCTAGATGTAAAATAACACAAAATAATCATCGTATTTTAGTTAGAGTATACTCAAGACTAGAGTCCCTCAAGACAAGTATACTATTTTAGTAATCCGGAGTCAGAAGAAACGTAAAGTCGTAACAAAACGAAGGCACCGTAGAAAACGCAAGGTAGATTAAAGATTTAAAGATTTAATCTACCTTGTACAAAACGTCTACTTTGTCAGCAAAATGCGGTTTTCGTCGAGTTCTGTCATCCCGTGTCATCCCAAAAAAATCTCACGGCTCTTTAGGCATCAGAAACACCGGAGCTCCGAATTTGCAGCAGCGGTTTTCTTTGTCATCCCTAAAAAAATCTCACGGCTCTCTGCAGAGGAGTCTACCTTTCAACGACCAGGTTAGTTCAAAATAATGCCACTGATCTGTTCATTTAGGGAAGGTAGTTAACTGTTCGTACTCGCGGGAGATGGAATTGCCTATTCCACGAATTTAAGGCGCCCGACAAGACCTCATCTTGTGAGTGTTTTCATCGATATAATCGCTTTCATCCGGAATGAAGACCCGAAAAATATGAAATAAACTTGAGAAGAAAAACGAGAATACTCGGGTTCGGCCCATTAGGGGTTAAGATATTTACCTTGAGGGTATCCTCAATGGAGCTGTTGTAAACTTTTGCTACAGGCTTATTAAAAGTTGATTACCGGGTAATACCCTGTAAAAATAACGATTAGCGCACTAACAAATCACGAAATCCACTCCTAATTTCACAAAATGCTTTTAGATACGAAACCCTAATGGCGGCCGAGGCCGCGGTTTTCTTATGGCAATTGTATGCTTCTTCTTCTTCTTCTTCTTCTTGCGTGGTGTTGCGAGAATACCTCGTGTAGATGGCGCTGATTGAAGCTAGGGAAACCCAATATGCAAACCGCGGCACCGGCCGCCATTATGGTCTCGCGTTGAAAAGCATTTTGTGAGTTTATGAGTGGATTTCGTGATTTTTTAGTGCGCTAATCGTTATTTTTACTGGGTATTACCCCACAATCAACTATTAATAAGCCTGTAGCAAAAGTTTGCAACAGCTCCATTACAATGGTTCAGTTGCAAGGGTCAAAAATGTTGTGTCTTTTATAATGAAAATTATATTACTTGATGAGCTGAGCTCAATGGTTCCTTTGGTTTTTTCTTAATTGTCCCGGTAATGGAGCATGGAGCCGCACACGTGTAACATGGTAAAAAATCGTGTGCGTAGTGACGTCTTTACGCAGAATTCTCATTTAAAACAATGTATTTTGGGCCAAAATTTCATCCTCGGAACAATGGGACTTAATTATAAACCAAAGGCATCTTTTTCCTCAGCTCAACAAGTACTTTCATTTTCTTTTTAAGAAAACAATATTTCAGACCCTCGCAAGTGCCCCATTACGTCGTTTTGGGAAAACAAGCTCTGTCAATTCAAAATTATTTTGAAATAGAAAAATAAAAAAAAGTCTATGAGTATTGGGTCCGTTTTTTTCTACTTTTGAATCTATCATTAAAACGAATGAAAATTATGTCCATCTCCTCCTAACAACGAGATGATATCTCTATGAGGAGATTTAAGCGAAATTACCTCTTCCAGCTTTTTAAGGCGAAAATCTAGGTTTCGAAATTTAGAGTTGGTAACTCTATTTGGGATCGATGCGCTCTTTGATGATCAAATCGATCGTATAATCTGCTCTCATAGTTACTTGTTGTTTACTATCGAAATTGTGAGCGCGGTATTTGAATTCATGGATTTTACAAAGAGGCATTTACGGTTTTTTGAATGGATATTGAAGATTCTGAATGTGTTCAAAGCTTTCGTTGGTGGGTGATGGTGGGGGGGGGGGGGGGGGGGGTCATAATCCATTTGACCTAATGCTCCACGTTGCTCTGGCAAAAGTGAGCTAAAGACTCATCCCGTCTCGCATCTTTCTATCGTGTTGTGACAGACAGTGAAACTTCAATCGCACTGTTTTCTCAGAAAAGAGAGAGGGGGAGAGAGAGGGAGAGAGAGAGAGAGAGAGAGAGAGAGAGAGAGAGAGAGAGAACAGACAACGACCGCCTACTGCCACGCCACACTGTGGTCGAAAAAGTGGTTGAAAATATCAGATAATTTTCTGATCATTATCACGTACAGAAACTTTTAAGACCAACTTTTATCACAGAAAACACTGTCAAATGGTAGTTTAATCCTTAATAATGTCTCTGAAAAGTTTTAAATTAAGCTTAAAACGACGAAAACAATGCTTTTTGATTATTTTTTTCAACTGATTTTTGGCCACTGTTTTTTCCAACATCAGACCTCGGTACCCCACGCCATTACTGGGCACTATGTTAGATTTCTCAGAAAAATCACCCCGTCGCGACCTGACCGCAGATTATAATTCGAACTAGTGGCCGGTGGCCGCTTCGCGGCCAAGCATCATTCCGTTTCGCGTGATTTTTGTTTATTCAAGTTAGACTTTGACTCGATATCATCCACTCCCTAACTCCGTTTGCTATTCGCCCACCTAATCTTGCTCCGAAGAACGAAATCTAAAAACTTACTCTATTATTCCTGAAATACTACACTACAGTGGTATTTTCTCATGTACACTAAAGGTTTAGACAACAGGAGTCATCATTTGGAAGGGCATAAATAGCATAACCCCCGCCGCCACCCCCTTACATGAAACTTAAACATTTTAGGGGTAGTCGTTCTCAAGGCCCGATCCAAAACCGCCAATTTTTTTTGACGCTCATGGAGACGCCGAAATCCCTAGAATGGCGCTTTAGAATGCGTCATATTAGCGCATGTGGATTACACGATTTAGAGCTGTACAGATGCATTCACAATAAAATGAGAAGTTCGGGATAAGCGAACAAATACGCATGACCGAGATCGCACACCTACAATAACCTTTCGTTGAACTGACATGTAAGAGTATAAGACATTGCGTTTCAGTAAATCAAAAATCTATGGAAGAGTGGAAGAGAAACTTAGCGCGGGAAAAGTATGCCTTTTTCAAACAGCCCTTTATTAACGACAATATTTTTTTGAAATAGGTTGGCTCGAAATTTCAAGCAAACTTCATCTAAGATTTTAATTTTTTAAGCTTATTGGACGTGGGGTCATATACACATTATACACCCCCTATTATTTGGGGTCATTCTTTCAGCGCTTTTTGACTATCGATTTCGCAGCAAATTACCGTTTTTTGGCTACTTTTTCATAAATTCCTTGGTGCATTTGGTGTACGTTTTAGAGCTTTTGACTTATCTTTTTAGGGAATTGGCGCTTTTAGATGGTCGCCTCCCCCCCCCCCCCCCCCAAATGATGAAATTCCTACTTTTTAGAGTTGTTCCAGACCACTTCACGAACATCAAGTTAGTATGACCAGTGAACAACTGCTGGCAGCCGATTTTAGCGTGCGACGCGACGGGTCTATTGGACCCAGTTTCAGCATCTAAGGGCATCTCAAGTTCATAATAGAGTTTTAGTGTGAAGTAAACGGTTAGGCAAAAATTACATCAATAAATGCACTCATCGGTCGCAATCGGTTGTGACAAAACTCGCATAGCGTTTCAAACTCTATCTCACCCACTCTCCCGTGCGACCTCCAATCCCGTGTATACCCACCTCTTTCTATAGCTCGAGGTGAGGCGACGAAAATGAGAGGTGTGCAGGATTTTTTTTTGAAATCCTCTTCACATAAACTTTTTTGATAATTTTATGTTCCATTCATACTTTTTGGACTATTGAAAGAAAGGACGATGGAATGATAATTATTTAAACCTTTGTATGTTTTTTTTTAATTTTTTTTTCTTTCTCAAACTTCAAAAAATGTGAGGTGATGGATCCCTGTCGCCTCACTTGCCTCACCTGGCGAGCCGCCACTGCTTTCTAGTGTCCTGATTCGTATACACAGGGCCTCGTATTACGGCATGTTAATAGCAAAATCGCATTAAAATTGAGGAATGCATTTCTGCCAAAAAATATTTCACAAAAGATGTCTCTAAATACAGTTTTTTTTTTTTTTTAAATTATAGTATAGCAGTACAACATGGGGGTTACGTGAGAGCAAGAAAGACAGTTTGTCTTTGTTTGGAACGCTCATCACCGGATGACGTCATCACTAAAAGAACCGTCTATTTCGAAATAAATGTCGTACTGGCCCACTAATATTACTGCACAGATTAAAAAATAACAGATATATAATCAAATGAACCATAAAAAACTACATACTCAACGCTCAAAAGATCTATCGAAACTTTGTATTCTTTTTTTTTTTTTTGTTTAAATCGGAAAAAAAACAGACCTTAAAAACATTATAACCTTGCCAAAACGCGAACTGAAACGAAAACAACTCAAATCGCCAACTTAAAAATGAAAAAATCTGCAACCATATTCTTGGTTCGTTAGTAAGTAGTATTCTTGGATGAATCACTTGCACATTTAAAGTAAACAACGCATTTACAACAGGAAGCCAATTATTTACTTAACTCAGTAATATTTGACAGTTTATTATTAATAAGAAAAATATAACCACCGTCTCAACTTATCAATATTAACCCTAATGTCCCTAATCATTTAGTTTCTTTGTAAATTCTCGAAACCTAGCTCAAATTTGAAGGGTTATATTCGAGGTATCGAATCAATGCACCGATCTCATCAAGTCATCACTCGTTGATTGTACTATTCTGTAAATTTGCATATGAAACATATGATAAATATCGAAGCTCTATACATCACGAAGCGATGCAGCAACCGCGTCAAGCCATCATCAATCGAAGACTGTACAGTGCTGTCGTATATTTAACATAAAAGATACGAATTTTTTATTAAGTCTGAAGTGACTGTATATTTCTCGACACAGCTAGCAGCACTGTGACTGTCCTATTGAGTATATCTACGAAAGTATATGGATAAAAAAAGTCGAAGCTATACATCGATATCATTAAGTCGCTATTAAAATACGTCTACCCGAACGGTTCCTCCCGCGAGTAAAACATATGATGAACATCGCCATGGTAACGTCAAATCGTGCGATCGAATTAAAAAAAAAAATTCAGAGCATCACGTTTCTCGCTCACATGCGTACAAAATCGTATGCTCTTCCGCACGTATGCATTTAAAAAAGGACTACAAAATCTCGCTTCTCTCTCTCACCCTTGCAAAACGAACTGATTCGCATCCTTTTCGCACTCGCACAACTTTTTGAGAGAAAAGTTTTTAGCATTTTAAAAAGGGACGCGGGGCCCGTACGGAAAAAGTTATAATTTTCCCGAAGCATTGGAGCCGATCTCGATCGAACGGTACCAGGCCCCTCCCGAACGGTGCAACGGTTCTCCGGGAACTTAGCTTTATTCTTACAAATATAATATAGGATTGTTTTTGTTCTTTTAACGGGTAAGATAAAAAAAAGTGTAGAAATGAAATTCGCCGTTCGAATCGGTAATTTCTGCTCTCAATCAGTTCTGTCCATCATTACCCAGACGCTGATCTTGCTGCGCTTAACGCAAAGTTGTCTGATCGTGCTGAAAAGTAACACTGTCCGCATGCATGTTTTTTTCATTTATTTATTTATTTATTTTTGTTTCTTTGCTCATCCATTTATCTTGACTTTTTATTTATCATCTGTTTATTTACAATTTTTTTTTCTTTTGCTTGTTTTTCTTTATCTTTGTTTGTATTTATTGGTTCAGAAGCAGTCTACCCCCAAAGGAGTAGAACTATGTATCATATCACTTGTTATTCCAGCAAATATAATCTATTGCTTGAAAATCAACTTAAGTTAAATATTTTGGTGCAACATCATAAATAAAAATATTATTGTATTGTATTGCATTTGAAAGTTACACGGAACATTACCAACGTTATAGTACAAGTCAAAAATCATTCAAAAATTCACTAACATCGTAGTAAGCTTTGCTTAACACACGTGCTTTCGCGCTTCTAGAAAATGTGACTTGTGAGCTTACATTCTATTTCTTTGATGAATTTATTAAACAGTTTGGCGGCTAATTCACAGGTTGCCCTACTATAAGTCTCATTGTTTACAGAAGTCAACTGAATATCATTTCTATTTCTAGTGGATTATGAGAGTGCATTTTTGAACTATACAAAAACATGTTCAGTATTCTTTACCATAGAGCGAAAGCACATACATAGCACGATAGCACGTAACAGAACATAGATGCCTTAACGTAAAGTAGGCAGGGCTGCCGTTTTGCGTATAATCAATGCTATTTTTCAATTCACCGATTATTCCACCGGATGAGAAAAGATTACACAATTCAGTTCAGTGCATGACTGCAATGAACTAAGATATTCGCATCTGCAATCTTTTCTCAACCGGTGGAGTCGTCGATGACTTTAAAAAACTTGCGGATATTTTAATTAATCAACGGAGTTTCCACCGATTAAGGAAATATTACAGATCAGAGTATTTTCGTGCATTACAGTCATACACTGAACAGAACTGTGTAATCTTTTCTCAATCGGTGGAATCATCGGTGAATAGAAAAATAGCATTGATTATACGCAAAACGGCAGCCCTGAAAGTAGGTGTAACTAGGTCATTTGTATTATACAGAGTGTGTAACAAAAAAGGATCAGGGGCAAATATTTCGGAAACGACTTCGATTTTCAAAAAACGCTGAAACACGTGTTCGCTTATTTGGAAGGGGCATCTTTTTGGTGGTGGGGGGGGGGGGGGTTCCACCTTTGGCGTCCCCCCCCCAAATTGCATGTTTCAAATGGGGATCCTAAATTTTTATTCCAGATTCGAAAAGAATACAAAATTCTGAGACTTTTAACGCAAACTGCATGCCAAAAGAGGGAGAGTAGATCTCGCGTAAGTTATCTAACAACGTGGTCTCTTATCAATGTCTGTCGGGAGGAAAATCATATCCTTGATCAGAATGTCTTTTAACGCATTAATTCTTTTTATCTTGTTGTCTCTGAACTTTTGGATTTCTGCATATTTTTTGTGGCCTTCAATAAATTTCACGTTCAACTATTTAAAATTGTAGTAAAATCTCCATTTTCCTGGCTGCATTAGGAAGTCAACGAATAGCTGAAATGATTTTTGTCAATGGAATTGTTAACTGTTTTCACTTCAGCCAGACCCAGGCAATTGCCTTGATTGCCTGTCCAGCAGTGGCGGCTCGTGCAATCTGGCAACCGTGCACTTTTACCATTTAAACGTATGCAAAAAGATCGATACTAGGTGAGGCGCTACGCCTCACCAAGTAATCGATTATTTTACACAGTTTTAAATGGAGGAAATCCATTGTTGCCACATTGCACGAGCCGCTGCTGCTGTCCAGTGTCTTTGTCTGTGAAATTTATGTATATTGCGTCCTTCTTCTCCCAGTTTGCAACATTTATATTGGTTTTTTTTTTTCCTACAAAAAACAGGATCTTTCATAAAGTTTCAGGTCTCGGTGCGATATACACTCAAAATTGAAGGGTCCACTGCACCTCAAAATTTCTAATGGATTTCGATGTGGAATTTGTTAATTAACTTGACGCCACTGAATTTAGGTCCTTTATTCTTTAGAAGCTTTTTATAAAAACCGCACATTTTCATACACATATTTCTACACATTAAAAAAATTAAAAAAAAAAATAAAACAAAAAAAAAACAAAAACAAAAAACAAATCAAAAGAAAAAAAAATCTGATGTAAAAAAACAGAGTTTCTGCACAATTTGACAACCATGGTAGTAGTAATATTACCAGTACCAGATCGTGCAGTAAAATCGTCTCCTTGCCCGTTTGTATCAAAAATCAAAAATAAAATCAGACGATTTTTCTGCACGATCTGACAACGATGGTCGCGGAGTCAACTGTCATCATCGGACATAATCTGGTCTTGTCTATACTTCTCGTCTGTGAGTGTGACTCAGCGAAATCTTCCAATCGTAAATGAAAAGGAGAAGGAGACGGTGCAGCGCGTAATGGGTCGGGTCTTGGGTCAGACGAAGGAGGTGGATCGCGGTCTGAGGTCCATCGCAGTGTTGTCAAATCGTTCAATCAAAGAGTTCTGTGTAGACACACCGCACACGCGTTTATCAGTACAGGGATACACTGAAAAAAAAAAGTTCTGGCTCTACCGAATACATGCTTCGGGAAGCTGAAGGAGGCATATCCGAAGCAAAGTTCTGTGACTAGCGGGCTTTCCGTCGGTAGTAGCGAGCCACATGCTCTAGTAGTCCCGAACCTCTTGCTTCGGCATTGCGATGTAGGCGGGCAACACGTGCAATGACATATAATTAGCAGGACCTGTCGCCATCTTTTCTCTGTTAAGTATCAGAGTAGAACGGGTTCACTCTTGAAATCAATTCACTCTGGGAATTTGTCATCGGCGATCTCTGAAAGAACGCTACGTTACAATTTAGGAGCATATTCACAGAGTTTGCTCACTTAACTAAGCGCGTCGTAAAGGGTGTGCGCCTCGGAGCGCTACCC
This sequence comes from Trialeurodes vaporariorum, assembly GCA_011764245.1. Taxonomy (NCBI): domain Eukaryota; kingdom Metazoa; phylum Arthropoda; class Insecta; order Hemiptera; family Aleyrodidae; genus Trialeurodes; species Trialeurodes vaporariorum. The sequence continues at coordinate 13,974,734 of VMOF01000002.1, read as the reverse complement.
TTATATACGCAGCAATCAAGCCTCGTATTCCGTAAGCACTGAGCACCGCAGTGGTAACGCACTGGACCCCGGAATGATACATCCCCGGTTCGATCCTGGGTAGCGGCACGCTCTTTTTTCACTCTTCTTTATATACAGGGTGTTGAAAAACTGTTCCCGAATATTTCAGGGGACGGATTCTACAGGTCAAAATAAGACCTTTTTTACCTATAAACATGTGTCCGAAAATGCCCCCCTTTTGAGCTACAGCCCCCCTAAGTTTTAACAAATTTACGGTTTTTTTGGAATAGCGACCACTATTATGAACCAAATGTCCTAAAACTTGGTGTCCAATTGAAATTTCACGTGTAAAATCCATTAAAGACCTCGAGAAATTCAGAAATTGAGTCTAACTGTACTTTTCACGCAATCTTGTACCTTTAACGGCACGAATTTTATGTTTTGGATTAAAAATTTGAAGAATAATTACCGAAGTTAAATGCAAAAAACCCTTAGAAAGATTTATGGTCCTCTTTGTTTCTTTCGATACGACGCGTTTTAAGCAAGATAATCGCTGCACAGTGTGGAAAAGTCAGCGCTTTTACCATAGCGGCCGACCCGAAGAAGCAGCGGAGAGGCGGGTTGCATACTCACTGCCGCTTTTCATGGTAAAAGCGCTGACTTTTCCACACTGTGCAGCGATTATCTCGCTTAAAACGCGTCGTATCGAAAGAAACAAAGAGGACCATAAATCTTTCTAAGGGTTTTTTGCATTTAACTTCGGTAATTATTCTTCAAATTTTTAATCCAAAACATAAAATTCGTGCCGTTAAAGGTACAAGATTGCGAGAAAAGTACAGTTAGACTCAATTTCTGAATTTCTCGAGGTCATTAATGGATTTTACACGTGAAATTATCATTGGACACCAAGTTTTAGGACATTTGGTTCATAATAGTGGTCGCTATTCCCAAAAAACCGTAAATTTTTTAAAACTTAGGGGGGCTGTAGCTCAAAAGGGGGGCATTTTCGGACACATGTTTATAGGAAAAAAAGGTCTTATTTTGACCTGTAGAATCCGCCCCTGAAATATTCGGGAACAGTTTTTCAACACCCTGTACATTCCCGAAGCACGTGCTTATGTACTACCGAGCTTTGCTCCGCGAAGCTATCTGAATCAGCACGTGCTTCGGCTCTACCGGAGAAATAGGTGTACTACCGGAGCACAGTTCTTTCAGTGTAGAAAGAATGTCAGACGACCCCTTATAAAGTCCGGCGTAGGTAGGCCACCTGCAATGCTTAAAATCATTAAGATAAGTATTGCGGGTAGCCTAACTTCAGGAGTCGTCTGACACTCTTTCTGTCCCCGACTGTACTTGCGTGGTTTTTCTAAAGAAACGAAAATCTGAATCCTTGTCCCCTCAGCTATCCGTTCATGATATCGACTCCGAACGGGAAAATCATCACGAACCGAACTGAGTTTAGGTGATCCGGACACCTAACAGGAAAAGTATCACAAACTTATTGTGGCAGTTGCAAGGGTCTGAAATGTTGTGTTTTTTACAAAGAAAATGAAAGTACTTGATGAGCTGAAAACAAAGATGCTTTCGGTTTCTAATTAAGTTCCTGAGATGAGATTTTGGCCCAAAATACATTGTTTTATATGGGAATTCCGCTTAGTGACGTCACTACGCCCATAATCTTTTACAACTTTACACGTGTAAATCTCCAAAACTGGTTCAGTTTAGGAAAAACCAAAGGAACCATTCCTCTAAGCTCATCAAGTACTTTCATTGTATTTATAAAAAACACAACAGTTCAGACCCTTGAAACTGCCCCTTTGGGTTAAAATGATTCGAGGGTAAATTAGTTCGAACCGTGGACATCGTGTCGCGCTGCTCAAAAAATCAATCGTTTTCGGCTAAAAGCGATGAATTTACGCTAAAAGGACATATTTGAGAAACATCAGCACCTACGAGCATTATGGAAGATACCCTGGAAGTTTCAAGCTGAAATACTGTAAATAAACAACATGTGGTGGTAAAAACTCATTTTCTTGTAGTTCACATGCATCTCTTGCTAACATTTCTTTTGAAACCTCCAACTCTTCCTTTTCATTTTACATCGTGGGTTTCTACCCATTCTCTGTGTTCTTCTCCTCTTCTTAATAAAGTTTTGAGCATGACCGGCTGACCAACCTTAACCTTCTCTGCCATAAGGCGTAAACCAGGGCAAACCAATCATACACAGAACCCCCCCCCCCCCCCATGAAGTGAAAGAAGGGCTTGCATAGATGAACGAGTGCGCTATCTTCACTCATTTGAGTGAACGAAGGGGGAGGGGGGTTCGGGGGATTGGCTTGACAGAGTTAACTACACTTGCGGATGGTTTGATTAACTCTTTATTTTTACGAAGTTTGCCGATAGAGACGGGTCCTTACAATGTTTCAATTTGCTTTGCATTTTGGGAGGGCACCCTTTTCGTCACGTGGAATCAAAGTTGATTTAATCCAAGCATATTTCACTAGGTCAGAAAAACTTCTGCGCTCATTTGGTGATGGGCGAAAGCATGTATTTTTATTGCATCTTCTCGAGAGTCGAAACTCCTTTGATTTTCCAATGACGTATTGTAGTGTAGGAATTCTTTTATCCGAAATTATACTTGAAGGTGGAAGTAGGTATACGTTGAGTGGCTGGCAGTAACAATGGCTAGTGCAATTAGGCGGGATCACCTCCACCGAACTTGTTCTATCGCCATGTTTGTTCACTAATAGATCATGGATCTTCCACACACACAAAAAAAAACAACAACAATGCCGTGAAGTGCAATAGTATCTTTCAAAAAAATATCAACATGAATTTTCGTCATTTTTCCTGATTTTGAGGCGGTTAAGGCCCTATTCCACCTGAGACTTTAGTCGCCGGATCTAGCGTCAGCGTCAGGAAGATCAGGTGGAAGAGCGAAGATCCGGGATCTAGCGTCAAGTCGCTAGAAGTAGGATCGAATCCTACTTTTTTGGCTTCTAGTGCAACGGTGAGCTCCCGAGTTTCATCAATATCCCTGTGTCATCTTTAATTCGGCTGAAAACAACCAAGACAACCATCATCCGCGGTTCTTGTTATTATTGTTATTACTTTGATAATATTATTTTCTTGTTATTATGATATTACGTGAAAAATTACCGACGATTTCGGTAAACAAATGAGTGGTGAGAGGCACTGTTTGCATCGGTGACGCGCGTCAAGTCGCCTAGGTGGAAGGGAGTTTTCAGCTTCTTGACGATAGATCCGGCGACAAAAGTCTCAGGTGGAATAGGGCCTTTATAAGGACGTTTTGTCGCCGAACTGTTTGAACAGAGTTTCGTCCTTCTTTTTCTCTGGAGGACCGAAATTGCCATCTTTTGGTTATTGCATGACCAGGAACACTTTGGGCAATATTTTTCCTGAGGCTGTTATGATGTATTGCGCGGTGTAGAAGTCCGTATTTTTATTGAAATCTCCCAAATATTCCTCCGTGTCTTTTTCTCTTTTGTGAGATAGGGCACGATCCATCATTATTTTTATATTGGTTTTCTCTTTGGCTACTTTCAAGTGAAGGCTCAGAAGTCGCCGCCTCCGATTCTGAAAACAATTGCACGAAAATGTAGCTAAAGTAAAACTATTAGACCCGTGTTTCTCACTTTTTGCTAATGGGCCTTCCTAAAGCGTCAGGAATTTTTTAAAAGTTGCCGAAATTCACGTAAAAACCCGAGCGGAGAGCGTTCCGAATATTTACGTGAATGTCGACAACTTTCAAAAAATTCCCGACGCTTTAGGAAGGCCCATTGGCAAAAAGTGAGAAACACGGGTCTAATAGTTTTACTTTAGCTACATTTTCGTGCAATTGTTTTCAAAATCGGAGGCGGCGACTTCTGAGCCTCCCCTTGTAAGTAGAACATAAGGTAAACACCCCATTAGTCGCCACCCCTGAAATTTGCACCAGTATAAAATTGGCAACAACCCCCAATTCTCTAAAAAAAAAAAAAAAAAAAAAAAAAAAAAAAAAAAAAAAAAAAAAAAAAAAAACCAGGATGAAAACTTTTACTGAGGAGATTACCCTTTTCTTTTATTTTTCTTTTCTTCACACGCTAATTGACATCTTTAATGATTATCAGAGGTTTTAATAACGATGAATTAAATACGCCTATTATTTTACCTGACTCATCCTTGAGCCAAAAATGTCTTGTCCAATTTCATCAGTTATAGAATATGGACCTTGGTAGATTCGAAAGAACTTTTTAATTTCGCCGTATCGAGCGCTTGAAAGGTGGTGCATTTTCAGTTAAACCTGGTCGCCCATCTTAAACTTAGTTAAAGAAGAAGAAGAACTTCGTTTATACTTTGCTAGGAAAATTAGATGTATTTTTGTTGTTGTGTTGGTGATTTTTTTTTTTTTTTTTTTTTCCTAGTGGGTTTTCCCACCAACACTGTGACAAATAATCGATTGTGACCCGTAAGTTACTCATCCTAAAATCCCCCGTTCTGATGGAATTGAGAAGAATGCTGAGTAGCTCCTCTAGGTGTGGAAGCTTAAACAGTCTTCCCAGGATCTAGTGCCTAGAATGGCCTGCCTTAGATTAGATGTTCTGATCTCGAGAAATTCTGGATGAGTCCGTTTTTTTTTGTCACCCTGTACGTCTACATCACGGACTCTACACCATAGACTCAAGATGATCCTTCGCTTGCTCGGAACATGTTGGTGGCTCTTTTTTGTATTTTTTTTTTTGCTCACTGGGACGTTTTCACTGTTTTAAACGCATGACTGAACGTAACCTCATCACCGCAGGCCGCTGGTAATAATTGTCCGCTGTCCAGTCACGGTCTCTCACCTCTCTTAATCCGATGACCAATGCCCCCTCCCCCCTGCCTTGGTGAGTTGTGACTCTCCGTCTCGTTTTGTCGCACGCACTGGCGGATCCGAGAATCCATCATTTTCTCTCTTCTCTCATTGAAACGCGTGTGTTAGAAAAGGACAGATTAGGGGCAGTCACGTGATTTTCATCTCTTCTGCTATCTTTTTCTAACGCATGCGTTCTGATGGGAGAAGGACAATTTATTGAATCTGCTAGTGGTCACACGATCTCCTCGGCCTCAACCGCAATGAACAACTCGTGGAAACTCTGCCATCGATTTTCTCCTTTCTATACGAGTGTAAACCAATGCAAAAGCATTCTCCATTTGGAGGTTCAATTGAACCGTTTAAGGATACTATTTTAGAGGTTATAACGATCGCAATTCACTAGTCGCTGCACTGTTTGCAACGTGAACCTGTCGCTCCACAACTTGACCTCAACGATTCACTTATACATTAACTTATAGTTGCAGTCTAATGCGTAACCTCCGGGACCAAATCGTAATTTTAGGTTAGGGTTAAAGCAAACTGTTCAAACCGTTAAACCGTTAAAGGGTGCCGTTCAACAGACCATAGTCCAATAGCGCTGCAATCTTCGTGACCAAATCGGAAAACAGTGTTATTCAAATGGGGATTGAAGAAGTTAGTAAGCACGTACTAGTATACAGGGTGAGCCAGAGCACCCGTACCAGGCATTTTTCTCGAAAATTACTGAACCAAATGATTTGAAACAAAAAAGTCAGTTAGGGAATCGACCCCAAATTTTTCAATTTTGATATTTTCAAAAGCCCCCGACAGCCCCCTGAGACGTATTTGGGGGGGTTCAAACACATTTTTCAAGTTTTCTCGAAAAAACCTCCAATAAAAGTATAAAAATTAGTTCACAATCTTAAAATAGAGGCAATTGCCGACATTTTTGATCGGAACAATATTTTCCAAAAAACCCCAATTTTTTTTAGTTTTGGGGGATTTTTGGAAATTTTTTTAATCGGTCGTTTTGGCCACCCAGTTGAGAATTTTTCAAAAATTATTACAGATTCTGAAAGAACAGATCAAGACCTTTCGATTGATGTGCCACATGTTACCTTAAAGATGAAAAATAAGGTGTTTTTTTGCCAAATCAAAATTTTGGGGTTTCAATTGGCTCAAACCATGGAATCGCGCCAATTCTGCAATTGAAGCCCCAACATTTTGATTTGGCAAAAAACACCTTATTTTTTAACTTTAAGGTAAATAAACTCCAGCAGTCTTTAATTTTAACTCTTCAACAACTGAACAAAGTTGGGAAAAAGAATTAAGAAGAACTCTGGTTTGATCTCAGTATGGATTCTTTTTAGGTTTATAGGGTCATTTTGAAAACTTCAGGAAGTCTTAAGGCAGACAGTGTTTGCTCTGCTTGCTTGTACCGCACGGCTCTGGTATCCCTTTTGCCGCGTAATCGTTGTAGGAACAGCTTTTTTTCAACCTCATTCTCACGTTGAGATCCACACGGTTCCGCGCCGCACAGTACTTCGATCAATGGTAAAAACCCTCAAAAATCGACTTTCAAGTTGGTGATTTTTGACCGTTGTACGATGTTCAGGAGAGTCTACTGATCACAAAACAGTCGCAGATGAAAAGGTAAACAATGATTTGGGCAGCAAAACTACGGCCCAAAGTTTATGTAACGAGAATCGTATATCGTCGCGGCTAACCTCAGTGCTGTTCAACCTTCTCTATAAGCATGTAATACGAGCCGAAATCTTAGTGGTGGCCAATTTTTGGACATGGATCGTTTCATTGAAGGTAAGTAACGCTCATTTCTGCAGTTAGAACATTTTCAACTCATTTTGGAAAGTGTCATAAGGTATCATAAAGATGACCCCTTAAAAACACCAAAATTTTTCGAAATCGCTAACTTCAAAAGGACTTTTCTAAAATACATCAAAAACCATATCTGGGTTTTTTGCGGAAAATGATTCCTCAAAGCCTCTAGTTTTTGGGGATGTGTCGCTTTTTTGCGCAAATTTGCGCAAATTGGGTTTTTTCCATTTTTTCTGTCCAAAAGTGCGATATTTTTGTCGAAATTTGGCCCCTGGCCATGGAGTGCATCAAACAGTGGCGACTCGACGACTCGTGCGATTTTGCAACAATGTAATTCCATCCATTTAAACTTATGTAAAACAATCGATTCTCCTAAAGGCTGTTAGCCACTGTAAAATTCGAGTTTTGGACATTTTCTATGGCAAACGAAACAGTGTTGCCACATTGCACTAGCTGCGTTAAGGAGACGTAAAAATGTCGCAAGTTTCTATATTTTGTCCGTGAGTCTCGGTTTCATAAATCATAGATGGGGGCAGTTAAAAAAGGGTTCAAGAGAGTTGAGACTATTCCTCAGGTAGAGGAGGGGGGGCTCCTCAGCAGAGGAGGAATAAACAAAAATTAGACATATGGCCGTCGTGAGCGGTAACTTTGTGTAACCGGGCAATCGTGCTTTTTTCCTATTGAACAATGATCCGAGTTCTGATAAGCTACAGTTCTTCAATGAACAGTCGATAGTTTTACGTACATGATAAAGGGACGAATCCGGTGTTGCAACATCGCACAAGACAGCTTCGAAAATGTAGCAAAAATTATTGCTTGTATAAAAAAAAAAAAAACAGAAAACAAAATAAAACAACAAAAAAACTTCGAATATAAGATTCAGTGATCTATTTTAGCAAAGATATCCTTTAGTTTTACGGAAGGACAAAATAGTGAATACCCAGAGTGGTGCAGTTACATCATTTAAGGTTCAATAAAAAATAGAAAAAGGAAAGTCAGGCGTGAGAGTATGCAAGTAGCGAAAATACTTGCTTTCATCACCTCTTCGGGGTGTTTAATTTTATTTCACATATTTTTTGCTGATTGTCCATCAGCACCTATATTATGAAAAGGGGGGGGGGGGGGGAGTGAACCTTAGTTCGAACCATGAGTGTCTTGGTTGCGATTATCACTGAATACACCTTCTCGAAAGTTTTAACTTTATTTTCTCTTTTTTTCAGGTCGCATTACACACCGAGGTGCTTTCGAGAGATGGTTGAACAGCACTATGGCCAAGCGGACACATGATGTGACTAAATTTTTGTCGAACGAAATTTGTTTACAGAAACTATTTTTCTTTATAAGCTGTGCAATTGAAAAGACTGATCCACCCTCATTTTTTTTTTCTTTCTGTTATGAATTGATTGTTTTGGTTCCTTTGTTTAGTGTAGTAATTCTTACAAATTTTCCTCCATTGGAATTTGTCATTATTTTAATACAAAGTGTATTTTTTATTTATTAACGTTTCTTATTTATTCATTCCAGATTAATATCCTTGGCCCATCTTTACATCTAAGTTCTTTCACGCACTCGACTGACCACGAAAATGATGCAAATTGGGAGTCCATCATTGACGCAGCGTGCAATCTGGCAACGCCGCACTTGTCCATTTAAATGCGTATGAAAGGTCGAAATCAAAAAAACTACCTAATCACTCATGTTTCAATCTTTTTCACGAGTTAGAACGGACTAATAGCTGTGTTGCCAGATTGCACCTTGCGCTACTTTTGTTTATCTTATTTCAGAGATTGCACCTCCCCCCCCCCTTCCCACCAAACAAAAAAATAAATCAAATTTTGGTCACGGCACTTCATTCTAGTGGTCAATACACGGAATCCATGAAGTTTTCGTAATCATACATGCATTATTGACGCAGTTATGAGTTTTGATCAATTCTCCGTATGCTCGAAGTACTGTGCGCCGCGGCGATATAGTTAAACTGCAAATCACAAACAAAATTGAAAGGCATTCTGCGCTTTTCCGGTACAGCTCTCAGAGATGCAACTTGGGACAGAATTGCAGTTGCGTGCGGACAATTGAAACCATGATGTCATATTGCTCAACTCTTTTCCGGCAACTTGACATCAACTTCGCTGCGTCATATTCGGATGAAAAAAATCTAAATACCTTTGTGTAAAGTTTGCCTTTCACTTACATTTGCTAAATGAAATAACCCGACTTGATATCCCTTCCAACTCTCAACAACTCAACCGGCGAAGGCTGTTGAATATTGGGCTGAGTTGCTAGACCCAGCGGGCCGATCCTTGAAATTCACGACTTTTGGGTAGACTGGATAAGAATGAAAAACGGTGATTGGTCGATACGAGTCACGTGATTGCCAAGTCTAATCAAACTACAGAATTTATCTAATTGGTTATCGGGCAGTCTTGGAGTACCTGATAACCAATTAGATAAATTCCGTATTTTGATTAGACTTGGCAATCACGTGACTCGTATCGACCAATCACCGTTTTTCATATCCAGTCTACCCAAAAGTCGCGAATCTCCAGGATCCGCCTGCAGGCAGTGACAAGACGTGCACGTAGCCAATGTTGTCCCTTTACCATTAAAATCCATGCAAAAGGTCGAACTTAGCATGGTTCAAAGCTCATCTAGTCGTTCGTTATTAGTTATGGGTTTGAATATACAAAATGCAAAGTTGCCAAATCAATGCCTACGTCTACGTCTATGGAACCAAGATAGAAATTATTGGATAATTATATTTTTTTTTATGGGAAATGGCGAATTTTTCCTTGAAATCTGGCTACGCTGAATGTTAGGCAACAATGTGCGCGGAGGGATAAGATCCAGCTTGGGAGTACAGCTCACGCTCACCAGTGACGAGGCCACACGAGCACTGAGCAAAGAGCTTCCAGTCCAGCGTTGCCAACTTCGGGGTGAAAAAAAAGCCCCTACATTTAACACTGATTGAAATTGAAAACTTACACAAGTTGCTACTAGAGCTCTTTGCAAGTGATGGCTCATGCAATTTGGCAACAATGTGTTCCTTCGATCTGATTCTATGGAAAACAATCGATTGGTGATGAAGCAGCGGCTTAATATTGAACCGATTGTTTAACATAGACTTAAATGGAGGGAAAATATTGCAAGCACATTGCACGAGCCGCTGCTGGCTCTTGCGGGGTTTTTCAATAGTTACATGTATCTTTCAATCTTACGCAAAATTATGCAGAACAAAAAGGATGAATCACTAAAACAAACAGACTGAAATTCTCTCTTCATAGAGGAAACTTTGCTCAAAGTTCAAATGGACCCAAGGTAGATGATATAAGGTATGTGCAATTCGATACATTCGCCGCCAGAGGCGTCCCGATTCCTGGCGGACGATGACGCAGGCTGGTCGACGAGCTTGCCCGCCACCCTCCCTCGTGGGAACCAGACTCAACACCAAAGTGCACCTATTAGAGTCCCTATATGTAGAGAGTTAAGACAAGAGGGTAGTCAACTTCTGATTGGTCGATGACTTTTAGGCTCTACGGACGCCGCCATTGGATGCGATTTTGCACTTTTGTTTTGTTTACCAACGGTCTTTTACAGATAAAAGAGTTAATTTGCGATGAATCTGTTAATTTTAATCATGATGCATCACAATAATGTCTATAAATCTCAAAAGAATCATTAAAAGCGTTAATACATGTCGATCAACAAAAGCAGGGAAAGATTACATCGTTACAAACTTGGCGGAACTGTAATCTTTGCAGTGGAACAAAACACAACAACGGCCTCAGAATGTAAACAAATGTGCAAAATCGCATCCAATGGCGGCGCCCATGATTTCACTTGTCTTAACTCTCTACATATAGGGACTCTAGCACATACCACCTTTTATCTACCGTGAACCAATGAATGTTCGGTACAGACGGTCCCCGAAAGACGTTGGATGGTGAGCGTATACGCGTGCTTTTAAATGGCCGTAGGTGCTCACCAATCATCTGGGGGCAGGACCGTCTGTATCGAACATTTATTGGTCCCTTGTTTTGAGACCCTAGTTTTGGGTTCATTGACGGCGGACACCTATGTCGCGTAAGAGTAAACGTGTAAATGTAGACGCGGGTGATCCGGGTTTTTGAGCTAACTGCTCTCATTGTTGAGTTTGGTAGTTTTTTAGTGGTCTTGTCGTTTTTTCAGTTGTACTTTTGTTTTGTTTCGGTTTTCCTTTTTTTTTCTGCTTTTTTTCTTCTTTTTTTTGCACTGTTTTGCGTAAGGATGGATAGTCTATTCACCAATAGAAAACCCTTGCAAGAGCTCCATTTAACGCGGACTTTGAAAATTATTCTACTCACATTGTTGAGTGAGTTTTAGAGTTTTTTAGTGGTCTTATCGTTTTTTATTTTGTTTTGTTTTTCTCGTTTTTTTTTTTTTGCAGTGTTTTACGTAATATTACATGATCTACTGAAGTACTCTCGGGCAGAAATCCCTTGAAAATTATCCACCACTTAGTGGTGAGTGAATTATTTACTCTTTTTAGTGGTCTTATCGCTTTTCGCTTCGTTTTTCTTCTTTTGCTCGTCTTTTTTTTGGTTTTGTTTTTGGTTTTAGTTTTTTTTTTTGTTTTTGTTTTTGTTTTTTTTTGCATTGTTTGTATACGTATAAGGTTGGATAACCCATTCACGCACAGAAAACTCTTGCAAGAGCTCCATTTACTGCGGAATTGGAAAATTACTCTGCACACAGTGGTGAGTAAATTACATACTTTTTTACTTCTTACCGATTTTTTTGTCGTTTTTTGTTTGTCTCTTTTTGTTTGTCTTTTTTGGTTTTGTTTAGTTTTGTTTTTTTTTTTTTTTTTTGCATTACTTTATGTAAGGTTGGATAATCCACTCACGTACAGAAAACCCTTGCAAAAGCTCCATTGAACGAGGAATTTGAAAATTACTCTGCACACATAGTGGTGAGTGACGTATACACTTTTTAGTGGACTTATCGTTTTTTGCTTTGATTGTCGTTTTTTGTTTGTTTTTTGTTTTTTTTTTTTCTATTGTTTTCCGTAAGGTTGAAAAATCCGCATTTACCTACAGAAACACCTGGCAAGAGCCCCATCTAACGAGGATTTTGAAAACGACTGCACAACGTGACAACCTGGAGCCTACCGCTTTTTTGCCATGAGCTGGAGTTTGGCAACTTTGTCCCAGTCCCGCAGGTCCCATCACCAATCTCTCTCACATAGCCGTAGCTAGGATATTGTCTTTCTCTCTCTTATCCCATTTAAACGCATGTGTTAGAAAAGGTCAGAAAGAGGGGCTGAAGTCACGTGACAGCCCCTATATTCATCCTTTTCTAACACATGCGTTTTAATGGGATAAGAGAGAGTAAGACAATATCCTGGCTACGGCTATGCTCTCTCACATCAGTCGATATTTGCAAGAGCACAAAAAGTGAAAACCGCGCAAGCAAATCCAATGCGCATTGCATTCCCCGATCCCAAAGCAAGATAAGAATGATTATTGTATAACCTACAGCTCAAACATTGCTTCACTCGTACTTAATTTGTAAAATGCGAGAAAAAGACAAAGGAGCACGGCGCAAGATTGCACCCCGCACAAATCAAGTTCGGCAGTTTCGCCATTTTGAATGTTGCATTTTTAAGACTGATATGGTCCAAGGTAGATTTAATACAAAGTCTAGATGCATTAGGCCTCTGGTAGCGTTGTTATTCGGCGTATACGTCTCAAGAGAGGTGAAAGGTTAGTTACGTCAGTCAGTTCACCCAATCAGTGATCGTGAAATGACATACGTCATCCATCAAATGCAGTTCGAGCACCAATCGTAGTTCATTTCGTGACGCAAGTCTGTTCACCGTCTCCCTGTATCTATTCATCCTATTCTATTGCTGCTTATACCGGGTGTCCCAGACCACCATCTATATACTTTTTCTCAAAAACGGCTGGGAGTTGAGAGCTGAAACTAAAAAGTCATCTACGGAATTGACCCCCAAGGAATTCAACGAAAATATTTTCAAAGCCCCCTAAGGTTCCTGGGGGGGGGGGGGGGGGTGTTTGAAACACATTTTTCCATTTTTGTCGGAAAAAATCCTGTAAAAGGTATAACTATAAGTTCCGATCCTGAAAGAGCAACTCATTGCCGACGTTTTTGGTCCCATAAATTTTTCCAGAAAACCCCGATTTTTGGGGTTATGGGCTCTTTTGGGGGAAATTTTCAATCGACCACTGTGACCACACCATTCAATATGTAAACAAAAAAAAAAACAAAAAAAAAAAAACTAAAAACCATCTTTGAAAGAGGAGATCAAGACCTTTCGATTGATGTTCCACGTAATACCTAAATTTGAAAAATTAAGGCCCCCACCTAGAATCCGAAATTTAGGGGCCTTTGGGCCCCCCCTCACGGAAAAAAGTCAAATAGCAAGGTATGGCTTGTGATACATCGATCGAAAGCCCTAAAAGAGTAGAATAATATGACGCAATCCAAAATCGTCTACAATTCCTTGGGGGTCAGTTCCCTTTATGTTTTTTTTTTGTTTCAGCTCTAAACTTCCAGTCGTTTTCGAGAAAAAGTATATGGACGGGTGGTCTGGGACACCCGGTATATACCAGTAGCCGTAGCCGTAGCGACACTAAGAAAATTATTTTTTAGTCCCAGGTGCATTTCGTTTGTATTAAAGAAACTGTACACTGAAATATCGACTAAGGGGGAATTCCTTTAACCCAAGGAAAATGTCTGCTGCTACAAATAAAAGGTTCCTTGTTGTGACAGTGATTCTCCTTCTTGCAATCAGAACTTTACTTAGCGCAAGGAAAGCTGTCACGCAAGTAAACGTGTTTCCTTGTTTTTAAAGAAGTGATTTCTCTCAGGCCAATATTGCCAGGAGCGCAACAAAAAAGAAGCAGCGATTTGTTGCTTTTTTGCTTGAAAATCGAAATATCAAGGGAAAATATAATTTCTCGATGGAAATGACGTTTTATCGATGATTCTGAATTGATAATATTGATTTTTTAGTTATTTCGTAGTAAATTTCCATACGTTTCCACTGTCACCGAAAAAAAATTGGTATCGCGTTTGCGCCACCACGATCTGGAGCTTGTTAGAAAAGAAAAGACACCAAACGACTTTAGGCGATAGTGGAATTTGGAAAAATACAAACATCTGCTCTAAAACTTCCTTAAAAGCCATCTAATCTCCTCAGAATCATCGAAACAGCGTTATTTCTACCATTGAATCATAATTTTAATCGATATTGAAGAAGAACTGAGAGAGATGGAAGAGATCCTTACTAAGCTACTGCTTGTCTATCCCCCTCTTTTCTTAATCTAAATACGTATATTAGATAAAGATGGACAAGGGGATAAAATCCCCTCTTTCCATCCTTTTTTTACTCATACATTCAAAGGGAAAATGAGAGAGATGTAAGTTATCCTCATTAAGCAACTGCTTTTCTATCCCTCTTTTTTCTTCATTTAAACACTTATATTAGACAAGGATGGGCAAGGAGATAAAACTCCCTCTTTCCATCCTTGTTCTGCTTATACATTCAAAGGGAAAATGAGAGACATAAAATACAGGGTGTTGATTAAAATATGTACCATCTCGAATTTCTCGCGAACGGCTTCGAATTTCATAAAACGCCGAAACACGTCTAAAATATTTTCGAGGGGGACATCTTTTTTGGGGGTCGCCGATTTTGTGGGCCCCCCCTGGGGGGCCCCCAGGGGAGCCCCACGACCCTAAATCCCATACTTCAAATGGGGACCCCCAATTTTTATTTAATATTTGGAAAGGAAATAAAATTCTAAGACTTTTGGTGCAAACCGGAAGTCAATATCGTTTTTTGTTTTCGATATATCGAAGGTCAAAGTTCGATATGGACCCATCTTCAAAAATCCGTAACTCCCCTTTGAATGGTCCAAATTGAAAAAACTTTGGGTCTAAATTGCTCTACAGAGCATGGTCTTTTCAAATAAAACCACGCATTTTCCAAAAAAATTATTTTAAGGGGGGTTTTGGGCCCCTAAATTTTTTTGAAAATTTGAAAATTTGAAGAGGCTGTAAAAAAGAAAGGACTTCAATTTTCAAAAAACGCTGAAACACGGGTCCCATTATTTCAAAGGATACCCCTTTTCTTGGGGTCGGCGATTTTCAGACCCTACAGGGGGGGCGGGGGTGGGGGTCACATTCCTCAAAATTTGAAAATTTTAAATGATAACGACCCAGACCCCTGCTTTGTGATATATCGTTAAAAAGATCGTTACAAGCCGAACATTTTGGTGCAAACCGCGGTTCGATATCTTTTTTCGTTCTCGATTAATCGAAGGTCAAAGTTTCATATCGTTCATATCATACATTTGGTCGATATGAAACTTTGACCTTCGATTAATCGAGAACGAAAAAAGATATCGAACCGCGGTTTGCACCAAAATGTTCGGCTTGTAACGATCTTTTTAACGATATATCACAAAGCAGGGGTCTGGGTCGTTATCATTTAAAATTTTCAAATTTTGAGGAATGTGACCCCCACCCCCGCCCCCCCTGTAGGGTCTGAAAATCGCCGACCCCAAGAAAAGGGGTATCCTTTGAAATAATGGGACCCGTGTTTCAGCGTTTTTTGAAAATTGAAGTCCTTTCTTTTTTACAGCCTCTTCAAATTTTCAAATTTTCAAAAAAATTTAGGGGCCCAAAACCCCCCTTAAAATAATTTTTTTGGAAAATGCGTGGTTTTATTTGAAAAGACCATGCTCTGTAGAGCAATTTAGACCCAAAGTTTTTTCAATTTGGACCATTCAAAGGGGAGTTACGGATTTTTGAAGATGGGTCCATATCGAACTTTGACCTTCGATATATCGAAAACAAAAAACGATATTGACTTCCGGTTTGCACCAAAAGTCTTAGAATTTTATTTCCTTTCCAAATATTAAATAAAAATTGGGGGTCCCCATTTGAAGTATGGGATTTAGGGTCGTGGGGCTCCCCTGGGGGCCCCCCAGGGGGGGCCCACAAAATCGGCGACCCCCAAAAAAGATGTCCCCCTCGAAAATATTTTAGACGTGTTTCGGCGTTTTATGAAATTCGAAGCCGTTCGCGAGAAATTCGAGATGGTACATATTTTAATCAACACCCTGTATATCCTGGCTGCGCCAATGTATTCACTTATATCGATCTGCCTTGTGATATGATTTTCAAACAGTTTCGATCAATAGTGATGAAACTTTCTCGCGCGGGTTTCAAGGGCGAATATAGGAATTGTCTGTCTCCCACTCTTCCCATTCGAGCGCGTGCGTTAAAAAAGGACGGAGATAAGGACCAAAGTCACTTGATGGCCCCCTCTGCTATCCTTTTTTAACACAAGTGTTTAAACGGCCGGAGAGAGAGAAAGACGAATTTCTGTTTCCGCCCATGGTGGGTTCAAAGTAACGCGGTTTATCTGTTGATGGGAATGTTGACTATCCACTTAACATCAAGCCAACGTTAAGGCACTGCACTGGACTGTATCGAGGTTGAGGTGGGCCGGGCGGTGTCTTCGCCTCCGTAAATATAAATCATTTGTTTGATTATTGAAGCGCAATCTGAAAATTATTGATTTTATTGAGGGGAGGAGGCTCTTTTCAATTCATATTGCTGTTAGTTCCGGTGTCCGGATTTTTTACTTTCTCACTCTAATGAAATTAGAAAAATTGAGAAAGTATTGCGATGGCGCAGAGATTTTTGATGAATTTTGTTTCGATACTTGGCCCGCTGCGACTTAGTCAATCATGATAATTATAAAGTAATTGGCTCTTATCATGCCTAATACTATCCTAAAGAACATCCATCCATGATATTTCAATATTTCTGAACCATATGTGGTAGGGAGGAGTAAATGCACAAAATTTCTTTGGCGTCTGTCTGTCCGTCTGTCTGTCTGTCTGTCCGTCTGTCTGTCTGTAGTCAAGAACGTGAAATCCAGAATAACTTTTGAACTATTGATCCATATGCATCCAAATTTTGCAGAGATGTTGCTTTTAACATTCCCCAGAAGGACTTTTTTTGTTTTTTTAAAATTTTAATTTTTAGGTTAGTTATGGATGAAAAATGGTTTCCATTAAAATCAATGGGAAAATGGGTCAAAAAAGAGAAAAATTTAAATATTTCAATTTTGGATCTTTGGATTTGGAAGAAAATTTGTAAAAACATTCTACAACCAGCCCACAGTAAAATTAACCCCTTATAGTTCAGTAAAATAACCCTTAAGACCGTTTTAAAAATCAATTTAGGGTGTTCGAGCCAAAAAATGGAATAAAATTGAGAAATTAATCTTGTATATCAGTGCCACTTACTAAAAGCTGGATGAATTTTGATGAAACTTTGTATACACAATGTACTACCACAGTACTAAAATATTTTCTTCTCACTATCATCATAATAAATCCTTTGGACCGTTTCAAGGGACCATATAGGTGCGATTGAGAAAAAATAAGACCAATTAAGCAAATAAAAACATAATCCTACTTATTGAGATAATTCGGGTTACATCCAATTAATTTTAATTAAATCCGGCACAAACAATCTACCTACCTACATTTACTCTACTTTATATAGAATTTCTTATCATTACAATATACAGCCTTTAAGACTGTTTAAAAAATCAAAATCGGTGCGCTCGAGCCAAAAAATGGAATTATCGTGAGAAATTAATCTTTAAACTTGGAGTCAACCAATTATGGCTCGATGAATTTTGATAAAAACTTTTGTACACACAATCCACTATCAAAATACTAAGATATTTTCCTTTCTTAGTCACCATACACAACTGATAAAACCTTTTCAAGAGGCAATGTAGGTGGGATTGAGAAAAAAATATGGGAATTTAAGCAAATAAAAACATAATCCTATTAATTGGGATAATTCAGGTTTGGTCCAATGAATTTTCATAAAAACTGGCAAATACAATCTACAATTAGTCTATAAAAGAAAGTATTCCTTACAGATACAATATACAACACTTAAGAGAGTTTAAAAATCAAAAAAGGGTGTTCGACCCAAAAACATGAATTAAAGCGGGGAATCAATGTTAAAACTTGGAGTCAATCATTCATGGGATGAATTTTGATGGAACTTTGCACAAACATACTATGTTACGGACCCATTAAAATATTCCTATCATACAGTCATCATCAAAAACCTTTAAGACCATTTCAAGGGCCAATATAGGTGCGATCGAGCAAAAATCTTTGAAACCAAGCAAATAAAAAAATAATCGTAATACTTGGAATAAGAAATTAAATTATAACTCAATTATGTTTGATGAAAAATGCAACAAAAAGTTTGCAACCAACCTACGCAGGGATTTCTTTTCAATGTAAAACTATAATATACAACTCTTCTTAAGTCTGAGACTGTTTAAAGGCAAAATAGCTGTTCCATCAATAAACCCAAAAAATAGAATATCCAAAGAAAATTAAACTTACAAAGAAAATGGATGGATGAATTTTGTTGACATTTGGTATACACAATCTACAAACAAAGAACATCTTTAAAGGGAGGTTTAATCTACCAAACTAAAAAATTCTTTTGAAGATCCACAGTTCAAAACCCATCCTTCAAAGGATGAAGTAGGCAACTATTCGTACAGCTTCTCTGCAAAATCGCAAACACTTCGAATTGAAGGCGGAATTATGTCCAGAGATGAAAATATTTTAAATTTGATGGGAGTCTAGGAGTCTCTCCCAGAATTCTAAAGGGGGTTGGGGGTCTCCCCCAGATATCTAAAGGGGGGTCTGGGGGTCTCTCCCAGAATTCTAAAGGGGGGGGGTCTGGGGGTCTCCCCCAGAATACTAGAGGGGGGTCTGGGGGTCTCCTCCAGAATACTAGAGGGGGGTCTGGGGGTCTCCTCCAGAATACTAGAGGGGGGTCTGGGGGTCTCCCCCAGAATTCTTAAAGGGGTCTGGGGGTCCTTCGACCCCCCAGATAAAAATGGAGGGAGAAAGTGTTCGTAGGGTGTTCCCTACAGTTTATTTCTTCTTTGAATTAAAAACTCAGGACTCTTCATTGCTTTCGCTTTTTCCTCGTTTCTTATTGCATCCAACGCTGGAGTGCATAGACATTCCTGAGCATGAAAGCCGAGATTTTGAAAGCATCCTCTTGCTTTTTCGACCATTTTCAAACAGTCAACCGTTTACAGGAATAAGTATCACTATGCACTTGAGACGTGCAGATTTCTTACCCTCTCCCCTTTTTCCTTTTCACCGGCGATGAATTGTCCGGGGGCAAACTGTCCCGGCGACGAATTCCCGATGTTTTCCGAAATCGGTCGTGATGATTAATTGTCATAGATTCCGTACTCATGAATTAAGGATCCCACCGACCCACAGTGTGTAATTTTGGCGGTCTAGCGCCCGAAAACCTCCAAAAAGTATATTGGCAGATCATTGAAAGAATATCTGATATTGACAAATTAGAAGTAAAAAAAGCAAGAAAATAGCATCACATATATGACCATAAAGCACCTTTTAAAGGGTAGGGGGTCCTCAAATTCATCGAATTTAGTGAACACGAATCATACATCAGACGGCGAATCTCAGAAAGACAAGGGGAAAAAAAACAATAGACATAGATAGATTCAAATGAAATTTGTGCATGATATACTCAAAAATACTCGACTTTCCAATGTATCAAAAGAAAGCTGAAAGTCTCTACTTTCTTTATCTGGAAAGACATTCTTCGAATTTTTGCGATTTAAAAAGTTGCGAGCATAAAAGTGAACGTCATAATCGATCGGTTTTTTCTGCAAATCTGAGAAATGTAAAATAAACCGTAAACATGGATAGATTCAGATGAGAATTTCGCATGATGTACTAAAAAATACTCGATTTTCCTTTGAATTAAAAGAAAGCTGAGAGTCTCTTCTTTCTTTATCTGGAAAGACATCCTGCGAATTTTTGCGATTTTAAAAGTTGCGAGCATAAACGTGAACGTCATAATCGATCGGTTTTTTCTCCAAATTTGAGAAATGTAAAATAAAACGAAAACATGGATAGATTATGAGATGCTCGCAACTTTTAAAATCGCAAAAATTCGCAGGATGTCTTTCCAGGTAAAGAAAGCAGAGACTCTCAGCTTTCTTTTAATTCAAAGGAAAATCGAGTATTTTTGAGTACATCATGCGAAATTCTCATCTGAATACATCCATGTTTACGGTTTACTTTACATTTCTCAGATTTGCAGAAAAAACCGATCGATTATGACGTTCACGTTTATGCTCGCAACTTTTAAAATCGCAAAATTTCGCAGGATGTCTTTACAGATAAAGAAAGTAGAGACTCTCAACTTTCTTTTAATACAAACGAAAATCGAGTATTTTTGAGTACATCATGCGAAATTCTCATCTGAATCTAATGATGTTTACTTGTTTTTTTTTAATAGTGCGTTTCTGAGAAGCACAGAACTAACAGATCAACTTTGCCTTCTATTTATGCTCGCAACTTTTAAAATCGCAAAAATTCACAGGATGTCTTTCCAGATAAAGAAAGCAGAGACTTTCAGCTTTCTTTTAATACAAAGGAAAATCGAGTATTTTTTAGTACATCATGCGAAATTCTCATCTGAATCTAACCAAGTTTACGGTTTATTTTACATTTCTCAGATTTGCAGAAAAAACCGATCGATTATGACGTTCACTTTTATGCTCGCAACTTTTTAAATCGCAAAAATTCGCAGAATGTTTTTCCATATAATGAAAGTAGAGACTTCCAGCTTTCTTTTCATACATTGGAAAGTCGAGTATTTTTGAGTATATCATGCGACAATTTCATTTGAATCTACCTATGTTTATTGTTTTTTTCCCTTGTCTTTCTGAGATTCGCCGGCTGATGTATGATTCGTGTTCACTAAAGAGCTTGATTCATAATGGGGGTTTTTCTCCCCCCCCCCACCGATTTTCTTGAAACTTTGTATTTTGATAGGACTTGATAAAAGTAGTCTTTTTTTTCAAATAAAATTTTTCCAAAAATAATTAGGGGGGGAGTTACAGTGTTGCAAAGTCGCACCTTTCAAAAATTCATAACTTTCGCGTAAATCATCCAATTGAAACGCGGTTTTCACCAAAAGATGCGGATTGTAAAGCACTTTCATGCCATCCAAACGGAATTCAATTTCAATAATTTTTGACGTAGTTATCGTCATTTTTGTGATTTTTAGGCCACTCAAAATCTACTTAAAGTGAAATAAAAAAAAAAATGGTATTTTTTGATTTTGACCGGGTTGCAATATGTTATTTCTCTTTAAATTCTGCGTAAAATGAGCCCAAGCAGAATGCAGGGCGATTTTTTGTTCCGGAGTTATGCATTTTTTAGTAAGCGAAAAACGAGTTTTTTAGGGTGCCCATGAGCGTTCGAGAGAGAGGCTCAAGTCAAATAAATGGAAACGGTATTTTTTGATTTTGATCAAATTAAAATATGTTATTTCTACTGAAATTCTGCGTAAAATGAGCCCAAGCAGAATGTGGGGCGATTTTTTGCTGCGGAGCTATGCGCGTTTTAGTAAACGAAAGTCGAGTGGTTGAGGCTACCCGGGCTACCCACGTCTTTGAGCCTCTCCATAGAACGCTCGACTTTCGTTTACTAAAACGCGCATAGCTCCGCAGCAAAAAATCGCCCCACATTCTGCTTGGGCTCATTTTACGCAGAATTTCAGTAGAAATAACATATTTTAATTTGATCAAAATCAAAAAATACCGTTTCCATTTATTTGACTTGAGCCTCTCTCTCGAACGCTCATGGGCACCCTAAAAAACTCGTTTTTCGCTTACTAAAAAATGCATAACTCCGGAACAAAAAATCGCCCTGCATTCTGCTTGGGCTCATTTTACGCAGAATTTAAAGAGAAATAACATATTGCAACCCGGTCAAAATCAAAAAATACCATTTTTTTTTTATTTCACTTTAAGTAGATTTTGAGTGGCCTAAAAATCACAAAAATGACGATAACTAAGTCAAAAATTATTGAAATTGAATTCCGTTTGGATGGCATGAAAGTGCTTTACAATCCGCATCTTTTGGTGAAAACCGCGTTTCAATTGGATGATTTACGCGAAAGTTATGAATTTTTGAAAGGTGCTACTTTGCAACACTGTAACTCCCCCCTAATTATTTTTGGAAAAATTTTATTTGAAAAAAAAGACTACTTTTATCAAGTCCTATCAAAATACAAAGTTTCAAGAAAATCGGTGGGGGGGAGAAAAACCCCCATTTTGAATCAAAATCAAGCTCTTTGATGAATTTGAGGACCCCCTTACCCTTTAAAAGGTGCTTTATGGTCATATATATGATGCTATTTTCTTGCGCCTTGTACTTCTAATTTGTTAATCTCAGATATTCTTTCAATGATCTGCCAATATACTTTTTGGACTTTTTCGGGCGCTAGATTGCCAAAATTACACACTGTGCGACCCTCGCAATGGGGTTGATTGTTTTTAAATACGATAAATCAATGTATCCTCCATATCTACTTACGCATAATACATATAATGATTTTCAGGATTCAACTGGACCCTCAAAAAATTGATACTTTTGCATAAGTTCGAATGAGAAGAAAAATACACTTGATTATTCGCCCTCAGCCGTTGGTTTTGCCAGACTCTGACCCCCCACAGTTTGGGCCATGGGTGCGGTTACAGGTTGTAGGCTCTGATTCAGGTGGACCACGTATGGCTGTTTGTCCAGAATGAACTATTTTAGATTTTGTCACTAAATTAATCACTAAGTCACTAATTCGTTTTCTTTGAAGGGGTTATCCCTGGCAAAATAAAAATTTCTTTCCCATGACAGATCTAGGCTCACAATTTTCCCTAATGAAAGGCAATGCTTTCAAGACGAAATCCTGAAATGTTCGGGGGCAGGGTATGCAACCCGCCCGGCAAATGGGCAAAAACGCAAAAAGTGGACCTCTTCTGGGGGATGTATTACTCAGGCCCTAATGCAGCTTCAGACCTGGAGTTTCTTTTAAAGTGTGCAGAATTGTGTGCCTTTAGAGCCATTTTTTAGGAATTTCAATTTTTACCCTATTTTAGGGGTAAAACCCCCCCTAACAACCCCCAAATTCAATTTCAAGGGGGGACGCCTCTAGCACTATCAGAAAGAACCCCTCTTGCCAAATTTGGATGCAAATGGACCCAAAGGTTAGAAGTTATGATGTACCACAGACGAACGGACAGACATTTTTTGGGAATTTGATTTCCCAATTTCCGTCATTTTCTAATGCACGCTTAATTCAAATGGAAGGAGACAGTGAAATACATATTCCTTTATCCGCCTACAGTTAGATCAAGACAATCTTCATTTTCAAGCTCTTTGGCTTTTGCCTAATTTTAGGTTAGACATTAGCTTTAACTGGCTTTAATATAATTCAAAAATTTTCATCGTTTACTCGGTACAAATATTTTGAGAAGCTGTGGAACTACGAAAATTAATTTGATACATTTGCATATGTATACCTGCTCTGGAAGATTTGTATGTCTCAGCGCACCGCGTATGTTGAATCAATTCCATAGATGGAGGTCAAGTGTACTTACATAAATCGACCATCAAATCAAGGAGGCCGGCGGAGCGTGAATTCTAAAACCGACTTAATTAGACCCTGTATATGGGCAAAATTTTTCGATCCGTTAATCAAGGAGATTCCATATTCTAACTAGATTGGTACAAGTTAAAACAATTTTCCTCTACGGTTTTGAATTCAAATTGTATCTAAACAGAAATCTGATCCCGGCCAACTCCTCCGAGATCTAGCGTGCATATTCATCATTCATTTGGTACGATGGGTTTTGTTTAATATTTATTCTGTATTTGTTTAGCTTTATACGTCGTGCACATTTTTCGCTGTTATTTGTCGCAGACCATGATATTTACCAACTCGCATAATTTGCAACATTTTTATAGAAGTACGTATAAGTCACCTGGCTCCAAGACTCCAAGTATACCTAAGTGTACTTTACTACTTAGTTTCGTTCTGTTACAACTTCGAATTATTTTTGATGATTTTTGTGGTGTTTCGTTCAGTTACAACTTCAAAATATTTTTGATGATTTATTTGGTGTCAATGGGGCTCTTGCAAACTTTGCTATGAGCAAATAAATAGTCCAATCTGATGTTAAGACCAGCGAAAATCACGAAAATCACACAAAGGAAGTCTAAAGTTCAGTAATAAACTCAAAAAACTGCTATAACGGCCAAATCGTAATGGCGGTTCAATGCAGGTATCATGGGAGATTCCTGTATTTTATGTCACTTTCTCTACGGAAACTGAGATTTGTCTCAATTTAGATAGGAATCTCCCATGATACCTGCGTCTCTCCGCCATTAAACCCGATTCTTAGAGTGACATTCGTGATTTTTTAGTGTGCTCATCGTCATTTTTACAGGTTTTTATGATGCAAGTATCAACTCTTCAATCCCCTATAGCAAAAGTTTGCAAGAGCCCCATTTCCAAGATCCGAAACTTAAAATTTACCGCGCACTCCCTAAAATCAACGTTAGAAATATGAAGTATTCCGTGGCGTCTCGTGCGGAGGGTTGGAGGGGGTTCATGTAAGTACTCGTGCTGGGGGCGGCAAAATCAGCTGGTAAACACGCACAAGGGGGAAAAAAAAGAAAAACTCGTTGGCTTTAAAGTAAGTATCTACGTGGACTGTGTCGAAGCAACGAAAACAAAAAGACGAAAAAGGTCATCAAATTCATAATTTTGACGTGGAGGACCGGAGGTATCTGTTTTCACTTTTTGATGACTTCGTCTCGGATGATAAGGTTAACCCCTTGTGGGCCAAGCCCGAGTATACTTGTTTTACTCCTCTAGTCTATTTCACATTAATTTTAGTCTTCATTCCAGATAAACGCACAAATATAGATGCAAACAATACAAGAGAAGGCCTCGTTGGGCGCCTTTAATTCGTCGTATAGGCAATTCCAGCTCCACCGAGTACGAACAGTTGACTACCTTCCCTTTAGATACGGAGGATTGGTGTTCTCTTGAACTAACCTGGTCCTTAATGGGTTAAGTCGACCTATAATCTTTGCCGGCTCCCACCCTTAAACCCCCGCCTCCACACAGACCCACCCGAAATAACTTTGATGACACGAAATATGTAGAATGTGGTTTTCCAGATTTTTTTAAGATTCGTCCTCCTCTCTCTTTTCAATGGACCTGTTGCTTACTTTTGCTACAACAATATACAGGGTGTACCAGACCACCCGGATAGGTACTTTTTCTCGAAAACGGCTGGGCGTAGAGAGCTGAAACAAAAAAGTCAGATAGGGAATTGACCCCAAAGAATTCAATGAAAATATTTTCAAAGCCCCCCGAGGCCCCCCTGGGGGGTTTTGGGGGGGTTCAAAACACATTTTTCCATTTTCGGCGGGAAAAAGCCTATAAAAGGTACAAAAATAAGTTCAGATCCTGAAAGAACAACTCATTACCGACATTTTTGTTCCAGTAAATTTTTCCAGAAAACCCCAATTTTTGGGGTTATGGGCCCTTTTGGGGGGAAATTTTCATTCGGCCACTGTGACCACACTATTCAATATTTTTACAAAAACTAAAAACCATCTGAAAGAAGAGATCAAGACCTTTCGATTAATGTGCCGTATAATACCTAAAAGTGAAAAATTAAGGCCCCCACTTAGATTCCAAAATTTGGGGGTCTTTGGGCCCCCCCACGTAAAAAAAGTCAAATAGCAAGGTATGGCTTGTGATACATCGATCGAAAGCCCTCAAAGAGTAGAATAAGATGGCGCAATCCAAAATCCTCTACAATCATTACTTTTAAAATGGCGGCCATTTGAAAATTATGGGTGTTCAAAGGTAAGTCGTGGGAAAAGAGTCCAAGGTTGAACGATACATGGATTGAAAGGCCTTAAAAAAAGCAAACGAATGGCGCAAACCGCAAATCAATCCGCCTCTTCAATCAAAAGTTATGGCCGATTGAAACTTAAAGGGCTCAATAAGGCCTATTTTAGGCTGCTTAAATTTCAATCGGCCATAACTTTTGATTGAAGAGGCGGATTGATTTGCGGTTTGCGCCATTCGTTTGCTTTTTTAAGGCCTTTCAATCCATGTATCGTTCAACCTTGGACTCTTTTCCCACGACTTACCTTTGAACACCCATAATTTTCAAATGGCCGCCATTTTAAAAGTAATGATTGTAGAGGATTTTGGATTGCGCCATCTTATTCTACTCTTTGAGGGCTTTCGATCGATGTATCACAAGCCATACCTTGCTATTTGACTTTTTTTACGTGGGGGGGCCCAAAGACCCCCAAATTTTGGAATCTAAGTGGGGGCCTTAATTTTTCACTTTTAGGTATTATACGGCACATTAATCGAAAGGTCTTGATCTCTTCTTTCAGATGGTTTTTAGTTTTTGTAAAAATATTGAATAGTGTGGTCACAGTGGCCGAATGAAAATTTCCCCCCCCAAAAGGGCCCATAACCCCAAAAATTGGGGTTTTCTGGAAAAATTTACTGGAACAAAAATGTCGGTAATGAGTTGTTCTTTCAGGATCTGAACTTATTTTTGTACCTTTTATAGGCTTTTTCCCGCCGAAAATGGAAAAATGTGTTTTGAACCCCCCCCAAAACCCCCCAGGGGGGCCTCGGGGGGCTTTGAAAATATTTTCATTGAATTCTTTGGGGTCAATTCCCTATCTGACTTTTTTGTTTCAGCTCTCTACGCCCAGCCGTTTTCGAGAAAAAGTACCTATCCGGGTGGTCTGGTACACCCTGTATGTAGAATCTTGATCCTTACGTAGAATTCGGCAAAAATAACTATGCGTGCACCATAGAAACGTTCAAAAACGACTCATGAACTCTAAAAATCACTTTGATTTCAAAAAGCCCGCGCTACATTAGACACTATTTGCACCAGCATAGACGGGACCACCGTGTATGTGTAAACAACATCGTAACTACAAAATGATGAAATTTACAGAATTTACTTCTAAATACATGAAATTTTGGCTGCATTTGCTGTCCGGACTTTTCTGGCTTATCAAAAATCACAAAATATACGAAATAATAGAAGAATAATTGCATGCATCAAAACAAAACATTCAAGCAGACCTTATTTGCTACTGCTCCATTGTACACGGAAGAAAGACTGGTAGAATTTACCATCTGCATAGCAGATTTTGGAGTCTGCTATCAAGTATGGTAAATGTTACCATCATACGGTAAATGCAACGTACCTTGTGGTAAATTAAGATAACCTGTTGGTAAATTTCACAACGAGGTGCGTTGCATTTACCACTTGTTGTTCAAATTAACCATACTTGAAAGCAGACTCTAAATTCAGCTATGCAGATGGTAAATTTTACCATTTTTTTCCCGTGTAAAATCGTAAAGAACCGGTTTGCTTGTTTTAGTCAGTTCCATTTCACCATGTTTTCAGTCTTCTATGACTTAATGTGGAATGCCCCCATGCTTTTGTCGCAACAAAGATTATAATAATGATGATGCTTACCATAGTTGATGCCGAGCATATGAGGCTGAGGCCCACGGCTGAGATGACGAGGTAGCCCCATAATGGCGCGACCATTGTCAGCCGCCTCCCGCCCAAACACGATCCCCTACGGAAACACACACAAAATGGAACATAATTAGATTTCACTCGAAATGCAATAATAGGGTCCTTGCAAACTTTTGCTTTAGGGGATTGAAGAGTTGATTCTTGCATACATACCTGTAAAAATGACGATGAGCACACTAAAAAATCACGAAATTTACCCTCAGAATCGGGCTAAATGGTGGAGAGACGCAGGTATCATGATACATATCTCTGTGTTACCGCAGAGAAAGTGGCATTATTGACAGGAATCTCCCATGATACCTGCGTTGAACTACCATTACGATCTTGTCGTTATAGCAGTTATGTGAGTTTATTACTGAATTTTATACTTTCTTAGTGTGATTTTCATGATTTCCACTGGTCTTTACATCAGATTAGACTTTTTATTTGCTTATAGCAGAAGTTTGCAAGAGCCCCATTTAAAAACCACGCGAAGCACAGGGTATTAAAAATAAAAAAATATTAAGATGAAAAACGCGTTCCACAATATGAATTGGAACTCTCGACATGAATTTCGGGATGGTGCACGGAAAAAAAAAGACTGGAGAATTTACCATCTGCATAGCTGTTTTTTGTTTTGTTTTTTTTTTGTGTGTTTTATTTATTTATTTTTTTTTTTTAAGCAATTTTGGTAAACACCATGGTATGGTAAATGCAACGTACTTTGTCGTAAATTAAGGTAACATGTTGATACATTTTACAACAAACTGGTGAAATTTACCGTACTTGCTAGTTGACTCCGAAATCAGCTATGCAGCTGGTAAATGTTACCAGTCTCCCCCCGTGTAAATCGATTGAGTCAAATGCTGCTTATACGATCTTTCAAACTAAATGTAGAGTCTATCGATGCCGCATCTAAAGTTACCAAATGACCTCACTTGGTTCGGAATGTTATGGTTTAAGCTGCGCTTTTGAAAATTCTTTCCAAAGAAATCGATTCTTCTCAACTTGTTATTATTCTAAAAATTGGTGCGCTCGGATTAAATTATCTCTAGAATGTAGCCCAGCAAAATCTACAGAATTAGGATTCTTTTCAGGTCAACTTCAAAATTTTTCCTGACAGCGATTTAAGGGTCGAGTCAGATTTATGAATCTACAATAATAACGATGGTTGTACTAAACATTCACGAATTCCACTGCTAAACTCGTAAATTATTTTAAATGCGCGAGTTCAATGGCGGGGTTAGACTATTTGAAGTATAGGCCGTAGGGCGGAGCGAAAATCCCGACTTTTCGATAGGAAACGGTTAACAGCAATAAAAAGTTGCTAAATGGGCAAAATATGACTAAAAAGAAATTTGGGGTCCCAGAACCTCTTCGAGACCCTCGCTCCTGGGCCCTGAAGAGTTAAATTTTGAAATTGACGTATTTAGTGTTGAAAAGTGTCAATTTATATGTATTACGACGAGTTTGGTCTTTCGGGCGAAAATGTCGTCCATTTTGCCGTATCTGTTGTGGCCCGGGGCGAGCTCAAAGGGAACCCGGACACAAAATGGTCCGAAGAACTTTGAGAGGAAAGTGGAAACTGGGAAGGAAAATGAAATTAAAAGAGTGGTTGTTGGATTTAAACGAACTATGGCGAGATCTCTACGACCCCGACCGGAGATCAAAGAAATTAAACGCAATCGGACTGGGACACAAAGGCCCCAGCCCTTTTTCTAACTTTACTCACATTTTATGTGACTCCTGTCGTCAAAAACTAGTTGAAGACTGAATGTGAGTGAACAGGCCTGGCTTTCCCCTGTGCAGCAACAGGGGTGCCCCTCTTTCCCCCTCTCACCTACCTACTTTAAATATATGAGCGAAACTTAATTGTTTAATCGACTGAAAAATAAATTCGAAATTTGAAATCTGATTTTGCTTCGAATGAGGACATTTTCCTCTGCTTTCAAGCCTTTTTAAGATGTTTAGATGTTTATGTTCATCAGAGGCAACGGTTAATGAAGCTTGAGTTACCTCATTCACACACCTCTCTACAGCTTGTGTATGGCATGGGAAACTGGCTTGGAAAGTGGCGCTACACTGTCCTAACTTTTGCATGTCCTCTTTCGAGAAATTTGCGACTACTTGGGGCACCGAAACTTGTACAGATTTTTCTTGCGAGGTTGTACAAAAATGGGGAAAGGTCAAATTTGACAACCATTCTGCAGAAGACTGTCTCAAAATGTGGAACTATATTGATGAACCTCAAAGAAAGTATAGGTTATTTTCAGAAATTTGAGCTGATGCAGTTCTGTGGGTCGATCAACTATGGACAGACTTTGGCCGCTAGAAATCTCCTCAGATACACCCAGATATGCCCAAGAAACATTTAGGGCCTTACATGATCTTTTGTATTCATCCCATAAAACTAAGGATGTGTAATTCCGGGAGTTTACCATTTCCCTTCTATTGAGCCTCTGCGATTCTTGCCCATGCGTCTCCGATCATCGCCAGAAGTATATTTTCAGGGTGACCATAAAAACCATTCCTTTGAATAACCGGATCGACAATTTTTTTAATTTCACAGGGCAAATACCTTTATCAACTTATCATTTGAAACAAAGTCTTCGGGCAGTCTTGAATCGAATGATTTTGTCTTTTTTTTTTTTTTTTTTTTTTTTTTTTTTTTTTATATCAAAAACCAAACTGGCGCGTAAACTTGGTTGATAAACGCTACTATAGTCTTCAGATTTTCGTTTGGATATTCTGTTGAAACACTATAGGGGCTTGTATGCTGTAAATGAATACATTTTATGCAACGATAAAGCGCCCATAAAATACCTTGATCAACTTATCATTTTAAGCAAATTCTTCGGGTAGTCATGAATCGAATGATTTTTTTCTTGTTTTTTTTTTTTTTTTTTTTTTTTTTTTTTTTTTTATCTATCAAAAACCAAACTGGCGCGTAAACTTGTTGGATAAACGTTACTATAGTCTTCAGATTTTCGTTTGGATATTCTGTTAAAACAGTATAGGGGCTTGTATGCTATAAATGAAAACATTTTATGCAACGATAAAGCGCCTATAAAACACCTTGATCAACTTATCATTTTAAACAAATTCTTCGGGTAGTCATGAATCGAATGATTTCTTTTTGTTTTTTTATCGAAATTCAAACTGGCGTGTAAACTTGTTGGATAAACGTTACTGTAGTCCTCAGATTTTCGTTTGGATATTCTGTTGAAACACTATAGGGGCTTATATGCTATAAAGTAATACATTTTATGCAACGATAAAGCGCCTAGAGTAGCAAATAAATTTTACTGCTGCTGCAAAATATCTTATTCATATCGTCGCCTGTGTAAGCAATCACGGAAACTGTGTAAATCTATTGAAATCCCTGCCAAAATGAGCTCATTTACCTACAGATGAAACGATGTGTGACGTGAATTTACACTTAAATCGACCTCACGCACACGTGTTTAACTGTCATCTCCGACTCCTCGTGCATCCTCGGATGTAATACCTCTTTCGATTCCGGCTTCAACCATTAAAACGCTCACAATGGGCGCATTTCCTCTTGGCTCATATACCTAAACGAGTTTAAATAAGAGTCAGTAAATAGTACTCTTAAACCAATGCGTATTCTACCTTGTAAGAAAGAATGGATAGCTCATTAGAATTGTGAATATATTTCACAGAGCTGCCATTTTGCGTATGATTAATAGCATTTTTCAATTCTTCGATGATTCCAGCGGTTGAGAAAAGATTACACTGTTCAGTTTAGTGTATGCCTGTAATGCACGAAAATACTCTGATCTATAATCTTTTCTCAACCGGTGGAATCGTCGATGACTTTTAAAAACTTGCGGATATTTTAATGAATTAACGGCGTTTCCACCGATTGAGAAAAGATTATACAAATCAGAGTATTTTCTTGTAGTACAGTCATGCACTGAACTGAACTGTGTAATCTTTCCTCAAACGGTAGAATAGTCGAGGGACTGAAAAATACCGTTAATTGCACGCAAAACGGCGGCTCTGATATTTCATTTCTACTTTACTTCTTTCAGTCAAAGAATCAATTTCTATTCTAACGCCGTCACATTGTCTCCCATAAATAAGTTGTTTGCTGAATGCTTATAATCCTGCGCGTGGAGCTATCAATTACATAATTGAGGTGTTGGCTGTAAAGAAAAAGGGCCCGATAAACATAGGGTCTGCTCCTCGCTGTTATCCTCAACGCTATTTCTAGATTTACATTCCTCGGGAACAAATCACCTGATGTTTTTGTGCGGGCCCTTTTTTTTCTCTTCCAGTTATACCGCGCCTCAATTAAAGCTTTATGCAGTGCGAACGTATACGCGGTCGGATCCTTGTGGCCAGATGTCGGTGCACACGTATTTCATGCTCACATGTAGAAAAGATCTAATTAGCATACTATTCGTCGTGAATATGCTTATTAAATAATTATTGTTCAAGGCTCCCCGACAATAAGAACACAATCCCTCGTGTATTTTTTGACTTGACCATGCATGCATGCAAGCGCTGATTGAGCGTGGCGGCTCGTGCGCAGTTCGATATAGATCGAGACCTTTCCCACTTATAAACTTAGTGGAAATAAGTCGAAAATGTGAGGAAGCTAGTAGCATCCGTCCGATTTTTGTCTGCGATTCATATGGGGAAAA
Source organism: Trialeurodes vaporariorum (assembly GCA_011764245.1). Taxonomy (NCBI): domain Eukaryota; kingdom Metazoa; phylum Arthropoda; class Insecta; order Hemiptera; family Aleyrodidae; genus Trialeurodes; species Trialeurodes vaporariorum. The sequence continues at coordinate 13,942,849 of VMOF01000002.1, read as the reverse complement.
ATATCGATTCGTATACTCGGAAAAAGAAAGACTGGTAGAATTTAAAACCTGCATAGCTCTGATTTTGGAGTCTGAAATCAAGTATAGTAAATTTTACCTTCATAGGGTAACTGTAACTTACCTTGTGGTAAATTAAGATAACCTGTTGGTACATTTCACCACAAGGTACGTTGCACTTACCGTATCTACTTGAAAGCAGACTCCAAATTCAGCTATGCAGATGGTAAATTCTACCAGTCTTTTTTTTTCCGTGTAGCATTGCACGAGCCGACTTTGCTTTGCTGACGCGTACATTTTGCTGTGTGAACCAAAGATGTGGTTGGTTCAACTTATGGCTTTTGGTGGGTCATTTTTTCTACCGCAGGTTTTGTTAGTGCTACCAAAGTGCTTTTCTCCGTTTTTTTGTTTTTTTTGTTTTTTTTTTTGTTTTTTTTGTTTTTTTCTGAGTAGTTGCGGAACCTCTGGAGGAGGTTTTGGAAGCCTTAGAATTATAACACCCCTCCCATGAACTTTCGACTTTTTACTGAACAGGCTAATTTTGGCGGGTTGTCCAAATCCCATAGGGGTTGAATTTGGATCATTTTTGTGGTATAACCCCCCCCTCCCCCCCCCGTCGCCCCCCATTTAAGATTTGTTCAAGATCCTGTATTTTCACCACGACCTCATATTTAGAATCGTTTGAAAAAGTGCCTTAGATGTTGAACAAAGTGTCTGCAACACAGAAAAAAAAGTTTCGGTTCCATGAGAGCGGCGCACACTGCTCGGACGAATGAAATTTTCCGGTTATGAAAAGTTTTCGTTTTTGCTTCAGAAACGTTTTAAGTCGTTGTTTTCTGTCAAAAAACCATGCTATCCCATTTATTTTAAGCTGCAAATTCGTTTACTAAGCTCAGATTTTAGTTATCTCTCCATTAATTGCTCACAATATTGATTTTTGTTCATGATACAATGTCCGGAAAAATCCGTGTTTTGTACCATTGTCCGGTGCACAAAGGAGCGAGTGAATGTTAGGGGTCGGACATGAAATATTTGACTATCAATGTAAATTTGAATGCTTTTACCGTCGAAAAACAAATTGTAAAGGGTGATTCTTGTAGGAAATTTTACGATTAAAAAAATGAAACCACTTTCAAACCTCTATACGTTCCGTATCAACAAAGATACAAGCATTTAAAGGTGTCACGCCGTGCCCCGGCCTCTCCCAATGACTCACTCCACTGGGCGGTGCGGAAGTGGGAGGAGGTGCAATTTGATCTTTATCTCACGAGCTAATTATTTTGCTTGATTTCATTCCCAACGAAAATCCTGATGGATTTATTTAATATACAGAAAAAGAGACAAACTTTTAGAAGAGAAGCGGACGAGAAAGATCTCTGTTATACGTATTTAGGTTAGGTAAAAAATTAAAGAGAATCAGTCAGATAAAATTTAAAAGAAGAACAGCTATTGCATGACTGCCAAGTTTCCTAAGACAATTCCTTCAGCAAGTTCGTCCTCACAAAGGAGTAAGTTGATATGCATGGGCGCGTAGCCAGAAATTTTTGCAGGGGGGGGGGGGACAATTTTTTTTTTTTTTTTTTTTTTTTTTTTTTTTTTTTATCAACGGAACGGGGGTGATGGCGAATTTGAGTCTTTCTTCCTTTTTCGCAGAAAATTTCGAATGTCCATTGTAGGAAAAAAAATATGAAAAAAGGGTAAAACTATAGTTTTCAAAAATTGGAAAAGCGGCGAACAATTATGACTAGCATTTGGTTCGTAACTGAAAGTCTGATAAGAAGTTGGGTTGTTAAAATCATCGCCTTGGCAACATAGATGCTTGACAAATTTTTATCATTTGTTTCAAATCTCATTCGTTTATTCTGCAATGAAAAAGTCAATGTACTATCGACGGATTAAATAGTGTCGCAAGATTTTCACGCATGTTCAGTTATTGGTGGGAGTGTGGGACTGACCTGCTGCGGCTTTCCCGCCCCAACCACATTGGCACCTCGCCTGCAAGGTGTGAGGAGTATGAAAAGTGGCCGAACAAGAACCTTGAACGTAAAACTTAGGTCGTGAAAATCTCGCGACAGTCTTTAATTCGTCGATAGTACTTAATCGTGTTTCTGAGCTTCTTAAATTTCCGGGGGGGGGTGACCCCCTTGCTCCCCCTCGCTACGCCCATATGCATACCAATAGTATGCAATTTGGCGTACACCGAAGCGCGAAAAAAGTGTCGGTTCCAAGACTTTAAGAGGGCGGAGCGGAAGTTCAAGAAGGTTCAATTTGTTTTATCGTACGAGCGACGTTTTTGCGTGATTTCATGTCCAACGAAAAGTCTTTACAAAAGAGTAGGTAGGTATGCAATGTGTCGTACACCGAAGCGCGATCGTCGAGCATTCCGCTCCGCCGTCGCAGATTTCGGCTCCTCGGGTTTATTAGTGAAGAGGCACGGATACATCATAAAGTAAGGATTCTTAATATCAGGACTTGAGGATCACACGTTGTCAAGTGAGGATTCGCAGGCGGTAAATAGAATGTAAAGACTGTGCACTTGAGCTTCGATGTGCTGTTCGGCATCGATGGCTCATTCCCCGATGTAACAGGGCTCTTTCGCTGGAGCCGGTGTCGCGCCGGTGCATAGAAAGTCAAGTTATAGACATTCGGAGAAAGTGCTACGTTTAGTAGAGCCCTTGGGCGGCAACCAGCCCGTCGCCCATCCATACATTGTTGCTCTCGCCTCTGATGTAAGAGCCGTTGTTGTTGTTGCTGTTGTTATTGTGATCGTTAAGTTATGGCTTTCGTAAAAGTCTTATAAAAGAACGGTACACTTCACCTTCACCCCTATATTCGTCTAATTCGGAGCTTTTGTGGAGAAAAAAAAAGAAGCTCCCAGCGGGAAGCCGTAAAGACGAAGTAGATTCTAGTAGTGTGATCCGGGGTGGGGAGGCGGAGAGAAAAAGTTGTTTGCCCCTCCAATATTTGATGAATGGGGTGGATAGAGCTGCCGCTGTGCGTATAATTAATGACATTTTTCAATTCACCGATGATTCCACCGGTTGAGAATAGAAGAGAACTATTGAAGTAAATAACTGGAAATTTGTTGAAAATTCGATAGTTTCCTGAAACATACACATTGATCGGAGGCTTTTCTATAGATCCACCCCCTAGCGGGAAGTTCAATATGTATAATAGTTATTTGTTCAAAAGGCAAGAGGCATCTAGGGTTTAGATTTTGAACTGTTTCTCCCTTCCCCTTCCACGGGAGTCTTTAAAAATCGAATTGCCATTTTCAAATGTCCAACATCAATGTCTATAATCCTTGACTTCCCCCCTCCCTCCTTTTTACTCTAGTATGTTTATTTCTTACGCGTTATAAATCAACTTTTTTAAGGAAGGTAGGTTCTAAAGAGGAGAGAAACATCAATTTCGATGCATCTCGCCAACCTTCCATGATTAAAAACAGAATTTGACCGCTGATTGTAGAAATTTGGATTTATTTTTAAGTTTTTTTGCCGATGTTTTTAAGTGAGGTACAATTTCTACAAGCTGAATTAATTTCAATGCAGCAGGAGCTCCTTAATTGAAAGTTTCTTGCGGAAAATTCTCTTTTTTAATATAATTGCCAAAATTGAAATTTCCCATGAAACCCACAAAATACCACCTCTAACACTTAACAAATGTTACTGATTCATAGGGGTATCCAGTAAAATGACCCCCTCCATCGTTGTTCTTGTAAACAGATGTGTTTGAAAATTATAGAAAGAGGAGTTATCACATCACTTTCGCCCATACACATCTGTATCTATCCTTTACTAACACATGTGTTCAAAGAGGTTGTTTCAAAATCTGCTATTTTGTACCATGAATAAAATTGAAAATAAGGCACACCATGTTAGAGAGGTACTTTTTAGCCGCCAGAATATGGCCAGTTTTTTTATGCTAACCCCAATAGTAAGGGTGGGGGGGGGGGGGGGTCAAAGCCAACACCTACTATCGTTCAAAAGTTATGGACGATAATATGTGTTGACTTTGGGGGGGGAACCCCCCCCCCCCGCCCTTACTATTGGGGCTAGCATAAAAAAAACTAGCCATATTCTGGCGGCTAAGAAGTACCTCTGTAGCATGTTGTACCTTATTATCAATTTTATTCTTGGTACAAAATGGCCGATTTTGAAACTTCTTTGCGAAAGAAGAAACTAACTCTCGGGCACGCTTTCGTGTAGATACATCGTTCAGTGGCGTCGCGTGCAATTTGGCAAGGATGTATGATATCCATTTAAACTCATGTAAAATATCGAATTCAGGGGGTGCACAATGCACAATGAAAATTCGATATATTTAATGAGTTTAAATGGAGCAGGTGCATTGTTGCCAGATGGCACGCGACGCCAGTAGCATCGTTTATTCTTTCCTTGCGTATCTTGTTCAAATTTTTTTGTCCCCCGCTGGTAAAATGTGTACGAGGATATTAAAAACTGAGACTGAAATTAATTTATGCACTCGTAAAAAAAATGTCAACATTTTATGGTAACAAATTCTGTCTTTTAATTTCCAATGTTTGTCTGACAATGATTGAACTATATGCCGTGAGAACGACTCCAACTTTCATGGGCGGGTACAGGAATTTGTCTTTCTCTTTCTCTCCTTCCATCGGATGAACGCGTGCAAGAGAAAAGGGCGGAGAAGGGAGTAAAGTCACGTGATGGTCCCCTTTTCTATTCTTCTCTAACACATAGAAAGGATTCAAATTCAAGGATCAAATGGAAGGAGAGAGAGAAAGACAAAATATTGTACCCGCCCATGACTCAAACTTGAGGTTGGAGAACCTTCATAAGTGAAAGCCTCTGTGAGCAATTAACGTGAAAAATAAATAACCTCTCCTCCATAATAATTGAGGAAAATTGTCAGGAATGTCAGACTTCATGATTTATCATGCTCAAGCTCAATTGCCATTAAAAAGAAATAAAAGAAAATAATAATAAAAAAAAACTATTTCGCACTCCATCTTTAGTAAAATGGTCTTCTAGTTTATAAGGAGCCTAACACCATTACTTCGTTCCAACATTTCTTTTTGTAAGTTTAAATTTATTAACTCTTGAGAACCAGTGGACGTCGTTTTTCGAAAATATTGTCAAGTGTAATTTCTTATAATACTAAGAAGTATTCTGTATAAAACTCCTCTACAGTTTGTTCGTAAGTTTTCTGTTATTAAAAAAAATGCAAAGAGAATTGAACCAAATTAAAAAAAGTGTACAATTCAACAATGTATTGTGTATGGGGGAAAGAATTTTCAACAAGATTCTGAAATCCCTGTGAGGGGTCCTCTGAAGGGTAGTTCTGCCTCTCGCAGTGAGCCCTATGTAAGCTTGACAGTCCCTTGCTTGAAACGGAAACTTATTCCTTGCAGGAGTATTTCCTGGAAACCATGTTGTTCAGGAGCGTGCTAAGGTTTCGGGCGGGGGGGGGGGGGGATATTACGATTTTGCTGCCCTCCGCGAGTTCCCGCCCCTCGAGATTATGAACATGATGTTTTCTTTTTGTTTTTCATTTTGCTTTTTCATGCTGATTATGCAGAGCCCGACGAGGTGCCGCCTGGAGCAAAGGTGTCCCCCCCCACCCAACCTAGGCACGCCCGTATGTTGTTCCTTATGGACTTGTACCACAGCATTTGTAAAGTTCGTACGTACGAAGCAGTGGCGGCTCGTGCAATCTGGCAACCGTGCACTTTTGCCATTTAAACGTATTCAAAAAAATCGATACTAGGTGAGGCGCTACGCCTCACCAAATAATCGATTATTTTACACAGTTTTAAATGGAGGAAATCCATTGTTGCCACATTGCACGAGCCGCCGCTGGTACGAAGCTTTCAATAAAAAATTACGAAGAGAAGTCTTGCAACGTCGGAAGAGAGTTCAAAACTGAAAGGCTTGAGTGTGAAGTATCAGTTGAGATTTCCCTTCCCCACCCTCCTCTGCGTATTCGTTCATTTCTCGGAAAGTTTCGAAAAACGATGATGGAAAAAATACGGTTTGATATATATATTATTTTTTTTTCGTCACCAAATGTTTTTTCCTCGCACAACTTGGCAACGTCGATGAGCTGTGAAGTAACCAGTAACCATGCACCATCGCTTCACATCGTGTCGCGTTGCGAGCAATACTTTTCCTAATGCAAACTTCCTCAGTTTCCGGCCTAGTTACCATTTTAATTAATAATACTCCTCTCTATTTTACCTTCTCCCTCCCCCTTACCCCCCTCTCACTGTCAATGTCTGCGTCGATTGGTCTGCAGTCTGTACCATAGGCGGATGCATGATTTTCGTCTTTCTCTCTCTTCTCTCATTGGAACATGAGTGTTAGAAAAGAACGGAGATAAGGGCGAAAGTCACGTGATACGACCCCCCCCCCATCTGCTATCTTTTTCTATCACATGTGTTTAAATGACCGGAGAGAAAGAAAGAACTCGTCATCATCTCTCCAACACCAACTCCGAAGCTGCGTTTTTCGAAGTGCCTATATCGTTACAGTCTCTTGGTCTCTTAATCAACGAGCTGTACATTATGTATCTAGAGTGACGGTCTAATGGATAACCTGCGTTTCAGTCCCTTTATACTTTGAGAGTTGCGCCGTGTCATGTTCTCTTTCTTCAAAACAAGTGGTGAGACGAAGAAAGTGTAAGTGTCAAAGTCGTCTCTCTAGGGCCCGGGCGCGGGTGGGCGGGTCAGGAGGCAAAGAGGTGTTAAGGTTTTTATGACGGAGCAATAGAATTATTTAAAATAGTTACCCAAAGAACCGCGTTGAATCATTTTTGTCGCTTTAAAAAAAATTGACTTTCATGCCGAGCTCTAAGACTGGCCGAGTTTTAAAACTTAATGTGATAAGTCGCTTTCGCTGTTGGGCCAGTTGAAATTAAGTGAGTAGTTAAATATTCCTACTCCGCGGCGTTGGTTTGGCCTACACCATTAATTGAAGGCGCTTGATGAATTTTTATATCGCGAATATCAAAAACTCGTCGTCGCTTCCGAAGTCGTTAGTTAGATCTAGTAACGAAACGAATCTACTCGGGCGTTGTATTTGAAGGAGTAAACATGTTATTTTGTGACTTGTTTCTTTGTCAAAACTTTTGATGCATTTGTACGCTAGCAATTTCGTTACGGAACGAAGGGCCCAAGTGCTGCCAATACCAGCGGGCCGATCGTTTACTTTATCGTTAAAACTGTCTACGAGTGATGCTGTTGGTCGAAAATTGTAAAACTTGGCTGTTGCTGTGGTAACCATCGTTAAGCCTCTTTTTCTAAAGGCTATTCATGAGTAACCTTTAAAAAACGGACACTATAACGATGGTTGCCATAGCAACAGTCAAATTTTACAATTTTCGACCAATAGAATCACTCATATGTAGACAATCTTAACGATTGGTTTAACGATGAAGTAAATGATCGACCCGCAGGTTCGAGTCCCTCGATGAAAATAGTGTATAGTGAGTGCCGACACGACGCTTTGTGGAGCTCCGAGGAGTCGAAAAATTTACGTTGGCAAGATAGCAAATAGACTTTTCTGGTCCCCAGAATTCGCTGCTAGCTGGCGTCATCTTATGGAGCTGCACTTGTTAAATCAACAGCCAATCAGCACTCGTTGAGCTTTTGTGGGTACTTCCTAGACAATATTTCTATCAAGGGACCCTATACCAGGCGTGGGATGCATCACTGAATACATGGTACAAAATTAACGGGCATGAAACTGTCACGAATTTTGACAAAGTATTTTGACCCCAAGCAGCGTTTTCAAACAATTCAAACAGCTGCACCTTGGTTACTATTGAATGGATCACATTATAAATGCGTTTGCATTCATTGTAGTATTCTCGGCTTGTTTTCTATGAATCAAGCATCGAAAGTCGAATCTAATGATAGCGCAACTCGGACATAGTACGCGAGTTTAATATTTTTTAAGTTGAAAGGTTGCCTTTTACTGCATTCACGACTGGGGCAGGAATTCTCAAGACCAATTTTCCAGCTGGTTCGCTTTGGCGGTCTGGAATTGAAATTTATTAACATAGGGGCTAATCTTGGTTCGGCGACTAAAAGTTGTTGTTGTTTTTAGAGTCGGCTGCTTTAAGTTGGATAAAAATGGTGGAAAAATTGAAGAAAGCTTACACCTTATGAACGGTAATATGTAGCAAACCTAACCTAAAAAACCTCCTCATCGGTTTCATAGGTTATCTATTAAAATGTCATTCTAGGTGAAATAATATAGCTTGTTGGTATCAATCGGTGCTGTCAGATTTTCAGTTTCATTTCGTTCAACAAGCGTTTTTAAGAAGTCGGCGTCTCTCAATATTTTTGCGCAGTTGACGCAATCGCGTATCTGCGCATCGAGTTTGATGCGCAGAAACAGTTAAGTGTCTACTTCGTGTAAACACTGAGAATGATCGGACGCCTACTAATTTTAAAATTGAAACGAACGTCTTTTTTGCACTAATTTGATCAGGCTTACAAATGTAAATCTGACACCACTGGACTCTCAACTGAAGGCAGATCCTATCTTCTTTACTTACTCGGCGTTTCTTGTTACATATGAGTTGCTCCCGTCACAGTCGACGCGGACGCTCCCTATCGGATCTATTGACACGATTCTAGGTTTTCCGGAAGTCGATTTATACAACTTGCATTGATTGAATAATTAATAAAAGGAGAAGGGAAACAATTTAGGTTTTTCAGAATAGAAGTATCTTTTCTTTCCTTTAGTCGTTCAAATGTTGTTTTAGATTTTTGTTTGTTTTTGCATTATAATTTTCGTGTCATTTGTCTAATCATAACCATAGAGACAATGGGGCAGTTGCAAGGGTCTGAAATGTTGTGTTTTTTATGAAGAAAATGAAAGTACTTGATGAGCTGAGAGCAAAGATGCCTTCGATTTCTAATTAAGTCCCATTGTTCCGGAGATGATGTATTGGCCCAAAATACATTGTTTCAAATGGGAATCCCGCGTAGTGACGTCACTACGCACACGATTTTTTACAACTTTACACGAGTGTATCTCCAAAACCGGGATACTGCGGGAAAAACCAAAGGCGCCATTGTTCTCGGCTCATTAAGCACTATGATTTTCTTTCTAAAAAAACACAACATTTCAGACCCTTTCAACTGCCCCATTGGTATGGTTTAACATTCTTCAACTTCCCATGAAAGGACAGGGAAAGTAGCCACACTCTTGTTATCGAACTTTTTTTACGGTACGTGACTGACGTTCTCATGAAAACCATCTATTATATGAGGATCTTAAAGTTCATTGAAATGAAAGTTTTTCGCGAGTCGCTCACCTGCGATACGTCTCTTTCAGACATCGCGTGGAGATGAATTTCGTCGGAGACTTCAACGCACGAGTATAAGCAGAGCTGCCGTTTTGCAGATAATAATGGGAGCGAAGCGTGCAATCTGGAAACGTTGCATTTAGCTCATTAAAACGCTCGAAAAATATCGAACCATCTAGGGATCGGCGATGATAAACGAATTCGACCTTTTATATGGGTTCTAATGGACAAAATGCCACGTTGCCAGGTAACATGCTTCGCCACTGTTAATGGTACACCATACAATCCATCTACAGGGTGTGAGGAAAATCCGCCCGTCTAACTTTTGAACGGTTGAAGATAAAAAAACGAAACTCGGGGAACGTTCATAATTTAATGGGAACTACTTTTTGGCGTATCCAAAATATCCGGGGGGCGCCCCTAAGGGGGGCTTTGCCCCCTAACTCAAAATTTCCTTTTTTTTATCTTCAACCGTTCAAAAGTTAGACGGGGGGGGGAGACTTTCCTTACACCCTGTATAAAAAGTAGGCCTCCTTTGCGACGTAACTGTCCGCGTAAAGCACGAAACATAAGTGTTCTTTTTAACTAAGTTCTTACGCATTTCAATGATTTGTCTCATTAATTTCATTTAAAATGTGTTATTCTGTGAAATTGGGGATGCTGATTTCTAAAATGGTGTCATTTCCTGCTTGACTCGTCCCGATTTTACTCATATTCTACTTATTTGAATTTTTCATGAGAAAGTTTAAATTACGGAAAAACTAGGATATTTTGATCATAACTAAAGCCAAATTCGAACTTGGCAGGTCAATTTACATCAGATTTCACGCTTCGTACGCAAATATGTAGTGGTCAAATCGTTAGAGAAAACCCTAATTTTGTGTCTACGGACTCAAGTTTTGTGCTCACTGGGGGCGGACATCTATGTCGTTAAACCATAAAAATTATCTATGAATATACCGGTCGTTAGAAAAATATTACTTTTATCAGTTGAGAAGTAAAACAACGAACAGCCCCTAGAAGTATTTGATGTAAGCAACCATCTCTCTTTCCAGCTAATGAATCGCCGGTGAAATGTAGAATACCATTAAATTTTCGCAAAACGATAGTTCCAAGAGAAACTCCATACATTAAACCGCACCGAGACATTAAACAACAATCAACAAGCATGGAAATTCCAACAATCATGCCAAAAAAATGCTGCTAGGAATTTGCAGTAATTATAATTTAAGCTGTGGATTGCAGTGGCGTTGTCATGTGGACCGTGAATACACAGCGTACTTTTTATTTTCGATTAACGTTTAAAGAGTATTTCGCTCTTGTATGAAAAATCTGACACTATGCGTAACGGTTTCGATCAGTCATGAAAGTCAAATAAACTAATTGGACCTTTGTGTTGAGGAGGTAAATAAGGAGGGGCGAAGGGGGGAGAGACCTTGGAGGCTGATTCTGAGAAAAGGAGGAGAAGTCTTGGAGTGACAGGTCTTCATGCCAGAGCAGCGGGGTTAGCAGTTTCGACACGGATGATAAAGATTTGCACAAACTGAGGGATACGGGTCTAATCTAACAATAAAAAAATTACAAGACTATATCTCTATGTGTGATGTATAATTGAACCTTGTTTTTGTACCAGTGGTATGTAAGGCCAAAATACCGATTTAAAAAAAAAAGAATTGTGCCCGAAGAGCGCTGATTATCCATAAGGATCGAGGAATTCAGAAATCAAGTATGAATGTCCTTTTCAGGGTTTCTTGCACCTTACACGGCATAAATCTTACGTTCTTGATTAAGAATTTGAAAAATAATCACTATAGTAGGATGGTAAAAACTTTTAGAATGAGTTTTAGACTAGCATGTTTTTGAACGGACGCGTTTGAAGCGAAGATAATTGCTGCACAATGTGGAAAAGTCAGCGCTTTTCCTATGTGCGGGTGGGTAAGTATGCAACCCGCCATCGCCACTCCGCTGCTTTTTCGGGCCAACCGTTCCCCCATTTTGGAAAAAAATTGAGTAAAAATACGTTAAATTGTCGAAATTAGATGCTGTTTACATTTTTTTCCCCCAGTAACCCTTGAGCTTCCAGGTTCAAGATTCAAGGAAAAATCAGCAGTGGAAATGGCGCTGTTGCACACTTTATTGTAAACAATTTTCGGGTCTATTCTCGAAAGTCAAAACCTGCAAAAACAATGATGGTTGCAGCAAAAGCTCACAAAATCCAATCCTAAACCAAGAAAATGATATTAATTCGCGAGCCTAGCGATGGGGGTTGGTACTAATGGGAGATTCTCATCTAATATAATTGTAACTCCATCGAGAAGTGACCAATAAGGGACGACTCTCCTCTGACACCGATGTCACCAGGTTTCACGGTACTATGAATAGGTCGTGGATCTCTATCTGGTGTCTAGTTACTCTATGAATCTTCCATGCAACTTTGATAGAGTGACGGAATAAAGATAAGACTCTCCCTTTATTACTATCTTATGCTACCATTACGCTCGAGCATTTAAATGCGTTTAGGAGTGGATTTCGTGAGTTTGAAGAGTTACAATCGTTATTTTGCAGGTTTTTACATCTGAATCAACCCTTAAATCGCTTACAACAAAAGTGTCCTTCGATCAGATTTAGTGGGTAGTTAACTGTTCCTACTTTACGGTGTTCGTGTTGCCTATCCCGGTAATTGAAGGCGCTTTACGAGACATTGTTTTTCATCGTTGACAATGGGTCTGTTGCAAACTTTTGCTACACAGCGTCATAGAATTCAATCTCATGTTAAATTGCATGAAAGGTCTATTGGTGGCATCGGGAAGTCATAAAATGCAGTATGAAACTCACAAGAGACGTTTAATGAAATCCAAGACGGCGGTAAAATATCGAGCAACCTGTATGCATGCGCCACGAACATCCGAGGATATAGCCAACCTCACAATTCGATCACACCCAATCACAACGGAAATAAACACATAACCTCTGAAGCTGTGAGGTTGTCGACGTTGGCAATCCTCGGATGTTAAAGGTGCATGCATACAGATTGCTTGATATTTTACCGCCATCTTGGATTTCATTAAACGTCTCTTGTGAGTTTTTTATCGTATTTCATGACTTTCTGATGCCCCAAATGGACTTTCCGGGCGATGTTTACTTACGTTGATCGTTGTAGCAAAAGTTTGCAACAAACCCATTTCGAGAAGCCTTTACTATCAACGAGACATCGATCATCGAAAACGAATACTTCGGGAGTGGTATTGAAAGGCTTAACTGAAATCCACCCGAATACTCTTCTATCATTTCGACACGCTTCTCCAACACCTACGTGCTGGAATTCCTTTCTTGTTTCCATTTCGCCCGTCCGAAAAATCACGCGAATGCCCCATTGTGCGTGGCCGCCATGCGGGTGTTACGCAACGAGAGCAAAAATGTAACCGTTACGCTGTTTTAAGCAACCGCCACATTGCGCCGCTTCGCGCGTCGCGTCGGGCAGGCTGCGGCCGTACTGTACCGTACCACACCGCAACGTCGACGCAGGCGCAGGAGCAGCCTGGCGTCAGCGCAGATCAGCAGCGCCAACATCGCGACGAGTGTGCTGATGCTGACTACTGATGCTGCTTTATTGTTGAGTACTCAAAATGTCTCACAATCAGGTTGATTTGGAGCTTGCTATTGTGCACATTGGCAGTGCTAATTTAAAACTCAAAGAATGCTGATGCTGGCGCTGCGTTGCAATGTGGCAACGGTGCATTTTTCCTTTTAAACCCTGGAGTAAGATTGAACCGTTGGATGTCCAGTGAACACCCGCCAGTTCGACCTTTTACATGAGTTTTAATGGACAGATAGCAACGATGCCAAACTGCACATTATACCACTGCGGCTCTTCTTCCATAAACCTGCATCTTGCCATGCTTCTCTTGTAACAAAGATCCTCGAGTGCGGAGTTTTATGAGACCTAATTTCAAATTGCTTTGGACTACATTCTTCTAACTTTCAAATTTTATTAAATACGCTTATTACGTCTCATAGACTAATGAATGGGTGCTGTTTCACACTTTTGCTGTAAGCAATTTAAGGTTCGATTCTGTGGCGGCTCGTGATATTTGGCAACCATGCAAGTTTTCCATTTAAACGTAGGTAAAATAATCGATTCTTGCGGAGGCTGGCAGCCTCCGGGAGAATCGATTGTTTTACATTGGTTAAATAGGAGGAGGACACGGTTGCCAAATTTCACGAGCCGCCACTGGTTCGATTCAGATGTTAAAATTTGCACAAATAACGATCGTGGCTCTTAAATGCACAGTTCTTAATCCCATCAGGGGCGGTGGGACACATGTTGTCCCACTAAATTTAACATGGGATTCCATGGGATTTAAATGGACACTTTTATAAAAGCCCACTTAATTTAACATGGGATTCCATGGGATTTAACCCTTACATTACCAACCATTTTTTTTTACACCACTTACCAAACCGGGCCTCGGAGGCCCGTGTGTAAATCTTATGGGGTTTGCATATTTTCCATGTTTTTTTTTTGTTTTTCTTCAATTTTCAGTATCTAATATTCATGAATGCCTTTTTTACTGCATAAAAATGATTCTTCCTTGTCAGAATTATTGAAATTCTTATTCAATACAAATTTTCTTCTGCTTGGACCCACTCCCCCCCCCCTTTATTACAAAATGTTTGAAAACTTTGATTTTTGCTTTATTCGTAGGCGCAGCTTATTTCATTTCTATTTGATTTTCCTTGAGATATTGTTTGATTTTATTACTTATTATTTTCAGTATTATAATAATAAATAGTTTGCAGTATCCTTCAAAGGTATTTATGAGGGTGAGAGTGGGGGAGGGATTATAAAGGAAAATATTCAAATGCTAGCCAGTCCGATAAAATAAAGATTGAGACTATCTCTGATGTTTTAGCTCCAACTTTACTTTCTCTTCCCATTTTATTTTTATAGAAGCTCCTTCTTCTTCTCCTCCCCTCACCCTAGCCCTTCAACAATTCAATCAACCTTCCAACAGCTCCTTTCTTGTTTCTTTCATAAATGGTAAAGAAAAGGGCTAATTCAAAAAAAAAAGAAAAAAAGAAAAAAAAAAGAAATTGACATATTCATATTCCTGAAAAAAGCAAGTAAAACTTATAGTAAACATAGGAGCCTGCTTGACTTGTCCAATAGAAATATTGTACATAACTTGAATATTTCTTTTTTTTGCGCAATTTACTGAAATTTATTTCGCTGCGCTCGAAACTTCAAACTTTTTGATTTTTTGTTTTTTAGTTCCAGTAAGTTTTAGGTTTTCTTTGTTTTAAATTTGGTTTCAAACAAATAGAGGAAAAAAACAACAAAAGCTTGTTTCTATAAAAATTTTATTGAAAAAAGCCTTGTTTCCATTATTATCATTTTCAGTCAAAGGACGCTTCACAGTCACAACATAAATCCATTGCAAAGCGCGTCTCTCTTTTCAATAAGGTGCTTTTACTGCGCATTATCATTTGTGGCGTAATAAGCTGATCGGCTAAATGTCTTAAAAATGCTTCGACAGTTGCGGATGCTATGCCAATTAAGTTCTGGATGTTGCACTTCAAATATCCGAAACACATTTCACTCCAGCAATATCTAGAATATAAAAAACTAACGGCCACCTCCTTGACAGACGCTTTACTGAGTATGTCTGAGCCATTTGGTCAACTAGATCAACGCCCCCTTTTGTCTTATGATAATATGGTCATAAAATGGTCTCGTTGATTATCAGTTTATCAGGTTTTGTTGCTTTTCACATAACCTCAAAATTTAAAACAATAATAAACTCTAGTGCCAACTGTCTTGGCCAAAGAAAACTAAAATTCCCACTAAATTGATAGTAGGGCCTGAGAGGCCCACATTGGTAAGTCTAGGGGTAGCGATGAAAAAAAAAATTCCTACACCTAGAGAATTTTTTGTTGTTGTTTTAATTTATTAAATTTAGGTTTCTGAGGGTTTTTTTAGAGATGTCACAAAAGCTCAAATTTTTCAAACGATTAGAACGGAAACGGCGCAACAAAATAACAAGCCTAGGGCCTCTCAGGCCCATGTTGGTAATGTAAGGGTTAAATGGACACTTTTAATAAAGTTAAGTGACCCACTAAAGTTCTTAGAAAATTGTCCTCTTTTGAAAACATTAATAAAATGTCAAAAAAACTCAAATCCCAAGATGCGTGTAGGGAAGGGTTTATCAAAAGATAAATTACTAGTCCTTTAAGAAAGACACACGAAAGACGATGTTGCTAAATTGCACACGACACGGACGCCACGGGTTAAATAACTACCATCCATTTAAAAAGCTCATGTTGCATTTGATTCCCCAATTCTCTCCTGAAGGGGGGGGGGGGGTGTGATTGCGAATAGTCTTATCGACTCCAGGTCGAGCCGACTATCGAGACTGTGCGCCGTACGATTTTAAGTGTGATGTCATTTTCGATAAGATGGTGAGCTCTCGGCTCGATGAGTTTTCACCGATGAGTCTGAGACCATCGGAGCATTTCCATTTTTATGTCATTTGTATTCGCGTGACCTTGATCTTGTCGACGAGGTTCACTCGTAAGCTTAGCATTGACTCGATGCGATTACGATACGATGGTTCACAACCTCCCCTCCCCTCCCACTTAGGCAGTTTTCCAACGCACACCCAGATGAGCTAGACTGTTGAATTTTGGTGCCAACTCGTCTGACAACTTGGCGAGGTATACCTGAGGAATAAAACGTGATTTGAATCTGTGATGTGAGTTTGAATTTGAGAAAAGGAAAAATAAGAATAATAATCTAAGAAAATGGATGTAATAGCAAGGTTCTATTCAATTAGAGCTTTATCTTCGAAAATCCAAATGTCCAGAATTATTAGTTCATAAAACGTTAATTGCTAAAAACTATCATCGCAACGTATACCTAACATTTTTTATTTTTTCCATGTTCCACGTCATAGAAGTAATATGTTAATCTTTGACCTTCGATATCAGCAGAATGGGTCCGTTTCGTATACTTTTGCCAATGCAGTATGACCCATTGATTTTAACGTAAAGTTCGGGTAAAATAACGATGCGCACATGAAAAACTTTCAAAATCCAATAATTAAATCAGGAAATCACTTCCATTTTAAACAACACGCGCTACGCTAGACGCTATTATCACTGACACGAAACTGCGTAGACGGAACCATCGCGTTTTTGTAAACATCAACAAAACTTACAAACATTTGACTGTTCCGTTTAGATGCGTACATTTCTTGTATTATTTTGCAATCTTTGATAAGCCAGAAAAGACCAGAGAGCAAATGCAGCTAATATTTTATGCATTTAGAAGGAAATTCTATCATTTAGTGGTTACGACGTCGTTTACGTGTACTTACACGGCGGTGGTTCCGTCTGTGTAGTAGTATGCCCGTGCAAATATAGATAGTGTCTAGTGTAGCGCAGACTGTTTGAAATTGTAGTGATTTCCTGAGCAAGCTATAATGATAAATTTATATGCGCGTGTGTGTGGTACGTTTTTAATGTGCGAATCGTTAATTTTTCTGAAGTTTACGTAAGAATGAAGATTCGATATTGTTGTTGCAAAAGTACGATACAAACCTATTGTGCTGTAGGTGGTCAATGGTAATATTGAAGAGTCTCGAATACACCAATAGTTCCTCCCAATCACATCAATTTTCGTCATGTTTCCAACATCAAATAGTTCCTCCAATTAGCCAAGTATGCAATTCCATTTCCGAAATGCCGTAATAGTTGTGCATCGTCACATACTCACACGACTAATCCGTATGAGTTTGATGGCAAGCAACTATTCCGGCATTTCGGAAATGGAATTGCATACTTGGCTAATTGCAGGAACTATTTGAGATAAGGGTATTCTTACCAATATTCCATACACAAACAGAGACGGGACATAACTTGTCATTTACACTATACAGAGAGATTATGATGATCACAGAAATCTGGCGTCTAAAGATTGTGTCATAGATTTTGAAAACAACAGATTGTTTTAGATTATTAAAATGAGTTCTTCGTTACTGTAGTGTTTGTATTTTTTTTTCTTCTTCTTCTTTTTTTTTATCCCTTATACTTTATGCCGGGTTTTATAGGTCATTCATGGAATTCTTTTACTGAATATTCGGCCTTAAGCCACTTGTGTACACTTGTGTACTTGTGTATCTTAGGATCTTTGATTCTTATACTCTTAATCCCGGCTGTGGTTTCCAACAATTATTTCAGCTCTACTATGACAGGCTTCTCAACTTTTGCCAATTTTGAAAGCCGTAAAAGTTTTCACGTTTCAGCTGCCATACAGTTACATTAATTTTAAAAAATAAATAACTTTTACCGAATTTTCCGCTGTTTTATTTTTATAAATCAATAAAGGCTTGTTCCAAGCAGCCGTTAGCTTATCGAATGTACCGGAGGGATGCTTTTTTATAGATCTCTTTTTTTGATTAATACTTTAAAGGATCCAATAGCAGCCCTTTGTTTATCCGGTCTAACAGCTTTATCGACTGATTTCAAAGATCGGCCCGCAAGACCCCCGGGCCCCGGGTTAACCCTTTCAAGTACGCATTTTGGAATGTGACTCTTGTTTTTGGATTATTTTGATCATTCAAAAAAGGACGATTTTCTAAGACTTTTGATGGGTCACATAAGTTTTTGCAAAATGTCTCTTTAAATGCCATTGAAACCTATGTTGCATAAAATGGTACATATGTGTAGCACTTCGCTTGAAAGGGTTTTAATGTTCAGTGGCGCTCCCCACCGCACCAGACCACTGAGTCCGGCAGTGGCGAGGCGTGAAATGTGGCAACAATGTAGTTTCTCCATTTAAATTCACCAAAAAAGTCGAACGCTTCAGTCATCGGCAATGACCAGGCATTTCGATTTTTCTAACGTGTTCAAATGGGGAAACAGGAATGTTGCCAAATCGCACGCTTCACCTCTGGAGTCCGGCAATGAGTATAGAAGTGCTGCGATCACAACGAACGAAGAAGTTTACATCCATGCACTTGGGGACGCTTTGACATTGAATCCGTGAAATAAAAGAGGAGCTTTTTCGAGGAGCTTATAATAACATAATGCGTGGAGCTCAAGGTGCTTTACACTTTACGTTTATCGGCCGCGGCGCGTATAGCCAGCCTGCCTGCCGTCAACATGTCTGACAAGGAGAAGTTGAAAAACGCTAACTTAGACATTGAGAAATAGTGACCCACATATTCTAAAATGGACAGCGTTGAATGCGACCTTATAGATGAGAGTAAAAAATGAGAAAGAAAAAACTGTACCACGCGTACGATAAAATATTTGTGGCATGCCCTGCAACAGATTCTTTTCAATTTCGCTTCCTCGCGGTAATGACGCTGTCTGGGAGCATGCGCTTGGCACAGCGGTCGTCTTAGAGTTTTTCTTCCTCCTCCCCCTCCCCCATCTCTTTACTTCTTCCCTCCCTTTCCCGCTTCATCCGTTGTGCTCTCTTTTTATTTCCATTCTTCATTCAGCGTAACTCGGTCGATCTATTAGGCACTGCAGCCAATTCGGAATGTCAGGTATGACACATGTTTGGATGACCTTAGAATAATGTAACCGAAATCGGTGTAGGAGAAATAGTTGTGACGTAATTTTTGTCACGTGACCTTGTTTTTCGGGCTCAATCAGGTGTGAACTATACTAATGGCCCGCGCTTTGACTGTTGTTCTCTGTTGGGTGTCGAACCCCCCGCTGGCCGCTTGGCGGTCGCACAGTTGAGGAAACAGCGGTGGTCAGAGAAATAGGATGTTTCGAATCCATCGATGTCTCCTTCATATGGACCGCTAGAAACGAAACCATATTAAGGGGGTTGAGTTAAGCCCCTAAGAAACCATTACTTTCGGGATATCTCGGTGATGCACTGACAGAATTCTTTTTTTAATGTTGACGAAGGGGGAATTCCTTTAACCCAAGGAAAAGTCTGCTACAAGTAAAATATTCCTTGTGACAGTGATTCTCCTTTATGCAAACAGAACTTTACTTCGCGCAAGGAAAACTGTCACAAGTCAACGTGTTTCCTTATTTTTAAAGAAGTGATTACTCTCAGTGTATCACATCCCATCACGGAAAAAAAATAATTGGAAAAATTTACCAGCTGCATAGCTGATTTTGGAGTCAGCTATCAAGTGATTTCTCTCAGCGTTATAGAGTTTAGCGTGGTGCAGGTTGTTTGAAATGGAAGTGATTTCCTTAGTTAATGAGTGGGCTACGAAAGTTTTTAATGTGCGCATCGTTATTTTTGCCGAATTTTACGTAAGAATCAATGTTCTACATTGTTGTAGCGAAAGTACGCATCAGACCCATTTCGGAGTTTTTTAATGCCCCTATCGTAATTATCGCTGGATTTTGCTCAATAATGGGTGTCTGTTGCACACTTTGGGTAGAACGTTTTAAAGTATCAATTCACATGTAAAAAAGCCGTAAAAATGACAATGGCAGCATCAGAAAACACTAAAATTCATTAATAAACTCACAAATTGCGAAAAACACTAGACTTTATTCACCTCTGTATCTTTCCACCGCATGCACGATATTTTGCGGGGTCAGCTTGGCACATTCAATTAATCATATAGCTGACTTCTTAAAAAAATCAACATTAAACACTGACGGCGTCTGTTCGAATTCTTACGTCTCAATATCCTCAATTCCTCACAATAGGTTGAGAAATGTACGGAAACCGATTTTTGTGTCGAAAAATTATCAATATGAAACAATAACACACAGGAGTTCCAAGTGTGATTCCAACTTCAATCATCATCATCCTCGGAACTCGCTGTGTGTTATTATTGTTTCATTTTGATAATGTTTCGACACAAATATTAGTTTCCGTACCTTTCACAATCTATAGTGAGAAATTGAGGATATTGAGACGTAAGAATTCGAACAGACGCCGTCAGTGTAAACTGTTAATTTGTTCATGAAGTCAGCTGTGATGACAGTCGACTATGATTATTTGAATGTGCCGAACCCCGCGAAATATCGTGCACGTGGTGGGAAGATACAGGGGTGATGAATAGTGTCTAGTTTTTTTTTTTTTTTTGCAATTTGTGAGTTTACTAATGAATTTTTGTGTTTTCTAATACGGCCATTGTCATTTTTACGTCTTTTTACACATGAATTGATACTTCAAATCGCTCTGGCCGAAGTGTGCAACAGACCCATTATCGCTGGATTTTGCTCAATAAATAACATTTTAATGGCTTATAGCAAAAGTTAGAAGCGAACGGTTCTGCAGACATTTGCTAACGAAATTCCTACACGCATAACTCTTGATAAATTTTAATTTTTTTACCAAGTAAACTGAAATTTTGCTTACTTGCGTGAAATTTAGTACGTTACAATCAAATTTTGTTTCAACTTTCCCTCCAGACTCAATTTTCCTTCGGAAAACTGAAATTGTCTGCACCTAACCTAAAATTTACGATCCAACGGACACCAAGTGAAAACTAGAAAAGTTGAGGAAGAACCGTAGAAGCTGGAGTAAAACTGATGAAAAATTCGGATTCCTCGACTAAATTACGCGTAAGAGTGTCATTCATTCAAAGTTCCTGTACGTTTCAGGATAATTTGTCAAACTTTTTCTCAATTATCCATAAGGAGAATCTGTTAGCATATGTCTTGTCCATAAGGAAAGTTCGTTAGCAAATGTCTGCAGTTCGTAAAAATCAAAAGTTAGCGGGAGGCCCATCGCAGTCACCTTAATAAGTTTGCAGTCATACGTTTGGCAGCACTGTCAGATGTGCAGCGAGTGCTCCGATGTCGACGGACTGACATGTAGTGATAGTCGGCGAGAAACGAGAGAGGTCCCCCCGTCTGACATTTAACGTTTCCCACAGCGTTGCCTTCCCTTCCAATTTACATCATTTGATTATCACGTTTTGATATTTGACGAGAAACTAACTCAACAGTCTCCCGATGAACTGCATTTGTATGTCGACGACTGCGCCAGCACCGAGCACCTAAATAGTTTTATAATCCAAAGTGATCCGTCGATAACAGACGAACTGCATCGTGACGTCTCTCGACTTGTCGCCGCGTCATCACTAAAGATAACTTATACATACCTAAACCTACAGTTATATGTATCTGTATCACGAGGTAACTTGCCGAGTTAAGTGAAATTGAAACGCCGGCCTTGATACAATACATACGGGGTGTATTAAAAAAGGAACTACTGCACGATTTGTTTCAGCAATCGTTGACGATATAAAAAGAACGGCTGGGTCAGAGTCCCTGATGTAAGTTTATGAAAGAGTCTCGCCGTACGAGGTTCGACTTTTGATTGGCTGCTGAAAAAAGGGGGAAAACAAAGGGCCTACGAAGGTCTACATACAAGGTCCCTTTATGTAGAGAGTCAAGACAAGAGGATATGATTGGCTGTTGGAAAGTGTTGTCAACAAGCGGCCTACGAAGATGTAAAGTCCCTATATGTAGAGATAGTCAGGGGATAATAGCTGAAAACCTGGAATAAATTGCCTCAGAAGCTTTTATGGCTGAAAGTTGCCTATTAGTACGTCCTAAACAGCATATCAAAAATTTACCAAAGTTTGCCTTTTGGAAGAGGGAAAGCCCCTATTTCCACCAAAAATATTCAATTTTTCCGTTTTTTGACTGTTTTTTTTACTTGTTGTTCGCTAATGGCATCGCGCGTCAAATGTCAAAACTGCTGAGAACCAATTTAAAAGAGCATCAAATTTCCTATAGAATGAGTTTACAAACTTTAAAATCGGTCAAATCATAACTTCAGAAATCGTGATTTTCGTTTCGCGGAAAAACGAGCTGTTCTCATAGAACTCCCGTTTTCGACGGTTTTTTGCAAATCGCGCATAAACAGCGAGTCAAACGTCAAAACTTGCAAGTGTTTTAAAGTGGCTATCTGGAAACAGAAATCGATATAACATTTTCTTCTGGAAGGATTTGCACGATAAAGAAACTGGCACATAATAGAAATGAGCCAAATTTTCTCACCTGAATAGTTGTATTAAATTTCTGTGTCCAGATAGCCACTCTAAAACACTTACAGTTGCATTTAAAACCACTTTCCATTGGATTAGTTACAATGGGTCTGTTGCAAACTTTTGCTACAGCGCTATACAGGGTGTGAGGAAAGTCTCCCCCCCCCCCCCTGTCTAACTTTTGAACGGTTGAAGATAAAAAAACGAAACTTGGGTGATGTTTATAACTTAATGGGAACTACTTTTTGGAGTATCCAAAATTTCCGGGGGGCGCCCCTAAGGGGGGGTTTCGCCCCCTAACTCAAAATTTTCAAATGGCAACCCCTATCTTGTGATACCTCGTTTTAAAGGGCATAAAATTCTAAGACTTTTGGCGCAAACCGGAAGTCGATATCGTTTTTCGTCATCGATATATCGATAGTCAAAGTTCGATTTTGACCCATTTTCAAACAATCAGAACTCCCATTTGAAATGTCGGAATTTAGAAAACCAGGTGTTAAAAATACTCTAAAAAGCAAGTACTTTTCAGAAAAAAATACGGTTTTGATATTAGTCTAGTCTTAGAGCCCCCAAAAATTATTTAAAAAAATGACCCCTCAGGGGGGCTATCTCAAAAATTCCGAGCCGCGACCCCTATCGAGTGATACGTCGCTTGAAAGGGCACGCAAAACTGAGCATTTTGGCGCAAACCGCAGGTCGATATCGTTTTTGGTTTTCGAGATATCGAATGACACAGTTGCATTTTTGACCATTGGCAAATGCAACTTTGTCATTCGATATCTCGAAAACCAAAAACGATATCGACCTGCGGTTTGCGCCAAAATGCTCCGTTTTGCGTGCCCTTTCAAGCGACGTATCACTCGATAGGGGTCGCGGCTCGGAATTTTTGAGATAGCCCCCCTGAGGGGTCATTTTTTTAAATAATTTTTGGGGGCTCTAAGACTAGACTAATATCAAAACCGTATTTTTTTCTGAAAAGTACTTGCTTTTTAGAGTATTTTTAACACCTGGTTTTCTAAATTCCGACATTTCAAATGGGAGTTCTGATTGTTTGAAAATGGGTCAAAATCGAACTTTGACTATCGATATATCGATGACGAAAAACGATATCGACTTCCGGTTTGCGCCAAAAGTCTTAGAATTTTATGCCCTTTAAAACGAGGTATCACAAGCTAGGGGTTGCCATTTGAAAATTTTGAGTTAGGGGGCAAAACCCCCCCTTAGGGGCGCCCCCCGGAAATTTTGGATACTCCAAAAAGTAGTTCCCATTAAGTTATAAACATCACCCAAGTTTCGTTTTTTTATCTTCAACCGTTCAAAAGTTAGACAGGGGGGGGGGGGAGACTTTCCTCACACCCTGTAGAGTGTTCAATCTCATGTAAAAGCGTGTGAAAAGTCCATTGGTGGCATCAGAAAGTCATAAAATGCAGTCTGAAACTCACGAGAGACGTTTAATGAAATCCAAGATGGTGGTAAAATATCGAGCAACCTGTATGCATGCACCACGAACATCCAAGGATAGCCAACCTCACAATATCGATCACACCCAATCACAACGTAAATAAACACATAACCTCTAAAGCTGTGAGGTTGTCAACGTTGGCAATCCTTGGACGTTAAAGGTGCATGCATACAGATTGCTCGATATTTTACCGCCATCTTGGATTTCATTAAACGTCTCTTGTGAGTTTATTATCGCATTTCATGAATTTCTGATGCCACCAATGGACTTTTCGGGCGATTTTACGTACGATGATACACTATTTATCGTTGTAGCAAAAGTTTGCAACAGACCCATTTTCAATTGAAGGTCAACACATGTGAGGCAAACAAAGCATAATCAGATCGCCCATGTTGCCTCACTTTGAGATAGGACTTATAACATGTATCAGTCTCTCTATCGCTATTACTCGTTGATTGTAGCACAATGCGTTAACATTTGTTTGCTCGGTTTCTCTTTTGTTTGTCAACATTGTGTCGTGTTCTCCAATAATTGCTGTTTGAGATCAGTGACCATCAACGCATAATAATAATTGATTCATTTTAGTCTCACACTCGCTGAAATTCAAATCCTTCCGATTTATCAACAAACCGGAAACAAATCATCCATGTTGCCTCACTTTGAAATAGAACGTAACACTGTTTCACCTCTCCATGTATAGTTATAACTGTCCTTGCTGTGGACCCCCTTACTAAGAGGTAGTTTCAGAAGTGTAGGCGCACTTAAACCGATAATCTTTGGAATTTTTCAACATTATTTCTCTTGTTTCAAAATGAAAATGAATGAAACTAAATTTGAGCGTTGGCTTTTCATTGAGAAACACTTTAAAATTAAAATTTCAAAGTCGAAGACAAGTTTTTAGTTTAGTTCAGTTTAGTTTTGAAGGAATGAAAATTGAAAAGTCGCCAAAGATTATGGTCTAGGTGTGCCTACACTTCTGAGACGAGCTCTAGTACTAAAAACGTTAAAAATCCACTCATTAACTCAGGAAATCACTTCAATTTCAAACAGCCCGCAATACACTAGACACTATTTGCACCGATATACTATTACATAGACGAAACCACCGTGCACGGAAAAAAAACTACGGTGAAAATAACCATACGGATACCTGATTTTGGCACCTGCTAGATGTTATGGTAATGTTAACCAGAAGTATACTATTTTTTGACTAGGTACTAGGTGATGTTACCTGATTGCATGTCGAATTCACTCAAAGTATCGGTAAATGTACCATACTTCTGGTCAAGTTTACCATAACATCTAGCAGGTGCCAAAATCAGGTATCCGTATGGTTATTTTCACTAATCTTTTTTTTCCGTGTGCATAAGTAAACAACATCGTAACTACAAAATGATGGCATTTCTTTTTAATACGTGAAATATCAGCTGCATTTGCTTTCTGGTCTTTTCGGTTTATCAAAGATTACACAATAATATAAGAAATGTACGCATCTAAACGAAACATTCCAATGTTCGTAAGTTCTGTTCATGTTTACGTAAACGAGATGGTTCCATCTATGTAGTTATAAGTTGGTGATATAGTGTCTAGTGTAGTGGAAGGTACTTTCTAAGTTAATGAGTGGATTTTGAAAGTTTTTCATGCGTGCATCGTTATTTCCGCCGAATTTTACGTTAGAAACAATAAGTTACATTGATGTAGCAAAAGTACGCAACAGACTCATGGTCGAGTGCAGAGCTGCCGATTTGCGTAGATTTAATGGCATTTTGAAATTCACCGAAGATTCCACCGGTTGAGAAAAGATTACAGAGTTTAGTTCAGTGTATGACTGTAATGCACGAAAATACTAGCGTCTTTTATCTTTTCTCAACCGGTATATTTTAATTAATTAACGGCGTTTTCACCGATTGAGAAAAGATTACAGATCAGAGTATTTTCGTGCATTACAGTCATACATTGAACTGAACTATGTAATCTTTTCTCAACCGGTGGAATCTTCGGTGAATTTCAAAATGTCATTAAATCTACGCAAATCGGCAGCTCTGGTCGAGTGAGAGGTCGGCTCGATTGAAAAATTATTCGCGAATCGTCTCTCGTGAAAATAATCCAACTAGTGCCTCCATTTCCTGCACTCCGCGTTGCACAAACATGACGTGTTGAGTCTGTTTGTGTGTGTTTGTAATCTCCGCTAACGTTTCATTGACCTCTCATTGTCATCAGTTCACCGTCATGTCATCCGTAATTCGTGATCAGTGATCACCCAAATACTGTCCAGCGTCCACTCTCGTCTCTTTACTTCCGGCTTTTCCGCTTACTCAGTCACACACATGCACACCCCTCACCCCACCCCACCCAGCCGCTAAATTATCTGCGCATGGCATCATGGGTACTATATTCTGCTGCCGCTGTGTCTCGTCAGTCCGCCTATCTTTTCTCTCATTCATCGGATCTAATGATATGACAGTACAGGTGTATGCACTTTTACCGCGATGACGTCAGATTGTCGGCGTTTTTACGATCACGGGTAGTCGGGTAACTCAATGGGTCTGCTGCAACCGTTTGCTTCATCGTTTCTAAAGGGTCGATTCCTATGAAAATTCGCATGAAAATCACAGCGAAAGCATCAAAAAATTTCAAAATCAACTCACAAACTCAACACATGCGTTAAAAAAAAAAAAAAAAAAAAAAAAAAAAAAAAATCAAATCACCGCGGTTGCATGAGCGGGTCCAAATGGGGGGGGGGGGGTTAGGGTGACTCTTATTTTTGAAAGTTTCGAAAAGTTAACCTCCAGTTCTCTCAAAACGTGCTATGAGGCATAAAAATCAAGAATATTTGTCGAAAAAAAAAATTAAAATTTTTTAGAGGTCTCTCAAGCGGCATAAAGGGCGTAAGTGCAAAATTTGCAACTACAGCAATAGTATAGTCGATTTCTTACGTAAAATGCAATAATGCTGCCCTTTAGGGCGAAAATTTCGTCCGTTTGACCGTATCTTGAAGCGTTTAGCGGGAAAATGTCAATTAGAGAGGGCGCAATTGCAAGTTTCCGCGCGCGCGAGGAGCTTAGCGGCGCGTGGCCGGGTCAGCACGTTAAAAGATCGTCGCGCGCGCAGTTGGCAGGCAGATTGATAATGGATATTCTCTACATACGTGCAAAGGCGTATTGTGCGCTCTTTTTCATCTTATTTAGAAAATATGTGCGTCAAATTATTAACTGGATAATATGGAGACAGAAACAGAAAAATGCAATTTTAGAGGTAATCGTTGCCTTGTTCTGTATTACAAAATTAACAAATAAATAAATTAATACAGTCGTCAAAAACATAAAATATATTGAACTAAAACGACTAAGGTGGCCCCAGTAGCCGACGCCTGACAACCCTGAAATGTACCAGTACCAGACACCCGCTTTTTACTATGTGAAAAATATTAGTTTAGTGGCAATTTTGATGTTTTGCGTAGGTATTGATTTCGAATGTTTCACAGTTGAAGTCTCAGAAAAAACCACACAAAACATCAGTATTGCCACCAAACTAGTACTTTTTACAGTGTGAAAAATGGGTGTCGGGTACTGGTGCAAGTCGGCTACTGGGGGGGTTCACCATAAAATAAACTAAATTGTCGCACAACTAAAAAGGTTTGAAAAAAGAAGTCTTAGCATTATAATTTTTTCAAGTCATGGACGGAAATTTTTCTGGACCGTTTCCCTACATTTTTAGTGAAATGGGTTGCTCCTTTGCAGTAATTTTTGAAAATCTTCTACTTTGGTCGTTACTTTTACTTTCTCACTCTAATGAAATTAGAAAAATTGAGAAAGTATTGCAATGACGCAGAGATTTTTGATGCATTTTGTTTCGATACTTGGCCCACAGTCAATCATGATAATTATGAAATAATTGGCTTTCATTGTGCCTAATACTATCCTAAAGAAAATCTATCCATGACATTTTAGTATTTCTTAAATATATGTAGTTTGGAAAGGTAAATGCATAAACTTTCTGTGGCGTCCGTGATCTGTGAGTCGTGATATGTGCGTCCGTCTGTATCCCAGCATAACTTTTGCACAATAGGTCCAAATCTATTTCCTCTAATAGACAGCCTATAGTCAAATAAACTACTTATCCTTGTTCTATTAAACCCTTGAGACTGTTTTAAAAATCAAAATAGGTGCGATCAAACCAAAAAATAGAGTGAACGTGAAAAAGTAAAAGTAAATAGTAAAAAATAGAGTCAATCGATATGGGTTCAATGAATTTTTATGAGACACTTTGACCACAGAATATATTACCGAAAAAGTAAAATATTTCCCTCATATCACGACTCACAGATCACGGACGCCACAGAAATTTTATGCATTTACCTCTCCAAACTACATATATTTAGGGAAACGGTCCAGAAAAATTTCCGTCCATGACTTGAAAAAATTATAATGCTAAGACTTCTTTTTTCAAACCTTTTTAGTTGTGCGACAATTTAGTTTATTTTATGGTGAACCCCCCCAGTAGCCGACTTGCACCAGTACCCGACACCCATTTTTCACACTGTAAAAAGTACTAGTTTGGTGGCAATACTGATGTTTTGTGTGGTTTTTTCTGAGACTTCAACTGTGAAACATTCGAAATCAATACCTACGCAAAACATCAAAATTGCCACTAAACTAATATTTTTCACATAGTAAAAAGCGGGTGTCTGGTACTGGTACATTTCAGGGTTGTCAGGCGTCGGCTACTGGGGCCACCTTAGTCGTTTTAGTTCAATATATTTTATGTTTTTGACGACTGTATTAATTTATTTATTTGTTAATTTTGTAATACAGAACAAGGCAACGATTACCTCTAAAATTGCATTTTTCTGTTTCTGTCTCCATATTATCCAGTTAATAATTTGACGCACATATTTTCTAAATAAGATGAAAAAGAGCGCACAATACGCCTTTGCACGTATGTAGAGAATATCCATTATCAATCTGCCTGCCAACTGCGCGCGCGACGATCTTTTAACGTGCTGACCCGGCCACGCGCCGCTAAGCTCCTCGCGCGCGCGGAAACTTGCAATTGCGCCCTCTCTAATTGACATTTTCCCGCTAAACGCTTCAAGATACGGTCAAACGGACGAAATTTTCGCCCTAAAGGGCAGCATTATTGCATTTTACGTAAGAAATCGACTATACTATTGCTGTAGTTGCAAATTTTGCACTTACGCCCTTTATGCCGCTTGAGAGACCTCTAAAAAAATTTTAATTTTTTTTTTCGACAAATATTCTTGATTTTTATGCCTCATAGCACGTTTTGAGAGAACTGGAGGTTAACTTTTCGAAACTTTCAAAAATAAGAGTCACCCTAGGGGGGGTCCTATCTAATCACAACTTTCTATGCTGAGAAAAATGGATTCATCTTGATACAGTTGCGATTAGACACATTGTAACCGGCTCAATCGACCGCTGTCTTTGAAGTTAGTTAAACGCATTTAATTATGGAGTTTGCGAGTGAATTTTGAGACTTTTCGATGCTTTCAGTGTAATTTGCATGCGATTTACCTAGAAACCGACCTTCTATAACGCTGTAGGAAAAGTTTCCTGCTCACCCATTCAATATTTCAAAATCTTCCATCGTTGCTTCTCTCCTCGATGGATGGTGAACCAATGAGCTGTAATGCTAATGAAATATTTTTATGTAATTATCCAGGCTGCAGGCTAAATTAGAGAGAAAATACCAATACAATTTTTACTTTTGCTTTTACTTGGTGTAATCTTCTCTCAACTGGTGGAATCGTCGGTGAATGGAAAAATACCATCAAATCTACACGAAACGGCAACTCTGTTAGATTCACGTTTTCAGTGGCCAGGCGTGTGATTTGGCAACGTTCCTATTTCCCCATTTAAACACATTAGAAAGGTCGAAATGCCTGGTCATCGCCGATGACTGAAGCGTTCGACTTTTTTGGTGAATTTAAATGGAGAAAATACATTGTTGCCAAATTTCACGCTTCGTCACTGCAAGTTTTAGAAGCAAGCTTGTGTTTCATTTCAGTCACATTCGGCAACATCGACCAGACACGAGACAAGTTTCATGATCGTCTGCGATTCCATCGGCGCACGGTGGGGCTCAAAATATGTCATTTTTCGGACAGCATCTCATGAAAAAAAAATCTGAATACGAGCATCAAATATCAACTTAACGTGAAGTCAAGTCTGATTATTAATGATATCGTAACTCCAAAATGAGTCAAATTACGTTGATTTTGCAAGAAAATATCAAAATTAAGACGCATCTTTTGCCAAAATATCGAACACTTCTCGTGTCCGGAAAAATCCATGTTTTGATCTTGTGTGCGGTGCCGTGGCCGGGGCTGGGGCCGCGAATCGTGCCGACTCTTCCTATTGTCATAACATCGTGACGCAATTTCAACTCAAAGCATTCAATTATGTAATTTTGCACTCCCCTCCCTTTCTCTCTCTCTCTCTCTCTCTCTCTCTCCGTCTTCCCCCCCCCCACTCTCTCTCTTTTTGTTTTCTTTATTTTATTTCTTATTTTTGATTGTTTGCTATTTGAACGACCTATCATCATTGTTTTCATTTCCATGAGACACGTTCTTATCCTCGCGCTCAAGTTCAATTGAAGCCGTCTCCGGATAAAAAAAAGGCTCATAAAACAATGGGTGTGCTCTTCCCGATGATTGAACACTGTGAGCAAATGGAGGTTTTTAGCTAAAGAGCACACCTCTTGTTTCGTTGGCCATTTTTTCCGGAGCTTCAATTAAGGCCATTATATCGGAAAAAAGTGCCCGTAAAACATGAGGTGAGTTCTCACCTATAACTACCATGCATATGTTTTCGCTGATATTGTTTTTCGGAAGAGCGAACCTGATGATTTATGAGCCTTCGCTTGAGTTGCTTCAATTTTTTATTTTTATCCCTCGCGAGCTCGTTGGCCGAGTCTGGAGATGCATTTTTGCAACGACAGCTCGAGTCTCGCCCTAGTTTTAATTCAGGGCCGTTCAACTTTACTTCTCTCGGTTCTTTTCAATCAGAGCCGTTTTTCGGGTCGATAAACCCTCGCTACATCATGTTTCTTGTTCTATCGGAGTGAACTTGGACGCCTATCTGCGCAAAATATTCAACTAGGCTGTTTTTTAGCCTAAGTTGGACACTTTTCTGGAAGCTGGTGCCGGGTCTTCAGATTTCGAGGCCTCAACTTTTTTTTTTCCTCTCTAAAGTCTCGCGTTAATTTACAGACTCAGCTTTTCTGAAAGCGAAATTTTTGTTTACTTAATCACATTTATAGTGGAATGGGGCAGTTGCAAGGGTCTGAAATGTTGTGTTTACTATAAAGAAAATGATATTACTTGAAGATATGTGAACAACAATGCCTTTGGTTTTCTGAAGTGTCCCGGTTTTGGAGATACACACGTGTAAAGTTGTAAAGAATCGTATGCGTAGTGACGTCACTACGTAGAGTTCCCTTTTAACAACAAAAAACAAACAATTAACAATTTACTTTGGCTCAAAATCTTATCTCCGGAACAATGGGACTTAGTTAGAAACCAAAGGCATCTTTGTTCTCAGGTCATTAAGTACTTTCATTTCCTTTATAATAATGTTGCGGCTTTCAAGCGTTCGAGGACTAAGCAGAATACTTCTAATAGAGTACGTCCCGAAAAATCGGCAATTTCTAATTAAAGCAACGGAAAACGTTAACAATCAAAATGTCAACCAAGGTACTTTCTTTTGCAAGTCATAGTACTTGGAGGGTGAAAAGAAGTTGCCGGAAAAGTGGAGGAAGATTTCGGTAAATGGGGAACTGTGAAATATTTGACAATGGAACTGGTGGAGACCAGTGTTGCCAGATCGAGGGTAAGAAGCCGTATCGTCCCCATTTAAATCAATGTAAACGGCCTTTTCAACCCAATCTGACAACACTGGTGGATACATTGAGAAAATGTTAAATTGATAGCAATGGAATGTGGGATATCTTGAAGGAACGTTGAAATTTAAGTCGGGAAATGTAAGATTTTGAGTCGAGGAAATCTCAAGGTTGGACCAGACTAGCCCTGAGATCTTCTTCAAAACTCAACATTTCCCATCTTAATTTTGTAATTTTTTCATTGTTATTTTTTCTTACTAGGGGGCTTCGCCCCCTTAGCGGCACGCCGCCCTCATTATTACAAATCAACTTGCAAAATAAAAAAAGCTGTATAAAATTCAGAAAAGAATAAGGAGAATAGGTCAGTTACGCAAGACAAAAGAGAAGTGACCAGTTCAAAGACAGCGGGATCGGGGGTGGATTCATAGGTCTCCGCTCCGCGCCGATCGGGCTGGCGGAGCGGAGGAATAAGGCTCCCCCCTCCCGCCTGTCTACACGTCGGCAATTAGTCGCCGCACTTCCTGGCGTACACACAGAAATGCCAGAAAAAATAAACAAAAATTAAAAACTGGAAATCAGAAGATTTTGGAGAGAATCAGGAGAATTTCAGCTGTTTATACTACAGTAAGATCCTCCATCAATTTTACTTTTTCTCAATGTATTCGGTCGGTTCCATGACCAAATATTTCACCGTTCCCCATTTCCCCAATACTTCCTCAAACTTCCTCCAGTTTCCCTTCGTCTTCGTTTCATCCTCCACTTGTAATTGCAAAAACATTTTCCAAGTCGAGGTCGTTTAGAGGAAAATTCGAGGAACGTGTTAAAATTCGGCCTTTAACCCCTCTATTAGACCTTCTATCATAAACTCCTAGCGGATAAACTGACCTAATTCTTCATTTAAGCCCGCAAATGTTAACCTTGAGCTGCAGATCCCATTTGCGTATAGCTTTGGAAACGGATAGTAATTAGCATTCGTTTGAAATAGTATTTTGTCACCGCTTCTTAGGTCGCTATGTGTAATGCGGTGCATACCATCTTCTTTTCTCAGCCTGCTCATGACTGACAGCCGACGATTCTCGGCGCTAGTGCCCTGTTTACTTCGACTTCGATAACGTTATTTAACACTTTCCGTCACAGTGTCCACTACAGTGGACGACCATTTTACATGGATCCTTATGGAAATTCGGAAAAATTGACTCACACATGACATCCAATGAGAAAAGTTCGTTCAATTTAATGGTATAGGTTTCAAATTACACTGACACTTCTTTCATAATTCGTGACAGAAAGGGTTAAATTTCCTAAACAGAAATCTGGTCATGGGCGGATACAGGCATTTATCTGTCTCTCTCCTCACCCATTTAAATGTGCGCGTTAGGGAAGGACGGCGATAGGGGCTAAAGTCGCATGGTGGCCCATTCTGCTATCCCTATCTTACTCGTGTGTTCAAATGGCTGAAGAGAGAGAAAGACAAATTCCTGTATCCGTCCATTTTTTTTTCCAACAACTTTTTATTTATTTTATAGTTACATTTACAAAGTTTATAAATTTGCCAGCCACGTATGCGCGGCTATCGGCATAGATTTTTAGAGTATAAATAAAAAAAACAAAAAATTCACTGGTTTACAAGTGGAAGAAAGAAAAAAAAAACAAAACAAAAAAACAAAAAACCAAAAACCGAAAAAACCACGAATTTGGTGACCTTGTCAATGGCAAGATTTCCAAAATCCTTACCATTCCCCGTACGTTTTACATTGATTTAAACGGGGACGATACGGCTTTTTGCCCTCAATCTGGCAACACTGCTCATCGGTATACTTGGAAAAGGAATCTGCGTAAATTTTTTGAGTATGATATTTTTTTTTTTTTTTTTTACATCACTCTAAAGAGATGCTCCGACGGTTGACAATGGGTGCAGGTATTCAGCGACAGGTCTCCATTATCATGGCCTCATGGAACATTCACGGTTAACGCTGCAGCTTTATATCCATTATACTCATAAGTTGTGTCAATGGCAAATTTTACGAGTCTCGCTAATTGAGTTTTCTCACCGAGGCTATGCATTCACACAGCAGCACTCACCGTGTCTAAGCAAGAATTAGCGCTAATTACTTTTGTCGAATTTTTTTGCTGGAGATTGTAACACGCTCGTTAGCTAACTCGATGTTTCGGCGCTGCTGTAGATATTTCGAGGGAACGGAGTTGTTGCAAAGTTTGTCTCTATAAACGATTAGAGTTTCGGATTTCTGATAAAATCCATCTATGGAAAAATGAAGAATTTCAAATTTCTCATATCCGCTTGTTACTCAATCAATCGTTGTGATCTCAATGTATTGACCTACGTATGGGACCGAGGGGGGAGGGGGACAGTCCTATCAGACTTCAAATTGCTATTCACTTCAGATTATTAGTTCCCCTTCTTTAAGTCAATCACGTGATTGAGTTAACCCTTCAATAAAAATAAAATTGGTTGATTCAACTTTTCAAATGTTTGATCTCGTGATCGTCAAACAGTTTTGTTAATTTAACGGGGAAAAATGCAGAATGAACTAAATATGATTGTTTAACTGACACAAATTGTATTTTGTCAGTTTAATTAACAATTATATTTTGTTCATACACGGGGTAAAATTTATATTTGGGGCCACCAGAATTACTTCTCCGTAATAGTTAAATGTTCATTCGCGTATCCTTAACTAAACTAATTTCTGATAACATTCAAAATACATTTTTCGTTCAAACTAGGAATATCCTCACCGATACCAGAATTTACATTTAACTATTCCACAGAAGTAA
This sequence comes from Trialeurodes vaporariorum, assembly GCA_011764245.1. NCBI lineage: Eukaryota > Metazoa > Arthropoda > Insecta > Hemiptera > Aleyrodidae > Trialeurodes > Trialeurodes vaporariorum. Next base: position 13,908,448 of record VMOF01000002.1, on the reverse strand, counting down.
TTCTGGTAGCCCTAATATAAATTTTTCTCCGTGTACAACACCCTGTTTTATGAAATTAACAGTACTGTTTCGCTGTCACAACTTATAGCATTAGATTTGATGAATCATCGTTTTCTTTCAGTGCACTCGTTAATTTAATAAAAACTACCGAAAAAAGTGCGACTGTAACGGGAAAGAAAGGTACTTATTTACCAGTTACCGCTTATTGTACAGATGAAGTTTCCAGTCTACAAATCAACTCTCTGTACTGCGGCAACTTTCCTAAATTTCGTTTTTGAACAATCTAAATAAAATAACAAGGTCTAAATGGACAAAATTCTGCGTTGCCTGTAGTGGCGAGCTCTGCCGCCACTGTTTCTCACAAACAAGTTATGCGAGACCGATCGCTAGAATTATTCAATCAATTATGTATTGAATATAGTATTTTTGGAAATTAAACTCAGATTGGTCTCATTTACGAGCAACTTGTTTGTTTCTTTTCGTTAAGTACAGCTTTTAACGAATAGCAGTGGTTGGTCAGTAGGTCAGTCATACGTATAGCCTTTGGGCAAAACAAAGCCTACATTGTTTTGAAAGGCTTTTATCCGATCGACATGTACCCAATGGAGCGTACAAGTGCCAAGTCTGCGATGTTGTTGAATGACTGACGTCGAAAAACACGCATCTAATTTCGAGTTGCTGTGCAATGCGGTAAAGTTGCACACTGTCCGTTTAAGGGAGTCGTCTGCCCCCAATATACCTCCCATGTTAAACATGGTCTTGTTTAGATTCACTTTTTTCAGGAACTAATGCGAAGACATTTAAAAAAACGTTGTGTTAGATTCGTCTCTTAAATAGTAACGATTAGACAATTTTATTTCTAAATTCTGTCGGAAAGAATAATATTTTGAATTTCCAAAATTTTTGTAAGAAGAGATTTGTACCAAAATAAAAAAATATCGACACTTTTTCAAAAATCACAAACTAAGAGCAACTAATTTTATCCACCAGTTAGATCAAGTTTAAGTGGATAATATGTAGCATTGTCAGATTGCCGAGATGCCGCTGAATATACGGAACAACTTTATTCCGTCTATTTGTTTTTTTATAGAAAGTAACGATTGTATTGACGTTGAAAAATAACCAATGGGGCTCTTGCAAACTTTTGCTGTAAGCAAATAGATAGTCCAATCGTGTGCAAAGACCAGCAAAAATCACGAAAATCACACTAAGAAAGTCTAAAAAGTTCAGTAATAAACTCATATAACTGCTATAACTGCAAGATGGTAATGGCTGTTCGACGCAGGTATCATGAGAGATTCCTGTCTGTTATGTCACATTCTCTACAGAAACGTAGAGATATGTCTCAATGGAGCTGTTGCAAACTTTTGCTACAGGCTCATTAATAGTTGATAATGGGGTAATACCCTGTAAAAATAACGATTAGCGCACTAAAAAATCACGAAGTCCACTCCTGAACTCACAAAATGCTTTTAAACGCGAGACCGTAATGGCGGCCGGGGCCGCGGTTTGCATTGGGTTTCCTTATCTTCAATCAGCGCCATCTACAGGAGGTAGTCTCGCAACACCACACAAGAAGAAGAAGAATCACACAATTGCCATAAGAAAACTGCGGCCTCGGCCGCCATTACGGTCTCGCGTTTAAAAGCATTTTGTGAGTTTAGGAGTGGATTTCATGATTTTTTGGTGCGCTAATCGTTATTTTTACAGGGTATAACCCCATAATCAACTATTAATAAGCCTGTAGCAAAGGTTTGCAACAGCTCCATTTAGATAGAAATCTCCCATGATACCTTTTTCTCTCCGCCATTAAGTCCGATTCTGAGAGTGAATTTCGTGATTTTCTGGTGTACTCATCGCCATTTTTACAGGTTTTTATGCAAGAATCAACTCTTCAATCCCCTGTATCAAAAGTTTGCAAGAGCCCCATTTCAGTTCTTCATTTCAGCCCTCCAACTAAAGATGATTTCAGAACCCCTCTCATTTTCAAAAGATAACGTTTCAATACAGGAAAAGGATGCTTCGTCAATTTTATAACTCACTAATAGTATTCGCGCGGTTAACTCTGATCCAAACCGGCTCAGAGTGCCTCGAGCAATACCGCGCATTAAGCAGTGGAGCTTTGCCAAGCATCAAGCTTTGACCCGGATTGAATCGTATATTTGTAAAGACACAAAACTAAAGAAGGAAGCTTGCAAGGAACTAGAAGTTAATCAAAACATGATTCGAAACAGATTAAACAATTGAAAACCCCCTGGCCATTAATTCGGTGAGTACCTACTTATTACCTACTGCAAAGGTTTTGTATTTCCTCGACCAGTTTGTCAGTTATTGCTTTGGTCTCTTCTTCTCAGCCAAAGAAAAGGTGATTATTTTCAGGTTGGGGCGTTTTTCGAAGTTAACAGTTAGGGGTCTCAATGGGTCTGTTGCATACTTTTGCCACAACAATATAGAGCCATGGTCCTTATGTAAAATTCGGCAAAAATAAGTATGAGCACATTAAAAACGTTCAAAAGCCACTCATTAACTCAGGAAATCACTTCCATTTCAAACAGCCCGCGCTACACTAGACACTATTTGCACTGGTATACTACTACGGAGACGGAACCACCGTGCACGGAAAAAAAAACTACGACGAAAATAACCATACGGATGCCTGATTTTGGCACCTGCTAGATGTTATGGTAATGTTCACCAGAAGTATACTATGTTTTGACTAGGTACTAGGTGATGTCACCTGATTGCATGTCGAATTTACTCAAAGTATCGGTAAATGTACCATACTTCTGGTCAAGTTTACCATAACATCTAGCAGGTGCCAAAATCAGGTATCCGTATGGTTATTTTCACTATTTTTTTTTTTTCCGTGTGCATAAGTAAACAACATCGTAACTACAAAATGATGGAACTCCCTTCTAAATACATGAACTATTGCCTGCATTTGCTGTTTGGTTTTTTCGGTTTATCAAAGATTACAAACATTATAAGAAATGTACGCATCTGATCGAAACATTCCAAAGTTTGTAAGTTCTGTTCATGTTTACATAAACGATATGGTTCCATCTATGTAGTTATAAGTCGGTGATTTAGTGTCTAGTGTAGTGGAAGTTATTTTCTGAGTTAATGAGTGGATTTTGAAAGTTTTTCATGTGCGCATCGTTCTTTTTGCCGAATTTTACCTTAGACACAATGAGTTATATTGATGTAGCAAAAGTACGCAACAGACCCATTATTTGCAGTGATGACGGCATTCAAATGTTTCAAATGTTAATTCAAATACCTGCAGCAGGAACTATGCCTCCTTTCACAAAGTATTCTTTGGAAACATTTACATTTAATGTCCTTTGATTGAAATGTTTTTGTAGATTTTCAGATCGGTCTCACCTGGAACAAAAGTAAACAAACAAGCAGTCAGTTACTTCCAGCTCAAAATTGTCGGATGTGCCTGTAAGATGATTTCAAATATATTGGAATGAAACTACTCGAGGAAAGGTCAGGTATGTTGTTACATAAGCCGTTCATTTGCATTTACCAATTTATTGAATTTTCCAGGATACATTTTGATTCCGAATGTTTGTTGCATAATCCATATTTATTAAGGAAATCGAACTATTTGTTTTCGGTTGACATCAGGATCAAATTTAATCGAAACAAATGTTCTGTCTTACTCATCGTCCCGGAGGTTTCCTTAAAAATGGTCTATCAATTTTCAAATGTTAATTTATGCTACTGAACAAGCGATTCCGCATATTTTATCGGACCCGCGGATTCTACCACGTATCTGAAAATACTTCTCCGCTTGAATACATTTTTTGAAATCAGCCTCACAAATAAATTTACAGCTGTCACTGTTATATTGAACGAAGTTATGTGTTTGGTCCTCGTCTTACTCACGTTCTGAAGGGTACTATGACTAACAAAAGGAAGTACTCCGGTCGAAATTGTTACTGTTAAGTTTGACCTTTATTTTCAATGAAACTTTCGATTTTTCATGACGTACTTTAACAGGGGTGTTCTGATTAATCCTTAAACACTTAAAAACCGCACATCTGTTTAAAGATTGCCAAGATTTAAAAGAAAATAGTAATAATTCCGACCCGGGTACTTTCATTTGAAGGTCATTGTTCACCACTGCCATATGAGACTTCGTGTGATGTAATGATAAAAAATGAAACAAAACAAAACAAAAAAAAAGAAACCAAAAAATTCAGACCTTTACATCTGTCCTCGGAACCTTTGCAACCTAGGTTGTTTTTTGTTTTGTTTTGTTTTTTTTTTTGGATTTGTTTCTATCCTGTAGTTAAAGTCTCCAGGTTACGACGCTGCACTGTGAATCGACGTGTGTATTCTAGCTGGACAAAACTCAAGTCAAGAAAGCCACTTTTGGGCTTGATTTTCTTGTTAACGGATGTCTGGATAAGCCCTAATCAATGCCCGTTTGGCTCAAAACCTGACTATGGTGCCTAAGATATAGGTTCAAAGTTCATTTTGCAGGTAAAAAATCTTGTTTTTCTGTTGATTGATCTCGTCTGACTTATTAATTCGCCGTACCACTGTGCGTCAATAATTTTGATCGGTAAAATATTTTTTGCTCTCTTCCATCATTATGAAAAAGATTTCTTGCATTGAACTTGAATTTTAAGACCTGTAATGTATTCAAAAAAATTAACATTCTCTCAAATTTTGGGCAATTTTTATGCTTTTCTAACTTTGATAGAGTTTTACTTTAGTGTACCCACGTGTACCCGCTCTCGTTTTGGCCTTAAAAGATAGCAAATTTAATGTAGTTTAACATATGTTTCGCCCAAACAATGCTCAACAATGCGTCAGTAAAAATTTTCGCTTTTTCTGAGGGAGGTTTAAACCCAAAAATAGAGGAATTGCAGGAATTCCCGACATTTTACCTAGCAGTACCACTGTGCGTCGAGAGTTTGGTCCAAGAATTTTTGTTGGCTCTCTTTCACCATTGTAGAAAGACGTTCTTGCATCAAAATCGAATTGTAGATCCTTTAATGTATCCTAAAAAAATTTCCCCTTTAAAATTTTTGCCAATTTTCACATTTTTCAACTTTGATAGAGTTCTAATTTTCTCTACCCACGCGTGTACCCGCTCTCAACTTGGCCTTAAAAGATTGCGAATTTAATGCAGTTTAACATATCTTTTGTTCAAACGCTCCACAACGCTCCATCGTTAAGAATTTTTGATTTTTCCGAGGGAGGTTTGAACCAGGAAATTGAAGAATCGAAGAAACCTATAAAAAACGAGGGTAAAATAGCAGAGCTTGAGCTAAGATTCGAACCCGAGAACCCTAGTCGTATTTGAACGCGTTTAACGACACTCTGGCCGTTTATTAATCGACAGGGTGTTTTTTTTTTATCCCCCCCCCCTGGTTTTCTTGCCTGGATTTTTCTTGCTAATTGAGATGAAGAGTTGCGGTTTAGACCATTCTTCATCACTTCAGATGAATTTTCTTGTTTGGAGTCAATCTCCCCCCCCCCCCTCTGGGAGGTCCTCAGGGAAGCTATCTCAAAAATTTCATACAGCAACCCCAATCTTGTGATACATTGTTTGAAGGGCGTAAAATTCTAACCCCCAGAGAGGCTATCTAAAAAATGTCAAACATCAACCCCTATCTCGTGATACCTCATTTTAAAGGGCATAAAATTCTAAGACTTTTGGCGCAAACCGGAGGTCGATATCGTTTTAGGCGCACCGTTGGCACAACGTGCGCCTATTGAAATCGCCCTGATACTCAATAGAGTATACTACGCCCCCTTGTGATCAAATGGCGAAATGAGCTTTTTTGATGTCGTGAAATTTAGGTTGTGTCCTGTGTTTTTTTTATACTAATTTCATTTGAAAAGTTAATGTTCTCCCAGCCACGACTGAATTCTGAGTTGGTTGGGAGTAATTTCATGTTCGTTGATTGACGTTTTTTTAAAGTTATTCTATGTCAAAAATTTCCAACCTCACTTTTTGATTATTTCAAATTTTCCCGGTATATATTCTAGGTGATCAAGAAAACCAATCATTTGCCGTTCTGAATGTTTGTTTTTTTGCATGTAAATGCAATTATTATAATTAATTATAGCGTGTGGTCAAACGCAAAACGGAAAGCCCCTACAGCAAGAACTCTGAACATTCCTTATCTCAATTCTCAGAATTCTCATTTAATTACCAAAAATTACTGCGCATCGAAGAGGATCTCTTATTATTCAGCCCTGATGTCGTTGTTTCCATAGTGGTCCCTGCCCTAACCTCCTCCATATTTCCTATCAAACAGCTATTTGTTTACGCTCAACGTAATAAAATTACTCTGCTTGCGTTTATAGTAGCTATGACTCGTGAATTGGTAAGAGTTCAAAGGTTCAACAATGGGACCTCTGAATAGTGTGATGTGCTGACTTGCTTTATATTTCCATCATGTTGTTATTGTAAGTGAAATTTCTTAGTCCTATTCAGAACGAAACAAGGAAATGCTTCTTATTTCTCTACTTCTACATTTTTGGTTTTGAAGGTCCTAAAGGAAGTCAGCCCTCTTTCAATTTTAAAGAAATGTGCTTTGCGGTCAAATTTTCTGACATTTTATTTAGTCTGGCAACTCCCGTCAAATGACTTAGCGCTTCAAGGCATCATTTATTCAATGCAGTTATTTCGCTCTTTCTCTATTTACAAGTAAATTTCTAGTACTCCAGGAACTTCCTGATTTCTTATGCTACCTTATGCTACATCTGTTGTACTACCTATGTTGATTCAAGCTGTCACTCTCCTCATATGTCTCAAAGTATCTTGAGACACTCAAACTGGTTCCTTAATCATATAGTTTGGTAGTCCGCTAACCTTTGACAGTCACCTATTTTGTCGGAGATCATCATCAGTCATGCCTAAAAGTTTAGCGCTTAGACTTTTGTACAAAATTGGGATTGCGCCTCACAATTTGGTGACAGTTAAGTTAGCGTCATATGATGAAATATGAATCAGCGCTCCATTTGTTTCTGAAATTTGTGTTACCGAGTCAATTTCTTCTGAAAATTATGTCAGCGTACGTGCTGTTTTTTACTGAAACTTGAGTGAGCGCACAGTTTTGAGCAAAAACATTTTCAAACGCTATAAGAAAAAAAGAAAACAATGCGGCATTGGAGAAAATGGGGAAATTGAGTTAGTGCTTATACTTTTGCTGAAAATTAAAGTCGTGCACCACAATTTGGTTAAAATTAAGTTATGGCGCTTTTTTTTTTTGCTGCAAAATGACTCAACGCGCCATGTGTTTCTGAAAATTGTGTGATCTCATCAAATTTTTCTAAAAATTATGTCAGCGCATCGGTTTTTACTGATACTGAGGTGAGAGCGCTAATTTGAGCCAAAAATATTTTTAACGCTAATAATCAGAATTAGAGACTGATTAGGTGTGTTGAGGTTGGATCAGTCATGCCTAAAAGTCTACATCCGACGGAGATGGTGTGATTGTATTTTTACTTTCTCACTCAAATGAAATTAGAAAAATTGAGAAAGTATTGTATTGCGTTGGCGCAGAGATTTTCAAGGTATTTTGTTGCGATAGTTGGCCTCTCAGGACAAAGTCAATCATGATTTAGTCAAAGTAATTGCCTCTTATCATGTCTAATACCATCCATAAGAACATCCTTCCATTATATTTTCTATTTCTTAACCCTTTCTGACCTAGAGAGATTTATGTAAAAAAAATCTGTGGCGTCTGTCCGTCAGTCCGGCTGTTCGTCACTCCGTACCTAGGCATAAGTTTTGAACCATTGATCCTTATGCATCCAGATTTTGCACAGTTGTTGCTTTTTAGATTCCCCAGAGGTACTTTTTTGTTTTTTTGAAATTTTGATTTTTAGGGTAGTTATGGGGAAAAAATTATTTTCATTAAAATCAATGGTAAAATGGATAAAAATGAATAAAAATGGAATAATTCAAGTTTGGCTCAATCAATTTTTATGAAAGTTAGCAAAAAATATCTATTTTCAGCCTACTATAGAATGAACCACTTATAGTTCCTTTATTCATTACTTCAGACTGTTTAAAAAATCAAAATAAGCGCGCTCGAGCCGAAAAATAGAATTATCGTGAGAAATCAATCTTAAAACTTGGAGTCAATCAATAATGGCTCCATGAATTTTGATAAAACTTTGTACACACAATCTACTATCAATAAACTTAAATATTTTCCTCTCTGTGTCACCAAAAACAACCGATAAAACCATTTCTAGAGGTAATATAGGTGCGATTGAGCAAAAATTTGGGAATATGAGCAAATAAAATATAATCCTATTATTTGGGATAGTTCAGGTTTGGTTCAATCAATTTTGATGAAAGTTAGCGAAAAAAATCTACATTCAGCCTACTATAAAATAAACCACTTATAGTTACAATATTCAACCCTCAAAACCGTTTAAAAAATCAAAATATGTGCGCTCGATCCAAAAATGGAATTATCGTGAGAAATTAAGTAATCTTAAAACTTGGAGTCAATCAATAATGGCTGGATGAATTTTCATGAAACTTTTTACACACAATCTACTATCAAAGTACTAACATATTATCCTCTTTTGATCACCATACACAACCGATTAGACCTTTTCAAGAGGTAATATAGGTGCGATTGAGAAAAAAATATGGGTATATAAGCAAATAAAAACATAATCTTATTACTTCGGATAATTCAGGTTTGGTCCAATGGATTTTGACAAAATCTGGCAAATAAAATCTACAATTGGTTTACAAAAGAAATTAGCCCTTACAGTTACAATATACAACCCTTAAGAGAGTTTAAAAAATCAAAATAGGGTGTTTGACCAAAAAAAAAAAAAAGAATGAAAGTGAAGAATTAATTTTAAACTTGGAGTCAATCATTAATGGGATTGATTTTGACAAAAATGTTCACAAACATAATGTGTTAAAAAATACACTAAACACTGCACTGTGTGCACTAAAACATTTTTCTGGTACAGTCCTCATAAAAACCTTACGACCGTTTCGAGGGGCAATATAGGTACGATCGAGCAAAAATCTTTTGAAACTAATTGTAAGCAAATATTAAGACAAACATAATATTTGCAATAAGTAATTCAAGTATGACTCAATTAAGTTCGATGAAAATTGCATCAAAACGTTTGCAACCAGCCTAGGCAGAAATTTCTTTTCAATGTATTACTACAATATTCAACTTTTAAGTCTAAAGCTGTTTAAAAGCAATATAGGTTTCATTACACCAAAAATAGAATATTCAAGGAAAATTAATTTTATAAAGAAAAGTCAATCAAAAATGGCTGAATGAATTTTGTTGAAATTTTGTTTGCACAATCTACGACTTAAGTACATCTTTGGAGGGGGGTTAATCTATTAAACAAAAAAAATTATTTCGAATATCCACAGTTTGAAAGAAGAAACCAAACATAGTTACTCAATGGAGGAAATGCAAGAATCAGTACATTTCGACCTCCTATAAAAACTAAGGGAAAAAAGAAACTCCCAAAAATAGAACAAAGAGCAAATATAATGAATGCAGCTGAAAGAATAAAAACTTATTGGAATCTTGAATTACCTACTCTAAACCCTGTTATAAGCAACATCAGATTAAGGCTCTCAATTAGCCTTCAAATAACAAAATAGGCAACTATTCCTACAGCTTCTCTACAAAATTGCAAACTCTTCGGATTGAAGGCAGAAATATTATGTCCGGAGGTGAAAATATTTGAATTTGAGGGGGGTTTGGGGATCTCCCCCAGAATTCTAAAGGGGGGTCTGGAGGTATCCCCCAGCATTTTAAAGGGAGGTTTGGGGGTCTCTCCTAGTATTCTAAAGGGGGTCTGGGGGTCTCCCCCAGAATTCTTTAGGGGGTTAGGGGGTCTCCTCCAGAATTCTTTAGTGGTGGTGGGGGGGGGGTCTGGGGGTCTCCCTCAGATAAAAGTGATGTGAGAAAGTGTTCGTAGGGTATTCCCTACAGTTTATTTTTTATCATTTCGAGATTTGATTAACGTATTTCGGCCATTGTGCGCGGATCAAATGCTTTGTCACCAGTCGTGGGACGTCATGGGGACATTTAGGAGAGATGTGTTTTGACTCACTGTAACTTCTTCATATTTTCTTACGTTTTGCCATGGCGTCCTTTGTTTTACTTGGCATCACACTTCACGTTCAAATTTTTTACCGGGCAACCAAAGAACGGTGCCAGCTAATGGAATATGGCAACATTGTTTTTCTCTACTCTAACACATCATGAAAAATAATCGATTCTTGGTGGTCCGATTTCTTCTTACTACCGATCACTTTTTCATGTCCCTATTTTGCGGGACATACTATATCGTTAACTACCTTTTTACTAAAGGGGGTTCAAAATTGTTTTATGAGTATTTGATTGTTTATTACGTGCGTTTAGTGATGTGCAGTGGGAAATTCGAAGGATTTGTTCTATGATTGTCCGTAGTGGTCCCACCGCCCCCCCCCCCACACGACGCACACAGGTTCAGACCCGAACTTTTGCTAGATATGGTGGAACATCTGAGGGGTTGGTTTAAGATTGTCCGTAGTGGTCCTAACCTCCCCCCCCCCCCAATCGCCACACACCAGTTCGGACCCAAACTTTTGCCGGACAATTTTTTTTGAGATGATTTTTGAGAATCCAAGGGATTGTTCTAAGATTGTCCGAAGTGGTTCTACACCCCCCCCCCCCCCACTCGCCGCGCACAGGTTCGGACCTTAACTTTTGCTGAACAATTTTTTTGAGATGTTGGAAAATTCGAAGGGTTTGAGATTGTCCGTAGTGCCCCCCCCCCCCCCCCCCCCCCCCCTCGCCGCTTACAGGTTCGAACTTGGACTTTTGCTGTACAATTTTTTTGAGATGGTGAAAAATTCGAAGGGATTGTTCTAAGATTGTCTGTAGGGTTCTACACCCCCCCCCCCCCACTCGCCGCACACAGGTTCGGACCCTCACTTTTGCTGGACAATTTTTTCTGAGGTGGTGGAATATTCGAAGGGTTTGTCCCATAGAAGATCGTATGTAGTGGTCCTAACCCCTACCCACTCGCCGCATCCAGGTTCGGACCCGGTTTTTTGCTGGACACATTATTTTTGAGATGGTGGAAATGGAATTTGACTCATGAGGACCAAATTTGCTCAAGGTGCGCCTTCTCTGACACTGTAGTGTCAGAACTATCTGCTTGTTTCTTCTTAGATATATCGATAGTCAAAGTTCGATTTCGACCCATTTTCAAAAAATCAGAATTCCCATTTCTAAAGTCGGAATTTAAAAAACTAGGAGTCAAAAATACTCTAAAAAGCAAGTCCTTTCCAGAAAAAAATACGGTTTTGACATTAGTTTAGTCAAAATTTGGTTTTAGAGCCCCCCAAAATTAGTTAAAAAAATGTCCTTTCAGGGTGGCGGTGGCTATCTCAAAAATTCCGAGCCTCGACCCCTATCGAATGATACACCGATCGAAAAGACATAACAAACTGAGAATTTTGGCGCAATCGGAGGTTCGATATCGTTTTTTGTCTTCGAGATATCGAATTTTGAAGATGCGTGAAAATTGCACTTTTAATATTCGATATCTCGAAAACGAAAAACGATATCGATCCCCGAATTGCGCCAAAATGCTCAGTTTGTTATGTCTTTTTGATCGATATATCACAAGATGGGGTTTGTCGACCGATTTTTGTTTTTTCAAATTGTGGCCCCCCTTCCCCCCCTTACACACCTTCGAAGGTTTTTTTTTTTCTTTTATTCTTTTTAGTGGATCGATAGAGCATACAATAAAGGTAATATCCTGAAAGTGTCATTACTTTATCTGCATTCGTTCAAAAGTTAGGGGTTTTGTCTAGCTAGCTCACGCGTTCGATTCACAGTGCGCTGCTTTTATAACGCGACATTTCACATTGACGACCTTTAAACCCACGATTAGAATGATTACTGTAGGAATCATCCTTGGAACTCCTGTGTGTTTATTGTTTCATTTTGATAATTTTTCGACACAAATGTCGGTTTCCGTACCTTTCACAACCTATTGTAAGGAAGTGAGGATATTAAGACGTAAGAATTCGAACAGGCGCCGTCAGTGTTTACTATTTAATTGTTTACGGAGTCAGCTGTGATGACGGTCGGCCATGATTAATTGAATGCCATGCTGACATTGTTGACTTTGCGAATTATCGTGCACTTGGTGGAAAGATACAGGGGTGAATAGTTAATAGTGTTTTTCGCAATTTGTGAGGTTATTAATAAATTTTGGTGTTTTCTGATGCTGCCATTGTCATTTTTGTTGCTTTTTACACCGGAATTGATACTTTAAAACGCTTTAGTTCTTAGTATTTAGAGCAAAAAGATTATTTTGAATCGACGGATAAAAGTCAAATAACGCACTTTTTTAAAACGAGCTGTTTCTTGAATGATACGTGTCCGCAAACGCCACCTTCTTTTGCCAGGGGGTTTTGGAATTGGCCTGGTGGCTATACAACCACTTACGACTTCATTCTTAAACCTACGTCACGAGTTGACTGTAGGTCCATCATATGCTTTCAAGTATTCGTTTCGATTCTTTCTCTCATTTCATCCACCAAGCGATATCTTCCGAGGCTATGTCAGGAAGTATCTCTAAGTTTTTAGTGTGAGCCGAATTGAGTCACTTCTGATCGAACAACGATTTAAGTTAATTGACGGATGAGACGAATAAAATGAAAACTGGCAGCGGAACACGAAACTACCTTCTGGCAGTTGCGACGAAGGAAATAATTTCCGAAATTATGTTGCCTCGATAGATCATTATTATACCTATTGAAGACTCCTGATTTGTCGATGTTGCAATTCCTCGTTTTGACGAGAGATTGAATGCAATCTGTCGTCTGTGCTATGTATCCGCGGTTTTGTGAACGGTAAGCACGGTTTGTCACGTCTGATTTCATATTTTTTACATTGTTAAAAACAATGTTTCATATTGGTCCACGCCTCACTTATAATCGCGCTATTCAATATGGCCGATTTTTGCCCACCTCTGGAATGCTGAGGAATGTTGGATTTCAATTGGCTCTGATGCAAGGAACAGTCAAATCAAATTTCGTTTCGAAAAATAATTATGGCGGAGAGGGGCTCCGCCTCTGGGCCGGGGGTCCAAAGCGGCAAACTAAAATCTCATACATCTCTTAAACGCGTCATGGTTTTGCACCGCGGTTTTGGTAATAAAAAAAAAAATAAACAAATAAACAACCGACAGTTATAATACCTACTTCTACTCATATTGCCAGAAGCACAACGATATGTGAACGACAGATTCGTCAAGCACTTTGGCCAGAAAATTCTAATGTTATTACTAGAATATGGTCATTAAACTAGAATTTCCTCAAACAGATTCAAGAACTATGGTACAAACACTAGAATTAATCCTGGTAGTGGGGCTCTTGCGAACTTTTGCTGTAAGCAAATAAAGAGTCCAATCTCATACATCTCTTAAACGTGTCATGGTTTTGCACCGCGGTTTTGGTAATAAAAAAAAATAAACAACCGACAGTTATAATACCTACTTCTACTCATATTGCCAGAAGCACAACGATATGTGAACGACAGATTCGTCAAGCCAGTTCGTTTGACCAGAAAATTCTAATGTTATTACCAGAATATGGTCATTAAACTAGAATTTCCTCAAACAGTTTCAAGAACTATATGGTACAAACACTAGAATTAATCCTGGTAGTGGGGCTCTTGCGAACTTTTGCTGTAAGCAAAAAAATAGTCCAATCTTATGTAAAGACCAGCGGAATTCACGAAAATCACTCTAAGAAAGTCTAAAATTCAGTAATAAACTCACATAACTGCTATAACGGCAAGATCGTAATGGTGGTTCAACGCAGGTATCGTGGGAGATCCCTGTCTATTATGTCACTTTCTCTACGGAAACACAAAGATATGTCTCAATTTAGATAGGAATCTCTCATGATACCTGCGTCTCTCCGCCATTAAGTCCGATGCTGAGAGTGAATTTCGTGATTTTTTAGTGTACTCATCGTCATTTTTACTGGTTCTAATGCAAGAATCGACTCTTCAATCCCCTATAGCAAAAATTTGTAAGGGCCCCATTGTACCATCCCTTACCCAAGGATCACATGTCGGCATACCTCTGGTATTATGAGCAGAAGTTGGTATTATGACTATCGCTTTTTTCTTTTTTTTTTCAGTGAAAGGATAAGATAGTACGATAAGTGGTTATGAGATAAGTCTTAAAACATGGAAACACTGATACATTTTTCGGCTTATGAGGGATGTAACTCGTCAAATCCTATCAGACCTCTTAAACGCAATGAAATAAAACAAAATTAGTTTCGAATATTCGGGACTGACAGCGTAAAAGAAGAATATCAATTAAAAGAAGAGAGCAATGTTGTGCATTTTATTATCTGGTAACGGGAGTCGGAAGGAGGGGGAGATGGTTGTTATTTAGGAGCTTTTAAACAGGAGTCGAAAAAAAAGAAAAATGTACTGGTACCACTTTCACTGATTGTCGGCGTTGCCACGTTTATCAAAAGGTCTTATTTACAGGGAGCGCTCGTGAAATTCTATAATTGCATATCTCCTCCGTTTAACACTATGCAAAAGAGTCGATTAGAATCCGCAAGAAATCGACACTTTTCAGTAGTTTCAAATGGTTGATGAACGATATTCGATAATCGATTGTTCATGAGCTGCCACTGTACTAAGCCATGGTTCGTTATGGCATCGGTAATGCCGAGTTTTTTGCTGTTCAACTTGAAATTGGCTCTCCCAAACTCATAAAATGCTTTTAAACGGGAGACCTTAATGGCAGGCGTTGCCGCCTAAACCTTATTGCAATTTTAAGCTTCTTCTTATTGTGCACGGAAAAAAAAGATTGGTGAAAATAACCATACGGATACCTGATTTTGGCACCTGCTAGATGTTATGGTAAACTTGACGAGAAGTATGGTACATTTACCGATACTTTGAGTAAATTCGACATGCAATCAGGTAACTTCACCCCAGTACCTAGTCAAACATAGTATACTTCTGGTTAACATTACCATAACATCTAGCAGGTGCCAAAATCAGGTATCCGTATGGTAATTTTCACCGTAGTTTTTTTTTCCGTGTGGGTGTCGCAAGAACACCTTGTGAAGATGGAGGTAATTGAGATAGAGAAACTCAATGTAATTGGAGGCAACGGCCGCCATTACGGTTTCGCGTTTGAAAGCATTTTATGAGTTTGGGAGTGGATTTCGTGATTTTTTAGTGCGCTAATCGTTAATTTTACAGCTATGGTTTTATCCCATATTCAATTAATTATTAATAAGCATTTTGCAAAATTTTGCAACGGCTCACGGGAGAAAAAGAATGGTGTAATTTACCATTCGCATAGCTGATTTTGGCCCCTACCAGAGTTAAGATAAACTTGACCAGAGTTATGGAACATTTGACCAGGTATCAAGTGGAATTGACCTGATTCCTGGTCAAATGTTCCATAACTCTGGTCAAGTTTATCTTAACTCTGGTAGGGGCCAAAATCAGCAATGCGAATGGTAAATTACACCATTCTTTTTTTTCCGTGCTCCATTAGGAGTATAAAACCTTTGGCTTGGCTCAATTAAAATCTTTTGCTGGGTTATTTTTCTACAAAAGGTTTTGTTGGCGCTATCAAAGTGTTTTTTTGTCCCCCCCCCACCTGTGAGATAAAATGGATTTTATTGCGGAGTCCAAAAACGACACTTGACCGTACTTTTGGTGCCAGCGAAAAAATGCGGAAATCCGCTACGAAAATGCTGTAAGTGCAATTTCATCACCTCAGAATCATGGAGAAAGCGTAATTTCCATTGACATAATCAACGATATTTTTGACTTTCAAGCCAAAAACGACTGCCGTGCTTATTCTTATGACTTCATCGGATATTCGGGAGAAGATTCGCTGTAAGAGATGGGTTACCGCGGTTTCTGTATTTATTCGTGGAATTTGGTGGTGATTATGCTAATCTAGACTGGCAGCCAGGCAGAGTTAAAGCAAAGTGCATGTTATATGCTAATCAAGATTGACAGCCAGACAATGTTGAATCAAAGTGCCAGTGAAAGTGGTGAATCCTATAGCCTTCTTTAAATCTGAATTAGATTTCGCGTGCTGCTATTTAAACCTTTTCCCCTTTTTATGATTTTTGCAGATTCAGATGAATCAAAGACGGCCAGCACGTGAGCAGAAGTTAATATTTTGGAGGTATAAAAGAAAAAAATAAGAAAAAGAAGAAATTCAGTTTGAGTTTACCTAACCTGAACTCATATCCCACACTGAAAAAAATAAGTTCTAAATTCTAGTAATACAAACAGAAGCACAACGATTTGTGAAACACAGAAAGTCTAGTGCTTTGACCAGAAAATTCTGGTGTTAATATCAGAATATTGTTATAGAAATAGAATTTCCTCAAAATTTTCAAGAACTATGGTACAAACACTAGAATTAATTCTAGTAATTGTACTATCTTTTACATTATGGTTCACTTATCGCCATACTTCAGGTATTTTTTTTTTTTTTTCAGTGCATAACCTTATCATTGTTCAGTTTTCCAGGTTAAGTGTAAAGGGCTCATTTGGATGACCAAAGGCTTAACATTTTTTTATCGAATTCATTTTAGAGCGAATCGATTTATGAAATGAAGGAGTGAACGAAAACAACGCTTTAATTGTTTAAAAAATTGGGCAGTTTTGGCATTGTTGCCTGATTTCTGTAGAAAATTCGTTCATTTCTTATTGTTTAGTGCGCAAAGCGGTCGGGCTTTTTCGTTGAAACTGGCAACGATGACTTTTGTTCGCAAACACGGTGTTTTTTGTTTTCTTGTTTAGTGAGTTCCTTTTTGTTTTTTGTTTGTTTTGTTTTGTTTTTGTCGCTTGAAAAAATATTTTGGTGTTCTTTTTGCATTATGAAAAATGTCCTACGCTGGTTTCAAAAACCAAATCCTTTATATTTCCTTGGTTGCTTTTCCATTTGACGCTTTATATTTTTAACGTTTTAAGGTATTGTGGGTTTTTGTTTTTGTTTTTTTGTTTTGTTTTTTTTTTTCACTCTTTCGCCACAACAATCTCGTGATTTTCGTAACCCCAAAAAACTGGTTAACATCGCATTAATATTCTTCAAAACTAGCTCGTAAAACCGTAAGTGCCTTTTCTAATCCGTAAAACGCGGCGAGCTTGTATTGTCTATAGCAATCAATGGTGCAGCTGCAAGTATCTGGAATGTTTTTTTTTTTTTTTTTTTTTTTTTTTTTTTTTTTTTTTTTTTTTTTTTTTTTGTAAAGAAAATTATAGTACTTAATGAAATGATGAGCTGAGAACAATGATGTCTTTGGGTTTTCCTCTCCCCCCCCCCCACCCCGTTCTCCCGGTTTTGGAGGTACACCCGTGTAAAGTTGTAAAAAATCGTGTGCGTAGTGACGTCACTACGCGGAATTCCCATTGGAAACAAAGTGTTTAGGGCCAAAATCTCATCTCCGGAACAATGGAAATTGACTAGAAATCAAAGGCATCTTTGTTTTCTACTCATCAAGTACTTCATTTTCTCCATAAAAAAACACTAAATTTCAGACCCTTGCAGCTGCCCCATTGCAATTCACAATTTTAGTCTTGAAATTTATCATTAAACTGATTTAGTTTTAAAGTGTTTATTGCTAGGTGAATATAGAGGATGTCATTCATTGGCCTTAGGGTGCCAATCACTTGTACGTTTACCTTTGTTTCATCGTGAAATTTCTCGTCCGCCTGAAAATTAGCACCGTGAATTCAACGATGACAATCGCACAAATGCAGTTTTGCTTCTGTGCGTTCATGCGTTATTCGACAAGTATATCTCTTGTATATAAAGTATAATATCTTGCCAGAAATTCGGTGCTTACACTGTGATAATTCTCTTTTTAATCCAAGGTGTATTTCGTTTGTGTGAAAGAAACTGACTGCACATTGAAATATTGACAAAGGGGGAATTCCTTTAACCCAAGGAAAATGTCTGCTGCTGTAAGTGAAAGATTCCTTGTTGTGACAGCGATTCTCCTTCATACAATCAGAACTTTACCACGCAAGGAAAACTGTCATAAGTAAACACGTGTCCTTGTTTTTAACCCTTTAAAGACCAGATTAGTTCCTAAGATCGCTACTCATCCGTTTAAATAGGGAAGGTAATTAACTATTCGTACTCGGAGGAGTTGGAATTGCCTACACGATAAATTGAAGGCGCCCGAAGAAATCTTATCTTGAAAGGTTCTACATTATTCATCGCGTTTGCGGAATCGTGATACTGGAACAATGCGAAAAAAACCTCAAAGAGAAAAACGAGTTAACTCGGGCTTGGTCCATAAGGGGTTAAGAGGTGATTTCTCTAAGTGTAATTTCTTTGTCAATCTAAGACCATTATTGTGAAAATTCGGCGTTAAAAACTGAGTAAAAAGTTACGCAGATCCTATGGGGGTGTGCCCCTTTCGACTCATGCTTTCAGAAAAAGAACATAACAAAACGAAAATTACAAGCCTTTCTAGTGAAGTTCTAAAAGCGTGACTAGTGGCGCTATCTGTGTAGCCTGAATCTCACTTCAGACAGGTAAGGAATCACCTTAAAGACGTTTGACAACGCTGCTGTATGTTCGGAGCTCGTCGGTAAATGTTTTACTTTTTCCCACCTCGCTCGACGCGACGAGACGCCCGCTTTGAAGCCAGCGCATGTGCCATGATCCTGTAATTGACTAATTCAATCTTTTTAGAATTGCTCAGTTTCCAAGCAGGCGGGCGGTCGGGCGGGGCGGGAGAGGAATGCGAAGGTAAGTAAACCCGCTCAATTCCACTCGCCCGAGCTTCTTGTAAAATTAAATTTAATTGGACTCGGGCACTCTGATACCTGTTGCACGTTTTTAAAAGCGTCTGAGCAGCCATAGGAAAGGCGCGTGCGGATTTGTGTCGAAAAAATTTCGGAGAAAATGGAAACTGTCAAAAGCGAAATGTCTGGTCCAGCGCATCGGATCGCTGCTTCGCTCGTGAAATAGCTCTTAAAATATCGAAAGTTGCTTCGGAGAGCGAAAAAGTCTATATGTATGTATAGTCTCGGTTTTTTATGTCAACTTTTTCGCTTCTCATTTTGTGCCTTTTCCTTTTTCCTTTAGAATGTACTACAAAGCTGCCGTTTTGCGTATAATTAATTGTATTTTTTAATGCATCGATGATTCCACGAGTTGAGAAAAGATTATACAGTTTCGTGCAGTGTATAATGCCTGTAATGCACGAAAATACTCGCATCTGTAATCTTTTCTCAACCGGTGGAGTCGTCGAATCATAGGGTCCATTTTTTCGAGGGAGACCCTTGGGCCTCTTGAATTCGATGAAGACTCCCGAAGAATATGCCTTTCTCAAAATAGTGGGGTTCTTGCAAACTTTTGCCACGGGGAATTGAAGAGTTGTTTCTTGCATAAAAACCTGTAAAAATTACGATGAGTACACTGAAAAATCACGAAATTCGCTCTCAGAATCGGGCAGAATGGTGGAGAGACGCAGGTATCGGAGGGAGATTCCTTTCTTATATGAGACGTATCTCTGTGTTTCCGTAGAGAAAGTGACAGATTAGACAGGAATCGCCCATGATACCTGCATTGAAGCGCCATTATGATCTTGCCGTTATAGCAGTTATGTGAGTTTATCACTAAATTGTAGACTTTTTCAGGTGATTTTCGTGATTTTTGTTGGTCATTACAGAAGATTGGACCATTTATTTGCTTATAGCAAAAGTTTGCAAGAGCCTCATTGAACGTATGTTGAAGCATTTTCCAGAATTCGAAGCCGTTTGGCGCTCTCGTGATATTTACGAGTGCTCCGTTTATTTACTCACTCACAATCAGTAAAAGCCACGCAGTATTACCGTTACCGTTAAATAGTAGCTGGTAATTGTGAACCATCGTATATCATAGTCGTATCGAGTCAATCCTTGCTAATGTGTCTGGCGACGCGTACAGCGTGCAGTCTGGCAACGTAGCTTTCTTTCCTCTTCGATATTTAGGGGTCGTACACAAATCAGCTCGACCTTTTTCATGCTTTTAAATAGAAATACTGCAACATTTCCTGATTACACGTCCCCTCACTCCTGAAATTTTGATTTTCCCGCTCTTTGACTCCACACACACTGGCGAATCTAGGAATTTGTCCCTCTATCTCTCCCTTTGCAGATTTGAACGCATGTATCAGAATGTGTCCGGTTAGGGGCAGTCATGTGACTTTCGCCCATTTATATACCCCAGTGTTGCCAGATATAAGGCTTTAGACTGTATATTGTCCATAAGAATCTATGTAAAATATACAGCATTGAACCTCAAACCTGGTAATTCTGAACTATCCTTCAATACATGATATCAATTGAGGAAAGAGAGAGAGAGACAGAGAAATTCCTGTATCCGCCTCTGATTCCTCATTTGATTATACAGTCCGTTCTTCTCTGTAAAGTACCTCACTGCAACATTGCAATGTTGCTGTGCAACATTGCACATGCTAGTATCATTGCAAAATATTGCAATGATGAATGTTTGCAACGAAATTTCTGTTCGAATCGCATACTTGGTTGTTTTGTCTCAATTTATAAAAATGCGGGTCGGTTGCAAAATGGTGCCAAGTACAAACAAATCGTGATGCCAGAAAAATCGGCGCTTTGAGCCGGCCGCGTCCGTGTTTAATAGATTGCAGTAATATGCGTGCGAATTTCTCACGGCAGCTGCGGTGGTGCTTGTGATCTGTGGTGAAGCGTGCTATCTGGCAACGTAGCATTTTCTCCATTTGAACGCACACAGAAGGTCGAATTCGATGGTCATCGCCCATGTCTTTCATTTCGATAGTTTTCATGGGTTTAAATTGTCCAAGTGCAACGTTGCCAAATTCCACTCTTTGCCACTGCTTGTGACTTAAAACTACGTCTTTTATCTCTGATAAATCTCCAAAATCCAAATGACATGAATTAGTCATTCTAGAATTGATCATTTTTTAAATGGTCGATTGAAGGCGTTAAATTGGCAGTTAGGGCGCAGCTGTTCGAGTCATACAAAAAACCCTGTAAGTAAAAGTAATCGATGTCTCTCCCCTTTTTCATTGATATATTTTCTGTTTGATTACACCTCCAAGCAGATGTAATCCGTGTTTTTTTTTTTTTTTTTTTTTTTTTTTTTTTTTTTTTTTACATTTTACACACTTTTAATTGTTGACCAAATTGGGGACAGGAAATGGCCCTTTAAGGGACAGGTCCTTTCTCCTCAATCTATAATTGATGAACTTTTAAGCCCAATTTCAATCGCAAAAAACTCTTTAAACAAGTGATCAAATGCTAGGAATAAGTCATCGGAAAGGTTTTAATGAAGCTTACAAAGGTCGGAAACGATTATTTTTGAAGACTTTTTTTTCTCTAGTTTTCGGCTTTTTTTTTTTTTTTTTTTTTTTTTTTTATCTCAGACTAAAGTACGTCGCACGGGCCACGGCTACTTTTGAAAGGCTTTTTCCAAATTAAGGAACAAAAATTGCCGAACCACGCTTTGCTCTCATAGTTGTTGTACAGCATGATTTTAGGTAACTATTTCACTTGTTTGTAGTTAAATAGTTTGCAACAGACCCATTATTTTTTGATCTAAGTCCTTGTTCTGTGTGGCAGTTGTTGTACAGCATGATTTTAGGTAACTAATTCACTTGTTTGTAGTTAAACAGTTTGCAACAGACCCATTACTTTTTTATCTAAGTCCTTGTTCTATGTGGCAAACACGTTCAACGGTTTCGCCAACAACGATTTCGACTTCTCGTCCTCTTCCAGGTGTACAGTGTCTCCACGTCTACGCTATCGCACTTTGGTCTGAGATCGTCAAAAAGAGACCACAAATCAGAAAGTAAGTTTTTCATCAAATGTAACCGCGCTCGGAAAAATGGACCCTAGTCTAGTGGCGGATCCAGCCCTCGCGAACGGGGGGGGGGGGGGGGGGGGTCGAACTTGGGATTTCGGCCCTAAATGACCCCCTTTTCTTGTTTTCGCTCTTGCTTTCCCCGTTTCTCTCCCCTCTTTTCCCACTTTTTGGGCCGAACGGGGGGGGGGGGCGATCGCCCAACCCCTGTTTCCGCTCATGCCATAGTCAACGGATACAAAGTTTTCGGGAATGCGATTTTTTGCAAGTTGGGTTGAAAAATGCGAAGTTAAGTTTTTGACTCGAAGCGCTCCGTAGAAAGCTTTGAGAGGATAAAATTCTGAGATATAGGTTCATTTTTCGGCCCCTAGGTAGCATAACAATGCATTTTAGCGAGAGCAGGTCAAAGTGAGGAAAAGGGACTTTCATTCCTCAAGGTGTTTTTGCAGGTGGAACCAAGGTATCTCTTGTGTCGGTGTTGTAGCTGATGGGTTAGGAGCTTGCCACTATTAATTTTAGTCTCGTTTCGTGAATTGTTTTAGTATACTGTTGTTAAAAGTCTGTGGATGTTTTGGGGTAATTTTAACATTTAAACCTTTTTTTCTATAAACTTCAAGTTTTGAACTGTAAAACTCAAACCACCATGACTTTGGTTCGGTTTGACATTTTTGGGCGTTCTTGGTGTGAAATTGCTCAAAAAAACACCCATTCATGCACTGATACCAATATCTCAATTTTGACTCTCCGGCCACTAACCCTTTAAGGGCCAAGCCCGAGTATACTCGTTTTTCTTCTCTAGTCTTCTTCACATTGTTCCAGTCTTCATTCCGGATAAACGCCATTATTGATTAAAACATGTACAAGATAGGATGTCTTCGGGCGCCTTCAATGTATCGTATAGGCAATTTCAACTCCCCCGAGTACGAACAGTTAACTTCCTTCCCTTGATAAACGGAAGAGTGGCGTCCTTTTGAATTAACCTGACCCTTAGAGGGTTAAGGTCCCTTTTCCCGTGCGCGGTCACAAATTGTTATTTATAAATTTTCAAGGCTAGTTGTAATTACTCAAAACACTTTGAACAAATAATTTAAACGTATAGATAGGTCACTAGGAAGAAATTAAGTTTCAAAGGTCGATAAGTCATGATTTTGATGACTTTTTTTCAACAATTTTTTGCCACTTTTTTTCTGTCTCAGACCATAGTGCGTTGTCTCCAATCGCCATCTCTCAGTGGTATTATCAGTTGAACAAAAGCGTGGCTTCAATAAGCAAGTGGCGCGGCGCATAGTCCTAGTCGTGGCCAGGAATTTGTTTTTCTCTCTTTTTGCTCATTTGATCACACGTGCTAGAAAAAGACGGATATAGGGGCTGAAGTCACTCGATGGCCACTCATTCCATCTTTTTCTAACACACGTATTTGAATGGGCAAAGAGAAGGAAAGACCCATTCCTCTGTTTCTGGCGCGGCGCCAATCAGACCAATCTCGTTATAAATCCGATTCCCACTACCAAACTAAGTCTCTCAATTGTCTTGATTATCTTTGTTGCAATTTGAAACGCTTCGAAGCATAGTCAGCAGTGTTGCCAGATCGAGGGTAAAAAGCCGCATCGTCCCCATTTAAATCAATGTAAAACGCACGGCTTTTTCACCCTAATCTGGCAACACTGATAGTCAGGTATTCGGCTGCCATTCCAGTGAGAGAGACAATAATACGAACAGTCGCTTTCGGGAATAATGCCGTGCTAAAGAAGAAGGCCGTAAATACTGACCGTTATTTAAGCTGTTTTTGCAATTTGAATTATACATGAATAGAGTCTCAGTCTTTCAATGAAGATATTGAGCTACATTTCGAAAACAGCTTAAATAACGTTTGGCGTTTATGCCATTTTTCCTTAGCACGGTAGAACGATGAAAAGAGGAACTTGGCGCGGCTTCTTCTCCTTTTGATAGAATCGTCTTATCACCGTTACGTTCATGTTCATTCAAAGGGTTGCTGAATTCTGCGTCTCATTTTTCAAAGAATATAGGAGCACTAGTAACCGATGCCGTCCGTGGTGGGCCAAAGAAACCAAGCGTAAAGTGGAACGAATCATACACTTTGTTTTTATCTTCTCCTAATCTTCAAAATCCTGAAAATCCTCTTAATCGTCTTAATTCTTCAAATCCTCTAATGGAGCTCTTGCAAACTTTTACAACCGGGATTGAAGAGTTAATTCTTGCATAAAAACCTGTAAAAAAGACGATGAGTACACTAAAAAATCACGAAATTTACTCTCAGAATCGGGCTTGGGAGATACCTATCTAAATTGAGACATATCTCTGTGTTTCCGTAGAGAAAGTGACATAATAGACAGGAATCTCTCACTTTACTTGCGTCGAACCGCCATTACCATCTTGCCGTTATAGCAGTTATGTGAGTTTATTACTGAATTTTAGACTTTCTTAGTGTGATTTTCGTGATTTTTGCTGGTCTCTACACAAGATTGGACTATTTATTTGCTTATAGCAAAAGTTTACCAGAGCCCCATTCTCGTTCTCAATCACCAACAATTATCATTTAAATGCTTTCAACACTTTGGTGCACACTAAATCCACCTGTAACAACTCATTTCAGTTGAAAATCACGCAAATGCAGTGTATGCAAGTGTTTTTTCTAGTGAGAAGAAGTCGAAGTAATGAACAGCAGAAGATTTAAAAAGGTTCGGTCGAACATGTTGCCGCATTTCCATTCATCGATTTTTTAACATTGTTGTTTTGCTTGGCAGAAATCACTTATCAGTTCCAGGAGTTGGTTAGCAAAGCTTCAGATGTCCGACGGATGTCTCAATGAAATTGCGAAGCCCTTGACCGAGGAAATCCGAAGCTCAGGAAACGTGTGTCGTGTCTGCCTCGCATTTTTAAGAAGGTTATCGATTACAAACTTCTTATGCTTATCATTAAAGTACTGCTCACAAGTTGCGTTTTCTGACTTGGCCTAGGCGGATACCGCTTCTTACGATACTAGCAATGACGAACGCAGGAATGAGTCTCTCTCGCTCTTTTCCCGTTTGAGCGTATGTACAAGAAAAGGAAAGTGACAGGGCCTGAAGTCACGTGTTCGAGCTCTTGTTTCTGTCCTTTTCCAACTCACGTGTTTAAATGGGGAAAAAAGAGAGAAAGAGAAATTCCGGTGGACGCTCATGGATACTAGACAGGCGAATTTCGATTTATCGATGTCCTTTTCCATTTAAAACTGTAGAAAAATATATCGATTTCTTGGGGGTTCAATTGCACCGCCTGCCGATCGATACTTTTCTATAGTTTTAAATGGAGTTGACATCGATATATCGCATTTCACGAGCCGCCACTGATACTAGTTTAGTTATAGTTCCAGTAGTAGCGTTGCGTGCATTCCAATAACTTTCAATTTTATCCATTTGAGGCCAAAAAGATATCTCTTTTAGGTTTGCGATGAACACCTCAACCGCGGCTCATGCAGTATGACACAACAATGTTTTTCATCCATTTGATTGAATGCAAAACACTCGATTCAATAGTGATGACCTGCAATCGATTGTTTCACATAGATTTATATGGAGGATAAAAATTGTTGCTAAATTGCTTGAGCCGCCAATTGAACACCGTCAAATTTGACCTTTTGGATGGGTGTAAAGGGGGAGGGAAATACAATGTTGCCAAATATTAGATTTTATCTTTGTCCCGGTCATGCATGATGTTGCATGACTTTCTTTTTTGGAGTAGCGTCGTGTAACGGTTTGCGGGAACGTGCCTAACGTCTGTATCAAGTTATCAGTATTTTTCAACTTTTTTCCGCCTCTGTCCTGACGTGAATCGATGCCAAATCAAGCCATAATTCATCTTAGGTATTTATTCCCTAGAGTTAAAATATCAGTGAAAATTGTTTGCCAAATTTGGCAATCGCGCTCTCACGGCTCATGACATTCACGGTAGCTGGAAGGAACAAAAGACGTGTAATTACTGTGAAACGTTCAGTTAAAATCTGAAAAAAACCAGTTCTGAAAAATGCGTCCTTCTCATTAATTTTTCGATCAACTTGCACTTTTTTTTGTATTCGTAATAGTCTACCAGATGGTTTGCAGCCTTTTATCGTCCCCTTCTGTTTTTTTTTTTGTTTTGGTGGTAATTTATTCATCCCTTCGAATTTGTAAGTGCCTATGTCTTTCATTACGATTTACGATACGCATTGTAATCTTTGTCAACCGACAAAAACTTAAAAACTATAGATGCAACCCATGGTGCTATATGCGACCTGTATTATAAAAGTGAGGCAACACTGAGAGAAATCACTTCTTTAAACAAGGAAACACGTTTACTTGTGACAGTTTTCCTTGCGCGCAGTAAGGTTCTGATTACACGAAGGAGAATCACTATCACAACAAAGAATCTTTTACGTTTAGCAGCAGACATTTTTCTTGGGTTGACGGAACTCCCCCTTAGTCGATATTTCACTGTGCAGTTTCTTTAACACAAAACGAAATACACCTTGAATTAGAAAAAACATTCTCTCAGTGAGGACCATGATAGGGACATTTTTGTTCGGGGCTCAATAAAACCATATTCAACAGTCACCAAGTGGTGAACATTGCTCCAACCGAAATTTACCTGAAATTCCAAATTGTGTCTGCCAAAATTTCAATTATTTTAGGGATGTAATTTTGAATTAATTAATCGGTAACAGTAATTTTTTTTAAAACAACGTCATCTAGTAACACCACGAAGGAAACCTAACAGTTGTCCATCGCTCGACTTTTGCCAACTGTGGGCTGTTGTTTCCCGACCGCAATGATCTGGAGAAAATAGGGCACCCAATGAGCTATACCAGTAGACTGTAGAGGGGCTAATACATTATATTTAAAGTTCTATCCCAAGAAGAGGCAACATGGGCAATCTGATTCAGGTTTTTTGCCTCATATTTTTTAACCTTAAATTGAAAATTGTAACTATTCCAGTGAAAATTGATTTAAAACGAAAGTGCAAGTGATAAAGAATGGCTCTCTGGACACAGAATTCTAATAAAACTATTCAGGTGAGGAAATTTTGCATGTTTCTGTTTTGTGTCAATTTCTTTATCGTGCAAATCCTTCCAAAAGAAACAAGTATATCGATTTCTGTGCCTAGATAGTAACTCTAACACACTTGAACTTTCGTTTAAAACCAGTTTCAAATGGATTCGTCCCTATTCTTTTTTAAGGTTAAAAAATAGGAGGCAAGCAAACCGAGCTTGTATGAAAAACGTTCATACGAGATTTCCATCATCGCTGCCTCCGTGCTGCCTCAGTATTAGTGGCGGCTCGTGAAATGCGATGTATCGATGTATACTCCATTTAAAACTATAGAAAAGTATCGATCTTCCGGGGGTGTTATTGTACCCTCGAGATATCGATACCTTTGTATAGTTTTAAATGGAATTGGACATCGATTTATCGCATCTCACGAGCCGCCACTGCTCAGTATCACGACTCACACCGATCCTCTCTTGCCATAGCTCGTTGAGGGGACTGGGGGCTGGCACCTCTCACAAGCTTTGCGCTGGGTCTCCATATACATACGAGTAAGTTCCTGTCAGTGTCACCCAACTAATTTTTCTTCTACCTTCTTCTATATTTCTTAAATGTTCTAATTTTAACCATTTTTAAAATCAAAAATTATTGCCTGGAATGGGTCGGGTCTTGTTTCATCTCGGTAGATTTCAAGTCTCTTTGACGTTCAGTTCCTGATCGGATCTCTGAAACTGCTTCCGCATTAGTCTCAGTCACAAATTTCAACGCGTTGATAACGTTGTTGCTTATGCAATTTGATTTATTTAATTTACTGGCTGGAAAGTGACAACTTTGCTACCAGTTCTTTCTCTTCTCCCCCCCCCCCTCGCCGTTTGATTTGATCGCAACCACACAAACGCAATCAGAGCGCGTTCGTAAATGAGAAAGTGTTTCAATTTATTTTACCGTTTTATTCTTATTTTAGCAAGACACATGGTTTCAGTTACTAAGCGCACCTCATCTGTGTAAAGAGGTTGATCCAGATCCAGCTCCCATAAGAAATCGGCTGTATCGTTACGATATAGCCCATTCATGATGGGAGCTGAATCGACCTCTTTCTTCTGTGGCTCAGTCAGAAAACCTCATGGAGGTGGTGTTGATGTTGATAAATAATTCGCGTCAAACACAGTTTTATATTATTGAGATATTTATCCATTAAAGACAAAAAAACGGAAAAGAGACCTGACATGATAAGATTCTAACTCATATTGCAACAGCCAAAATAAATGCAGTGGCTGGTCTTGACGCCGCGCCGTCTCTCACGGTATTTCACGAGAGGGTGAAAAGAAAGTCGTAAAAATTAATGTAAGACGGACACAAGTATAGTTCTACAGGAAGCGGTTGTTGCGCAATTTGTCAAGTGTTAAATATTACCGTTGTTGCCACATTGTTCATTAAGGGGGGGGAGGGAAATATGGTCCCTGCTCAACCTCCAGTGGAGGGGAATCTGAGTTGAAAATCGCTCGTATTTCCACTTTTTCACCCAAAAATTAAGTCCTTCTCCAGCTGCGATGACCATGAACCGCCGAAATTTGCCGTCGAAGAAATTCGGAAATTTTCATTTAACCCTTTCCAGCAAGGTGATACACATATGTACCATTTTCTGTAACATGGGTTTCCATGGAATTTAAATTGACATTTTGCAAAAACACTTGTGACCCATCGAAAGTCTTGGAAAATTGTCCTCTTTTGAACGGTCTAAAAAAAAATCTAAAAAAAAGTCAAATTCCAAACTGCGTGCTGGAAAGGGGTTTAAACGACTTTTAGCTCATTGTGGTCCATAAAACAGAACCAAAGCGAGCACATCTTGAAAGCACTAAAGAAATTAAATTATGACAAAATGTATTTATGTCACAAAACAATAATTAAAATCGTCATCGCGATGATTAAGCATAATATGGGTATTATTCATGATTTTTTCCGGAAAATTCATCAATAAATGCTGCATCATAACTGCAAATTTCGAAAAAGTTGAGCATGCTGCCCTGAGCATGAATATCAAATGACTTTAGATTTTGGTTCAGATATTCCACTCGCAGTAAGTAAATTAATCGAGCTAAGTATTTCGGGTAGTCTACACATCTATAGGTATCGTCTGATATTCTTTTTTGTCTTAGACTGTACTGATATGGATCCAAACTGAATTAATCGAGCTAAGTATTTCGGGTAGCCTACACATCTAGGTATCGTCTGATGTTCTTTTCGTCTCAGACAATACTGTTATGGATTTAAACTGAAGTAAGCGAGTTAAGTATTTCGGGTAGCCAGGGTAGCCTACACATCTAGGTATCGCCCGATATTCTTTTTGTCTCAGACTGTACTGATATGGATTTAAACTGAATTAATCGAGCTAAGTATTGCGGGTAGCCTACACATCTAGGTATCGCCCGATATTCTTTTTGTCTCAGACTGTACTGATATGGATTTAAACTGAATTAATCGAGCCAAGTATTGCGGGTAGCCTACACATCTAGGTATCATCTGATATTTTTTTCGTCTCAGACTGTACTGATATGGATTTAAACTGAATTAATCGAGCTAAGTATTGCGGGTAGCCTACACATCAAGGTATCGTCCGATATTCTTTTTGTCTCAGACTGTACTGATATGGATTTAAACTGAATTAATCGAGCTAAGTATTGCGGGTAGCCTACACATCTAGGTATCGTCCGATATTCTTTTTGTCTCAGACTGTACTGATATGGATTTAAACTGAATTAATCGAGCTAAGTATTGCGGGTAGCCTACACATCTAGGTATCATCTGATATTCTTTTCGTCTCAGACTGTACTGATATGGATTTAAACTGAATTAATCGAGCTAAGTATTGCGGGTAGCCTACACATCAAGGTATCGTCCGATATTCTTTTTGTCTCAGACTGTACTGATATGGATTTAAACTGAATTAATCGAGCTAAGTATTGCGGGTAGCCTACACATCTAGGTATCGTCCGATATTCTTTTTGTCTCAGACTGTACTGATATGGATTTAAACTGAATTAATCGAGCTAAGTATTGCGGGTAGCCTACACATCTAGGTATCATCTGATATTCTTTTCGTCTCAGACTGTACTGATATGGATTTAAACTGAATTAATCGAGCTAAGTATTGCGGGTAGCCTACACATCTAGGTATCGTCCGATATTCTTTTTGTCTCAGACTGTACTGATATGGATTTAAACTGAATTAATCGAGCTAAGTATTGCGGGTAGCCTACACATCTAGGTATCGTCCGATATTCTTTTTGTCTCAGACTGTACTGATATGGATTTAAACTGAATTAATCGAGCTAAGTATTGCGGGTAGCCTACACATCTAGGTATCATCTGATATTCTTTTTGTCTCAGACTGTACTGATATGGATTTAAACTGAATTAATCGAGCTAAGTATTGCGGGTAGCCTACACATCTAGGTATCGTCCGATATTCTTTTTGTCTCAGACTGTACTGATATGGATTTAAACTGAATTAATCGAGCTAAGTATTGCGGGTAGCCTACACATCTAGGTATCGTCCGATATTCTTTTTGTCTCAGACTGTACTGATATGGATTTAAACTGAATTAATCGAGCTAAGTATTGCGGGTAGCCTACACATCTAGGTATCATCTGATATTCTTTTCGTCTCAGACTGTACTGATATGGATTTAAACTGAATTAATCGAGCTAAGTATTGCGGGTAGCCTACACATCTAGGTATCATCTGATATTCTTTTCGTCTCAGACTGTACTGATATGGATTTAAACTGAATTAATCGAGCTAAGTATTGCGGGTAGCCTACACATCTAGGTATCATCTGATATTCTTTTCGTCTCAGACTGTACTGATATGGATTTAAACTAAATTAATCGAGCCAAGTATTGCGGGTAGCCTACACATCAAGGTTTCGTCTGATATACTTTTTGTCTGAGACTGTACTGTACCGGACCGTTGATTGTCGATCGTTATTTCTCCATTTCAAGGTCGATGCTTCCCGACGTGCCGTTTTCTTGATGTTGTAAGAGCGCGTCGTAAACACTTACATTGATGACCGCGGTCGTAATTCGACTACATTCAACTATTTCCATTCTTCATTCAGCCTCCCCCCCCCTTCCGTTTTTTTTTCTCTCAAAAATACTCATTTGTGCCATAGTCTTAATTTGCGCAAGTTACGTGAATCGAGGTTCATGCCCCCCACCACCATCATCATTATCACACGATATGGCCTATTCCTCATCACTCAAATTTTATGTCAGTTATTTTTATCTCATACTCGCGAATACGTGTTCTATTGTTAACTTAATTGCACTGAAATTTTGTTGGTTTTTTTTTTTTTCTTTTCTTTTCTTTTTCTTTTTTTTTTTTTTTTTTTTTTCTTTTTATCCCCACATTCATTTGTACAGCGTGTTGAATGCAACACGTTACCGTGTTTTTCTTAAACAACTGATACACAATAAAAGAAAATTCATTAGTGAACTCGGGTGTATACAGGGTGTAACTGAACTCCAGGGGGCTGATTCTGCTCTGTTGGACGAGACGAGAGGAGATAGTTGGAATCGATCATTCCCATTGGTTTAAACGGTGTCTCGTGACAGATTTGAAGTCGTTTGAGTCGTTTATTTAAAAAAAATGACTCCTTTATCCATCGAATGACTCGAACTCTGTCACGTGACGCCTTTTAAACCAATGAAATTGGTAAATTCCCTCTGTCTCGTCGCTTCTCGTATACGAAAGAGCAGAATCAGCCCCCAGTTATAAACTTCTTCCACGTAATTTGAGATCAAAATTATCATTTTTCCCCCGTTATAATATGGGTCCGAAAATTCCTTCCTTTTGAGCTATCGCCCATTAAATTTTTGAAAAAAAAAAAAAAAAAAAAATCCTGCAGTTCAGGGTTAAAAGGAATAAAGAAAAATTAAAACTTTATGAGCATTTGATAGAAAGTACGCATTCGTCCCTTGAGATGTTGCTGTCATTTAGTCGATAACGTCTTTTTTTTTTTCCTTCTAACGCATCGTTCCCGCGATAATTGCGCTTTAAGTCGAGAAAATTAGCGTCTTAGAACTGGTTTAATTGCAATGTTCGATAAGCGAGGTGAAATGCTAACCTTTCGGCGTGCTCGCGTCACGTTTCCCCACTCTAATCGCAGTTACCTCGAGAACATTACGTCGGAGGTAGAAGAAGAAAGTTACCAAAAAAAAGCGTGTATTATTCTCACCGTCCTACCCAATACTACCATCGAAAGTTTTTTTTCCTCTTTTTGAAATTCTGTTCCAAAATAATGATACCAAAAACCAACAATCCCCACATCCTCCTGGAACTTCAAAGGAGAACATATTTTTCCATGGTCAGAAATGAACCCAGATATGGTTTCCGAAAGGCTTCGCATGGTTTTTGAAAACGCAAAAAGTTCTGGAAGATTTACTCTCCTACGGTAATTTTAAATTTTAAAAATAGTTTTGAGTTTTGAGTAAAAACCGCAAGACCAAATTTGAAATCAACGGGTCAAAATACGTGATTATGTTTATGATTATGGTTATGACTATGGTCGTGGAGGCCGGAGGGAAGAGGAAGAGAGAGAAAAAGGTATCTTACTGTGAGAAAATCTGGTTTTACTTTCATGGCGGCTGGACACACTATGTTGTTAAAGGCTTAAAAATCCTACATTTTGCATTTTCGTATTTATGCATGTTTACAATGTAGATCTACCTTGCGTTAGCTGTTATCGGTAACGAAACGTAACAATCTAGATCCGTTGCATTTCGTCCACTTAAATGTGTTTGTTGAGAACTTTTGCTACAGCTACGTAGAGCCTTGATTCTTACATAAAATTCGGCAAAAATAACGATGCGATCGTTAAAAACGTTCAATAACTACTCATTAACTCAGGACATCACTTCAATTTCAAACAGCCCGCGCTACACCAGATAGTATTTGCACTGTTATACTACTACATAGACGGAACCACCGTGTATATGTCAACAACATCGAAACTACAAAATTATGGAATTTCCTTTTAAATGCATGAAATATTAGCTGCATTTGCTGTCGGGTCTTTTCTAGCTTATCAAAGATTACAAAATCATACTAGAAATGTACACTGAAAAAAAAAATAATTCCCAAATTCTATTAATATTACCAGAAACACAACGATATGTGCACCACAGAAAGTCTAGTACTTTGACCAGAAAATGCTGGTGTTAATACCAGAATATGGTTACTAGAATAAAATTACCTCAACGTTTTCAAGAACTATGTCACAAACACTAGAATGGGGCAGTTGCAAGGGTCTGAAATGTTGTGTTTTTTGTATAGAAAATTTTAGTACTTGATAATCTGAGAACGATGGCGCCTTTGGTTTTTTTCTAAGTGTCTTGGTTTTGGACGTACACACGTGCAAAGTTGCAAAAATTCGTGTGTGTAGTGACGTCACAACGCGGAATTCCCATCTAAAACAATGTATTTTGGGCCTAAATCTTATCTCCAGAACAATGGGACTTAATTAGAATCCAAAAGCATCTTTGTTCTCAGCTCATCAGGTACTTTCATTTTCGTCATAAAAAACACAACATTTCAGACCCTTGCAAGTGCCCCATTCTGGTAATTGTACTATCCTTTACATATTATCATGCTTCTCCAACGTATGCATATAAACGAAACATTCAAATGTTTGTGAGTTATGTTGATGTTCATTAACGCGATGGTTCCGTCTCTGTAGTTCTGTGTCGGTGATAATAGTGTCTCGTGTAGCGCGGGTTGTTTGAAATGGAAGTGACTTCCTGAGTTAATGAGTGAATTATTTCGAAATTTTTAAAGTTTTTAACCCATAACATTCTGAATTATTTCATCTGTTTTAAACCACTTTCATCAACAACCCTAAATAAAGTAACCCTCAAACCTTACCCAAAAAAAAAAAAAAATGTTAGCAATTCTAGAATGCTCAAATAAGGCTGATGTCATCAAACGACGTTTAATCTACATTACATCTGACTGTTAATCTAATACCCCTAATTTAAATACCCCCGAAAAATGAAAACTATTCTCTACAGTAGTAGCCGTATGAAAACTATTCTCTACAGTAGTAGCCATATGGCTACGCTAGGATGTTATAATTTGCGCATCGTTATTTTCTCCTAACTTTTACGTTACAATATCAATGTGCCATGCTGTAGCAAAAGTACGCAATTGACCCATTCATGAGAAGTCGAGAACGATCGAAATATTGGTTGTGCGGCGAACTCCCACGAATTCGACCTTTTTACACGGCTCCGAATGGACAACATACACTGATGCCAGATTTCACATTCCGCCTATGGTAAAGCAAACGATGGCGAAGAAAGAGTTCAATCTTCAGGAACAACCGAGGCTGAAGTAAGTACTTGAAAACAACCGAATTATTGAGAATGTGCGAGTCTACGGGCGCTCGTAAAAAAAAAAAAAAAAAAAAAAAAAAAAAAAAAAAAAAAACATGACCCCACCGACGCTCAAAGGGCAGAAATAAAACATTCAGTGGTTAGTAATCAGAACTTGAAAATCCCTAAAAACTATCATTTTACGGCTACTGATTTCACACCCTTATTCTTGTGATTTATGAACCACCGCTGAGATTTTGAGTGTCTGAAATGGATCCTGTGAACCGTTTTAACGAGCAGAATATGTTACTTTTAAATTTTCTGGTTTTTGTGCCACAGGATCGGTGATTTTTGCTCATTGTACGAGATGTTTGCAACTGCGACCACGTCTTTGACGCACGGCTATGAAACGCAACGCGATCGCTGGCTCACCACTTGAATCGGTGCTGCCGAATCGTGGAATCTCTTGGGATTTTTCGAATTCGATTTTAAGGATTTTTAGGTTCAATCTGGCAACGCCGACTGTAGGTGTTTCATAATAAATATTATCTCACGAGCTTGAACCAATCTTCGACTTCGGTCGAGACTGCTCGAGGCTGGCGCTCACTCTGCTCTGGTTGCGATCGACGCGATTTGACTTGACTTGACTTGACTTGACTTGAAGCCACGCAACGTTTAGAAACCAAACTTGTTCATTTGCATTCGGCTCCGATCAATCAATCTTGTGCCCGATTATATTTCGTCCTTTTTTTTTTTTTTTTTTTTTTTTTTTTTTTTTTTTTTTTTTTTTTTAATTATTTTCGAGAGGTAATGTCCTATCTATGGTATCCGTGACTGTGCGGAAAAAAGTCTATTTGCAGACGCGGGAGAGAGAAAGAGACAAAAAAAGAGGGGAATCCATAAACAGGTTTAAAAAAAACCTCCCAAAACCGCCACGGGATAGTCGGGGACTGTTGAAAAGTTTTTGACTAATGAGCATTTATTCGCGTCAATTCACTCAAAAGTATTGATTTTGGATTTGTGAGAAGAATGCCTCGCCTGAGTTGCCACTTGGTGTATATTTAACACTGAAAAACAGAGAAAAACACTTTGGTAGCTCTGATGAAACTTTTGGTAGAAAAATTACCCAGCAAAAAACTCAAAATCAAGCGAAATCTCTGTAGTTAGGCGTATACAACCTTTGGTTGGCTCAACTAAAAGTGTTTTGTTGGGTTATGTGTCTACCAAAGGTTATGTCGCTTTGTAAAAACGTACTTACAAAGTAATGAGAAACAATCACTTTGGTGGGATCAATCAGTATTAAAAGAGCAATCTTATAAATAATTGGCCATTGAAAAAAATTGGGTAAAGCATTGGCCGGATGTCGAAACGAGTGGTACAGAATGGTCGGACACTACTTCTTTAAGTGTACTTACTGTCACTGGATCACTACTTTTGAAGAATGAATTTATAAAATTTACGGAGCTCTGAAAGCACATTGCGTATGTAATTTTTCTCTCTTGCTCATCTACGCATATGGTGTTCAGAAAAATACTCCTAGACGTGTTCGAAAAGGATTTTACAATTTTTCTACGATTCCAGTCTGTTGCATCAATACACACAGAGGGTTACAGTGCGACAGTGCAGTAGTTGTTATTTACACTCCTCTCTGACTATTCGTCCAATGAAATAGACAGAATGGATCCAATCCTACGTGTTGGATTACTTTGTTAAAGGGATCGCAATACATCATTATGTTCAGAGCTTTCAGAGTTCAAGTTTGGTAGATTGCTCGCATCGTTTCCAAGAAGGACTTGAAGCTCCAAATGAAGAGCCCTTCCTCGGTGACATTGCGGAAATAGACTCTTCTCGCTAGAATGGCATGGAACGAAAATTTCCGAGGACACCTTAGATCCAACTAGAAGAGCCTGTCTGTCTCGGCGTGTGAGACTCCAATACGATGAAATCGAGTGACTGTGATAAGTTCAAAGGAGCGAAAGCTGTACCTTGACAAAAATTAATAAGTTCTC
Organism: Trialeurodes vaporariorum; assembly: GCA_011764245.1. Taxonomy (NCBI): domain Eukaryota; kingdom Metazoa; phylum Arthropoda; class Insecta; order Hemiptera; family Aleyrodidae; genus Trialeurodes; species Trialeurodes vaporariorum. The sequence goes on along the minus strand of VMOF01000002.1, from coordinate 13,872,147 downwards.
GGATTAATAGTTGCACTTTTGTCAAGGCGCTGCTCTCACTACCCCCGAAACTTATGTCAAGCCACTCAATATCAAGGTATAGGCGGACCGGTTTGATGTATGAAGGAGGGAGGACTTCTCATACCATGGTAGAGTTAGTAATGCCGATTATCTGAAAAATCAATTTTCAAAAATCGATTTAGATTTTTTCCAATTATCGATTCGATTTCAAATCGACCCTAATAAATCGATTTTCGATTTTACATCCCATTTTTGGAGCTAAAAACAAAAAACAAAATCACAGAAAAGAAAAGTCATCTCTCTGCAAGCAGAATTAAATCTAAAAAGTTCCACAAAAATCTTAAACTTTGCAAGAAATCGCTGTTTTCGATTTGTAGCCCAAAAAATCGATTCCAAAAATAATCGACTCTAATAAATCGATTCGATTTTACCGATTAATCGGACCGAAAAATCGATTTAAAAAAAAAAATTGATAAAAAATCGGCATCACTAGGTAGAGTGTCGCGCGGAAGATAACCCTCGATCAAAAGGTGGACTTATTTAAAATAATACAGAAAACGCGTCCGCGGTTTGGTCCCTCCCGCGCCCCAAGGCTCACCAGTCGTCTCTCTTGAATCGAAAATTTTGAAATTACACTGATCATTGCTTTTAACGTGCTAAAAAAAAACTTGACCGGAACCCTTGGGAAACAGTTATATTCTTATAAAAAAATTGCCAGTTCCTGGTGGTGCACTATAACTTCCACTGTTGGAGCAGGAACGAAATTGAACGCAAACAAGTCAGGCACAGATCTGGCATGTATTCGTCCACGAGTTTTGCACGGAAGCATGAAGCAGATTCATGGGAAGAAACGAAACGTTCTTGGATTTCATCCCTCTGGTTTCCACGTCCTTTCAAGGTTCACAAATTTTGCATCAATCAGATAATTGAAGAGGAAAAAGAGTTGAGCACCTGCCACTCCTTCTAGTAGATCGTGCATTATATTATATCGACTCCTGTATTTTTTGGTGACATGAAAGCCTTCGACCTAATTCCATTTGTAGGTTTCTTTGACCCCTGTTAAAGAATAATTATTTGTCCTGACATTTTTCGTTTTCGAAGGTCATCATTGCAACCATCAAAACTTCCAATGTATGAGCATTGAAAAATAGACATTTGGAGAATACAACATTATATGAACATACAACAAAAATAGACACACGAAAGGAGGTTCCTTTTTTTCTTTTTTTTTCTTTCTTTTTTTCGTTATAAAACTGTACGATATGGGTATGGAAAACGATGATGTAAACGAAAGTTAGAAATTAAATGGCGGGGGGGGGCTGGGGCTGGCGAAATGGACGTCTTTTATGGCTATTTAGAAGCAGATTTTAGTATACTTCCGCTGTCACCAAAAGTCGTTTGTTGTCGCTTTTGAGCACCGCGATCTTCCAATTGTTTATAAAATATCAAAACGCTATCGCTTACAGAAATCCTGCGTGATAGTAAAAGAAATCAATGATTTTACTGATATGCCTGAACCTTGATGATTTGATTTCTTGCGGAACCTGAGCAACGGCCGGTGCCACAGTTGATGTTCTTGGGTTGCCTGTAGGAGGCGTTGGCGGAGGAGATCTGCTGTTTCGCTTAGGGCTTCTCCACGGGCTCCGGCTCCTTCTCCTACAGCGGTAGGGGCTCGGAGACGTTTTACGTTTTATAGAAATCCTGCGTGATAGTGAAAAAAGTAAATGATTTTACTGATATGCCTAACAGAGCCTATATACCACCGTGCGGAGCTGCAGTTTCTTGTATACCTAATGGCGTTTTTCAATTCACCGATGATTCCACCGGTTGAACAAAGATTTCACCGCTTCAGTTCAGTTTATGATTGCAATTCTCCAAAATATTCCAAACTCTAATCTTTTCTCAATCGGTGGATTCGCCGGTAAATGATTAAAATATCCGCAAGTTTTTTAATGTCAATGATGACTCCAACGGTTGAATAAAGAATGCAGATCAGTATAGGTATTTTCGAGCTTTACAGTCATAAACTGAACTGAACTGTGTAATATTTTCTCAACCGATGGAATCATTGATGAATTGAAAAATTTCATTGAATATACACGAAACGGCAGTTCTGCCACCGTCCTACTATATCACTGAATCGATCTTTAAGCTGCCAAACCAAAAAGATCTCAAGGAAAGTTTCCGAATTAAACCTCCCAATCAAACATTAGTTTTGGTCTGACACTAGAAACAGCAGCAGCAAATCTGACCGAACAATCCGAGAAGACTACATTTTCAGACTTAATAGCCTCGTTTATGCGAGCATCTCAACCCGGGTTCTAGAACCCGAGTTCAGCTGAACCCGAGTTGAGATGCTCGCATAAACACTTCGGATCTCGCTGAACTCGGGTTCGACTCGACCCCGATTCAAACCCGAGTCGAGTCGGTGAACTCGGGTTGAGATTTCACGCATAAACACTTCGGAGTTCAGAACCCGGGTTCACGCGGCATCGATGTCACCAATCCGAGCGAGGTTAAACACGCGTCTTATGCGGTCGCACTTGTCCGTACCGCACCAAGCATCGCCGCCATTTTCGTCAAAAATGTAAACAAACACAGTGAAGAAGAAGAAAGAAATCCTTTGAACTCGAGTTCAAATACACGGGTGTTTATGCGCAAATCCAAGTTGGACCCAGGTTGAAACTCAACTCGGGTTGACTCAACCCAGGTTCAGATCTCTCGCATAAACGAGGCTAATGTAGGTACTCATATCTGTATTCTGATTCTGAAGTCTGAACGCGGTGAGATTATTATGATTATAGAATCAGGGATGAGAATAGAATTTTCAGATACCAGATCACATACCAATCAATGGACGAATGGACCAGGTCGTTCGTTAATCGTTACTTGCTTTTACAGAGAGACAGAGACAATGACAAATTTACAAATTTTCATTCAACGAACACTCTTGATTACTTTGATTACTTGTCTTCTTCTATGGCAGTTATATCTTCGTCCATGCTTTGGCGCTAAATTCGACTAAATTCAGAAGCTTTAGTAATGGAAATTGAGTGATGTCACACACTGAAACCGTTTATTGGCTTTTCATCGATCTGTTTGATAACATCCTCTTACAGCGTATATTTGCAGCTTGTTTATTTTTGTGCCTCTCGCTCACGTCGTGGTTTCATTGGAAGCCGATGCAGTTAATAATCTCATCAGTGCGGCGAGTAGATCACTTACTTTCTCGTTAAACCGATCTTCGAGAGTGTATTTGAGTGACGCAATAACGGTCGAGAACGGGCCAGTAGCAAACTTTTGCTTCAGCAGTGAAGTGGGTCAAATCTGGAGTAAAATCATTTGATAATAACGTTGGAAGTACCAACAAGTAAAATTAGCTCACAAAAGCCTTGATTTATTACGGCATCATAGTGGTGGCAATTTGTTCTGCTAGAAAATAAAATAATCGATTAAAATTATGCTTTAACGATGGAATTGACGCTTCTAAAACTTAGACGCGTTCTAAAACTTGGCTATGCTGCTATTTTGGGACTAGATAATAATAAATTACCCATGATTCGGTTGATACTCAAAGGATTGCAATGGAATGGAAACTTTTGCTACAGGGCATGGTCTGAGATCGTCAAAAAGTGGCCAAAATTCAGAAAGTGAATTACCCATAAATTCATCATTTAAAAACTTTTAATACCAAATTCAATTACAGAGAACACTTTTAACAAGTAATTCAAACTTGAAAGTGTCACCATAAAGTCTTAAATTAACATTAAAAGGTCGAAAACGATGATTTTTGATGACTATTTTTCACTGGATTTTTGGCCACTTTTTTTCGATCTCAGACCATAGTGCAGGGGATTGAAGAGTTGATTCATGCATATAAACCTGTAAAAATGACGACGAGCGCATTGAAAAATCACGAAATAATAGCGGTTCAACGCAGGTATCATGGGAGATTCCTATCTAAATTGAGACATAGCTCTGTGTTTTCGCGTACAGAAAGTGACAAATTAGACAGGAATCTCCCATGATACATGCGTTGAAGCGCCAATACAAACTTACCGTTAGAGCGGTTTTGTGCGTTTATGATTGAATTTTAGACTTTTTCAGTGTGATTTTCGTGACTTTCGCTGGTTTTTACATCAGAGTGGACTATTCATTTCCTTACAGTAAAAGCTTGCAAGAGCCCCATTTCGCTCATTGCTGTGATCTTGGTAGTTTATGTGAGAAGCAATCACTCATCAAGTGTTGAACCTGCTGATAGTGAAACTTTCCCATATTAGAAACAGTACAGTCCAGTCACTGTAAGAGATACAAGTGCTCAGGGAAGCTACTGGCGCGGGCAGCAATCTGAACGGATAGTTAACTATTCGTACACGGCTGTAACGTTTTAGCCTAACTTCAGAAATGAAGGGGAGTAACCAACGTCTCCATTGATGCGATTTGATTCACACAGTCGGGACAGCTGATTTTGGTTCTAATTATTTCTATTCTAGTTCGCAATGGAGCTGTTGCAAACTTTTGCTACAGGCTTATTAACAGTTGAATATGGGGTAATACCCTGTAAAAATAACGATTAGCGCACTAAAAAATCACGAAATCCACTCCTAAACTCACAAAATGCTTTTAAATGCGAGACCGTAATGGCGGTCGCTGGCCGCGGTTTTCTTATGGCAATTGTATGCTTCTTCTTCTTCTTGTGTGGTGTTGCGAAAACACCTCGTGTAGATGGCGCTGATTGAAGATAGGGAACCCCAATGAAAACCGCGGCCCGCGACCGCCATTACGGTCTCGCGTTTAAAAGCATTTTGTGAGTTAAGGAGTGGATTTCGTGATTTTTTAGTGCGCTAATCGTTATTTTTACAGGGTATTACCCCATAATCAACTATTAATAAGCCTGTAGCAAAAGTTTGCAACAGCTCCATTCAGCACAGGAATACGAACCACGGCGCAAAGCTATCGCTGGAGACTGAATTTCATCAAAATGGAAAAATACGCACTCAATTTGTGTACTTGTCGTTTGCAAACTCTTATTCCTACATTCTACTCGTCTCCTTCATCGAATACTACCCATGAATTGATCAAAGTATCTCAACAGACACCAGTATAGTGCAGTCTTTTGTATTCAGTTTGTGTTGGTGAATATTTTACCCATTTCAACCTGTGACGGAAACTGAGATCGAATTTTTCACTTTTTAGGTAGGTAGGAATCGTGAAAAGTCAAACTATAAAACGAGCTGCCTCTGGCAGTTAATCACTTAATCAGTGTTAAATACTGGTACTGATTAAAGATTTTATCTTGATTTAATAATATAATAAGATATAATAAGGAGTGATTTGTGCAATCTGGCTACCAAGCTCCCCCCCCCCCCATTTAAACGAGTATAATAAATTGGTCAGAGAGGAACATATTGACTTCTGAAAAATTGATTATTTTTCAAAAGTGGACGAGCTCATTTCGAAAAATTTACGGCAGTTGGGTCTTTTATATACTTCTGATATTGCTTTATGGAGTGTGAATTCTCATTAAAAGTATTGTAATCGATTACAACCTCTTTGCCCAACTCAGACGGTGACTGGATTTGTGGATGACTTTAGCAGTTGCTTGATTGTTTTCTGTGCCCACAATTAATTGGAATTGTGCTAAACTTGCAGATTTGTGACAGAAGCATTTAAAACTTTACGAGTGAATTTTGAAGGCTCTTTTGTAAGCTCGTCAGTTTTCATGGGCTACAACCCACACCCCAGGAATTTATGGTTCATGCTGCTGTAACAAAAGTATGCAAGAGCTAAAGCATAAATTGATTAGCAGAGCTCCCACGAATTATTATGGGTTTGGTAGAGAATTTTTATTATTTATGACTGTAGCATCCGTTGATTAATTTTTTACAATAAGAATTGCAACCGTGCGAAATCTGCAGATTTGTGCGACACCAAAACATGTTCATCTTTACGAGTAAATGCAAATACCTACGCAATGCAATTTTTGCAAGCTCATACAATGCATTTTTGGCAATTATACACTGAACTGAACCGTGTAATCTTTTCTCAATCGGTTGAATCATCAATGAATTGAAAAATATAATTAATTATACGCAAAACGGCAGCTCTGAGATTTTGAGACATTTTGGTGCTTTCGATTTGAGTTTTACGCAATTTTACTTAAAAAGCGAGCCACACGGGAAAAAATGACTGTCAATATTTACCATCTGCTCAACCCTTTCCGTCCTAGTGTCCACTATAATGGACGACCATTTTACATGGAGCCTTATGAAGATTCAGAAAAATTGACTTACACATGAAATCATATGATAAAAGTTCGTTCAATTTAATGGAAAAGGTTTCACATTACAGTGACACTTTTTTTATAATTCATGACAGAAAAAGATAATTGATTTTGGTGCCAGCTATCAAGTATGGCAAATTCCACTAAATAACGGTGAAATGTACCAACAAGTTAACTTAATTTACCATAATGTACGTTGCATTTACCATCTACAGGGTGGGGCGTAGAGATCTGACGATTTTCAAAAGGCTATAAATAAAGAACTATTTGACTTAGAGAAAAAAACTTTTTTTTATTGAATTCAGCACAGAATGCCGTTTTCTTACATTAAGTTTTAAAAATTACATCTCGTAGATGTTGACCGTCAGCGTCAATACACTCTTGAAGTCGATTTCGAAAGGAATTCACCGCTCTTTCGCACATTTGTATGGGTATGGGAAGACAACGTAACTGTCACTGTTAATTCGAACCAATATGTTTCCATGTTGGAAGACTATGTGCAGCCCATGTTGGATAATTTAGCGGAAGAAAATGATTTAGGAGACGTCTGGTTCCAACAGCTCATACTGCTCGCATTTCCCTTGCCGCTATGCGGGAAATGTTTCCAAATCGGTTGGTCTCTCTCAGAGGAGATTTACAGTGGCCTCCGCGATCTCCCGATTTGAGCATTTGTGACTTTTTTTTATGGAGCTACCTTAAGGAAAGGGTTTTTAGGAGTCGCCCCCATACTTTAGATGAATTTAAAGTGCGAATCAGAGAGGAAATCGATAATATACCCATACAAATGTGCGAAAGAGCGGTGAATTCCTTTCGAAATCGACTTCAAGAGTGTATTGACGCTGACGGTCAACATCTACGAGGTGTAATTTTTAAAACTTAATGTAAGAAAACGGCATTCTGTACTGAATTCAATAAAAAAAAGTTTTTTTCTCTAAGTCAAATAGTTCTTTATTTATAGCCTTTTGAAAATCGTCAGATCTCTACGCCCCACCCTGTACTTGATAGCTGACTCCAACATCAGCGCAGATGGTAGATTCTACCAGTCTTTTTGTTTCCGTGCGTAACGCCGCAGCAAACGTTTGCAATGGACCCATTATTATGGGGTGGGTATAGAGACACCATAGCCGTAGCCAGGATATTTTCTTTCTCTCTCTTAGCCCATTTAAACGCATGTGTTAGAAAAGGACAGAAAGAGAGGCTGAAGTCCCGTGACAGCCCCTTTTTCCATCCTTTTCTAACACCTGCGTTTAAATGGGCTAAGAGAGAGATAGACGATATCCTGGCTACGTCTATGAGAGACACTATTATTCAGTCGTCATAATTGATAGCTCATCATCATTCTGATTGATTACTCATCATCAATCGATGAAATGTCTTCCGATTCATCTCTGAATATGGCATTTGGAATCCGATCGATCGGTTAAAGAATTATAATCGATCGAAATGCAACGTCTTTCGGAACTCCTCCGCTCCGTCGGCGTCGCACCTCGCGCAGTTCCGTGTGTTGCCGTCGATGACTGGTGACCGAATCGGCCGGTATTACCAAATGAAATGACGAGATCGCGGGAAAGGAGCAAGAAATAATCCTTGAGGTGGAGAAGATAAAACTCGGATGTACGGCGAGAGAGCGCGCCTTGACGCGTCGAGCGCGGAGCACAGCGCGTCGCGTCGGCCGCGTTTGACTTGGCGGAAGCTTCAAAACGCGCTTTGACTCGCGTGCAACCTTGACTCGGGCACACCGTTGCCGATTTTCATCTTTAAAACCTCATGAGTAAAAAACATTCTTAAAACAATAACCGGTGAGTTGAAATGCGTATAATCAATCACACTTTTCAATGGGTCCGTCGCAAACTTTTGCTACGATTAAGAGAGTTTAATCTAATGTAAAATCGCCTGGAGAGTCTATTGGTGGCATCAGAAAGTCATAAAATGCAATAATAAACTCGCAAGAGGCGTTTAGTGAAATCCAAGATGGCGGAGAAATATCGAGGAATTTGTATGTATGAAGTAGGCCTCCTTAACGACATAACTGTCCGCGAAACGCACCAAACATCAGTGTTCTTTCGAACTAAATTTTAATGTATTTCAATGAATTTTCTTGTTAATTACATTAAAATTGTGCTAATCCATAGTATTTGGAACGAGTTCAAAAATGTTATCATTTTCTACTTACTTCGTCCCGATTTTACGCATATTCTACTTTTAAACATTTTTCGCGATAAAGTTTAAATTGTTCAATTGTGGAAAATCTAGAATATTTCGAACAAAACTAAGGCCAAATTCGAACTCGTTAGGTCAATTAACGCGGAATTAGCCGCCAATCGCGCTAAAGAAGGTCTAATTATAAGAAAAAACCCATGTTTGTGTCTAGGGACCCTTGTTTTGTGTGCATTGGGAGCGGACATCTATGTCGTTAAAGCGTACAAATCGTATGTATGCACCACGAACATCCAAGGATAGCCAACCTCACAATATCGATCACAACCAATCACAACGTAAACAAACACATAACCTCTACCTCCAGTGAGGTTGTCAAGTTGGCCATCCTTGGATTTTCGTGGTGAATGCATGCAAATTGCTCGATATTTCTCCGCCATCTTAGATTTCATTAAACGCCTCTTGTGAGTTTATTATTGCATTATATAACTTTCTGATGCCACCAATGGACTTTTCAAGCGATTTTACAGTAGATTACACACTCTTGTTTGTTGTATCAAAAGTTTGCAACAGACCCATTCGCCGATGATTTCACCGGTTGAGAAAATATTACCTAGTTCAGTTCAGTGCATACTTTAATGCACGAAAATATTCTCATCTGTAGTCTTTCCTCAATCGGCAGAATCGTCGATGACTTTGAAAAAGCTGGCGGATATTTTAATTAAGCAACGGAGCAGCGTTTCCACCGATTGAAAAACTATTCTAGATCAGTGTATTTTCGTGCAGGACATGCCAAGAAGAAATGTCACTTTGAAACTTTGAAGAAAATCGAAACATCGTTCATCGTTCAACAGGTTTCAATGGAGACCATCTCCGAAAAAGGGCCCATTAAACAGGGGGTGTGCTCTTTCTGAAGAATCAGCGTTGTAATTAGATAGAGACTGTTCCGTAAAAAACCCACCTATAGTTTTATGGGCCCTTGTTCCAGGAATGGGTTCAATGAGGGATGTTGCTAACTGTAGCTATACGCGATTTATGGGTCGATCCAGGTGTTAAAATTAGTGAAAATAACGGTGAAAGCACTAAAAACTTACGAAATCTTAAACCCTCTAAATGTTTTTGAAATGCGTGAGCATAATGGCGGCGGTAGGCACTAATAATGGGAGATTCCAATCCAAAACTATTATCACTCCATCAAGAAGATCGATTTTGCATCTCTCCTCTGATAGCTATAGTTACTCTGTCACTCTGTGAATCTTCCTTCCGAGTATAGAAAGAGTGACAAAATTAAGATGGGAATCTCCCACTATGAAACCATTGAGCTCCATTGCCGCAGAGATGGGAGGGTTTCTGTCGGAATGAAACATATCGTAATGACAACACCCATGAGATAACACGCACTCGATCATCGAATCGATAGCATTACGATACGATCGTTCATAATCAGCTTGCTGTTCTTTGGTTGAAACCTTAATTTTTGGTCTTGTGAGACAATGTCTAGAAAATTTCATTCTTCGATCTTTCGTGCGCGCTGCGGTACTTCTCATTGGTCTATTCGCGACAATAGCATGAACAAACAGCGCGCACCCACGCATACGATCCTGCATGCATGCGTGCCCGCGCGCCATCGCCCGTTGGCCATCGTTACTCGCTAATGACCCCCCTCCTCCCCACCTCAACCGCCACCGTGGCAAGAGCGAGACGCAACTATGCGGCAGGATTGCAGTCACAGCTTTTATTCTTGCTGGACCTGTTACCTTGTCATCTATCAACAGGGCCTATGCTGACTAAGTAAACATGAATAATTTAAAATATAGATGAATTAATTGTTATACAAGCTCGCGAGCAGTTAAAGCTCTATGATTTATCAAAATCCTTTCTATGAAACTTGCGGAAAATAATCGAAATAAGAATCGATCGATTGTATTATGTGCGTTCAAATGGGCGAGGTTACGATCAACAGCTCAGATCTACGGAGCGATTAAGGACCATCATATCGGAATAATAGTAATCGATTATCTCGTGCTCATGTATGAACAGTGGCGGCTCGTGCAATGTGGCAACAACTTATTATCTCCATTTAAACCTGTGTATAACAATCGATCTTCAGGAGGTTTCATTATCGATATTTGTGCATAGGTTTATATGGCAAAAAAGCATGGTTGCAAACTTGCACTAGCCAACCACGGACTTCGTCCCGTCTATATTTCTTGTGTGTTCCAGTAAGTGTGTATTATATTTTTTGTGTACAAAGGTAATACATATTTATTTAAACCTTCATATCCCCTTTGTCCCTTGCCTCTCGTAAGGATTCCAGAACAATCTTTACTTGTCTCTTTTTAAGTGTTTGTCAAAAAATGGTTCTCTCAAACCAAAAATATCCCTCCTCTGATACACGGAGACAGTGTTGCCAGATCGAGGGTAAAAAGCCGTATCGTTCCATTTAAATCAATGTAAAACGTACAGCTTTTTCACCCCAATTTGGCAACACTGCACGGAAAAAAAATCTGTTATAAGAACTGAACTTCGGCCCTTATATGTAGAACACCGAGGTGTTCGATTACAGTAACCAAAGTCTTTGGTTATCAGTACCGAACTTAAGTTAGGAGTTCCGAAGATTTTGGTAAGTGTGATGAATTCGTTGACTCACATTTCGTTCCTACTGAACCACTTCGGTACTCCTTACTGAAGTTCGGTACTCACAACTGAAAACTTCGGTTACTGGAACCAAACACCCTCGGTGTTCCATTTGAACCGAAGTTTTTTTCTCCGTGTACAACAGAAATTTTTTCCTTCAACATATTTTATTCAGGTCTGAAAGGGTTAAAGATGAACTTGAATCTCACCATTAACTATTGTGTCGGGTCTCTCGTTCATCCCGTGAATAATGTATTTAAAATACGCATTGTTAAATCACGGTCACTTTTGAGTGACCACTTTTGAGTGATTCGCGGAGATAATTAATGATCAGTTTCCAACATCACACAGGTGGAAATTGATGGTTAGCCAACAAGGTTAAGCGGTTTATTGCTGCGCGATTATGAGCTTCGCTTTCTGACCCCTCTCCCCCCTCCATCCATTCTCCGTTTACTTGCTACATCTTCATACTCTCCCTCTCTATCGGTCTTCGGTCTCCAAATCCGAGCATCTTGATTCTTACGTACTTGGAACGCAAGCACATCTTCCCACCACACATTTACACGCAATGCTCTGCACAAACTTCACTTCCTCTTTCTTCCGAGGTTGCCAGATTGTTGGACACTCGGCAAGAAATTGTCTTTCCTCTCTCTTGAGGCGATTTTTCACTTGTCTGAAGTAAGATTCTGGCTCCACATTATAGCGCTACTAGTCACGTTTTTTAAACTTTGACTTTAAAATAGTTTTTTTCTGAAAGCATTAATGGGGCTCTTGCAAAATTTTGCTACGGGCAAATGAATAGTCCAATCTGATGTACAAAACCAGCGAAAATCACGAAAAGCACACTAAGGAAGTCTAAAATTCAGTAATATACTCACACAAATGCTAAAACGTCAAGTTCGTAATGGCAGGTATCATGGGAGATTCCTGTCTAATTTGTCACTTTCTCTAAGGAAACATAGAGATAAGTCTCAATTTAGATAGGAATCTAACATGATACCTGCGTCTTTCCGCCACTAATCCCGATTCTGAGAGTGAATTTTGTGATATGTTAGTGTTTTCGTCGTAATTTTTACAGGTTTTTATGCAAGAATCAACTCTTGAATCCCCTGTAGCAAAAGTTTGCAAGAGCCCCATTGAAAAAGGCGCCCCCTCAAAAACTGAGTGATTTTTTCTAAGCTTGCGAGTATGCGACGAAGGCGTTTTTTGCCATACTTAGAACTAGCCACGGGAGTCCGTAATAATAGGTATTTAATGCAAAATTGCATACATCACCCCAATAAACATTTTCTTAGTGCTGAATCATCTTATACATATCCAATCATGGATCATCCAAAACTTCGTACATCATGCGTCAATTTTCCGATTTAAGAACGAAAAAGTATTTGAGCCATCTAACCCTTAACAGTGGGGTTTTCAGGCGAATGCTCGATGAGATTATTTACCTAATGACCTCAAGAATCCTCTAAAACCGTCAAACCTCTCGTGAAGCACCCTGTTCAGTCAAAGAATTAAAGAATGCCAGTTGACTCCTTTAATTTTGCTGTAGGTAGGCAACCTGCAATTCTCATCACAATGATTTGAAGCATTGCTGGTGGCCTACCTTGCCGAAATCTACGGAGTCGACTGGCATGAGAAAATGCGCCAACTGTACTGTGTACTATCAGTCAATTAAAGAATGGGACTAAAATATATGTCATCGGCCGCTTGGCGCATAAGGGACCACATATTTTAGTCCCATTCTTTAATTGACTGATGGTACACAGAGGGGTCATTAACGTATACTTAAAGTCTCGTCTTTGTATGCAGGTGATCTGTTCGCTTAATTAACCTAATCCAGCTTAATTAATCAGTTCTCTTTTCTCGTTTTAGTGACAATGGCAAATTATAAATATTCTTGATGATGGAGGATGGAGGCGAATCTAATAATAAACTACGAGCATGATTCAGGTTTCTTCATACAAAGAAACTTCTTTCGAAACGAGAATAGTTCTATTTTTATATCACTTGAAGTAATGATAATATTGTGACATGGAGCAGAAGACGCTGCGTTGCAAATTCGACAATTTACAGACTCGAAAGCTGCCGATCATTATCTACGCAAAAATCTGCGCTGCCAGATTTATGACTTTGTTCTGCATTGTGTTTATCCGGTTGATTCCACGCAAAAGCTACGGATTTCAACCCGAATCTTGGCAACGCTGGTAAAAAGAGAGAAGTCGAACCAGTCTTCAGCGGCAAATATTTATGAGAAATGCAACCGCTGTCACCGATACGATCTCCTCAAATTAAGATATGACATAACAGCATGCGTATTCAGTTTGGCTTCGATGACTTTATTACGTACTGAAGAAATGGTGCGCTTTGCTCGGCCAGCGAGCTGGGTCTACATGTAGTAACTGACGATTTGGTGGACTTGATGATGCCGAGCTCCAATAAAACCTTGAACCACTGCATCAATGTGTCAAATTGTAAAATTTGCTGTTTCTTTTTTTTTTTTTTTTTTTTTTTTTTTTCTTTTTTTTTATCCGATGACGCCTCAGTAATCGGATTTCTTTAATAAATCAGTTGAATCCCCTCTAATAGCAGAATGAATGTAGCCGAAGCAACTACTGAAAAGAGTGCTCTGTGGAATCAATTTCTTCGTTAGCTCGCTACCTAGAATTTCTTTTCTTATCTTTCTCAGCCATGTCTATCACTCTCTTTCTCCCCCGCACTTTTTAATCTCCCATTTGAATAAATGAGTGAGCAGATGACGGAACCAGAAGTTAAATTCACGCTATCCATACGGGAAAAAAAACAGAAAAATCACTATGGTAGGGCTGACAAAACCTTTGGTTGAAAAACACTTGAGAAAAATTTATTGTTGCCGTAAGCGGACGTCTTGTCAATACTTACTTAACCGGAATTCCTGGTATTTCAACAGGAATTCCGGTCAAGTAAGTGTTTAAAAGACGTCCGCTTATTACGGCAACAATAAATTTTTCTCAGTGGTTTTTTCAACCAAAGGTTAGCTTCTCGCAAGAATCACTAATCCAAAGATCAATTTATTTACAGCGCAATTGATCGATAGTGGCTTCTTCTCTACAGTCATGTTTCGTTACAAGTACGATATGTATAGATACAGAATAATGCAATCAGAACGGAAACTCTGTCGGATTTTGAAGCAAATTCATTCCGCGCGTCCGCCATGATGGGATATAGGATGTTTACATCTGGATTCGCACGCGAAAAAAAAAAAAAATATAGGACATGATCCGCGAAACTTTTATTCTGAAATGCCATTAGAATAAAAGTGAGGCCGGGAAATCCGTTAAATTATAAAATAAAATAAAAAAATCGTTAAAATTAACAGAAATAAATTACTTAGTTTCAACACAAATTAACCACGCATATAGGACAACAGCGTTGCCTATGGGTGCCGTTCCAAACTTGCTTCCATTGGCTCTTATGGGACTTTCCGTTCTGATTGTATTATTGTGTGGTATAGGTACTATCAAACGCAAAAGTTTTGGCAGTCATGAATTCACACCGATCACGAGAAGGACCATTAGAAGGTAGAAAAAAAATGACGGATTTTTGAATTTTGACGACAGGAGTCTTTCGTTTACTATTTACAAAGACGCAAGTCGAAACATCAGGACATTATTATTTCAATCGTAAGGCAACCTTTCATGCCTTCTCCCTGCGCTCGGTGAACTTTCTTGACTGTCAAAGCGTTTGCGTTTGATAGTACGTCTTAGCTCCGGTGTTCGTTATATTGTAAATACGTCGTATGCCTCGGGTTTATTTTTGCCGCATTGGACTTTCATCTCTTTCTGAACAATTATTGGAATCATAGAGGGGAGGGGAAAAATTAATTTCTAATTTTGAGTGGAGCTTTTTCTGATCACGTGGGGATGCCTTTCTCTCAAACGATCCAACAGGTACCTACGTTTTTGCGACTATAATAGGTAATATCGCAGAGAATAGAAACGTGTTGACGTTCCGGTGTGCAACCCGTTGCTGCAGTGCGCGGCGCTGCTGTGCTTGCGTCTGGCGAATCTGAGAAATACTCCAAACGCCGCACGTCTCACACTGGTCAGCAATAAAGGTTCTTCGGGACAAGAAAAGTTTGACTCACTTCGCTTCAAAAAAGATCAGCTATTGTCATTTACTATTGGGATTGTTGCACGCTTTTACTTCACGCAATTTAAGGGCCAATTCAGTGGTAAAAACCTCGTAAAACAACGATGGTAGCTCAGAAAACCTTGAAAAACAACAATGGTAGCTCTAAAAACTCACGAAATCCACTCCCAAACTCTTAAAATGCTTTTACTCTGAAAAAAAAAACAAAAACAAAAGAAGAAACGAAAAAACCAGAAGCTTGACAATATGTGAACCAATGTAAAGGGTAGCACAGGTACCAGCATTCTAGTGTTTGTATCACAGTTCTATAAAATTGTGAGGAAAGTCTAGTTCTATAACCATATTCTGTTATTAACACCAGAATTTTCAGGTCAAAGTACTGGACTTTTTGTGGTTCGCATAGCGTTGTGCTTCTGGTAATATCGATGAAATTTATGAATTATTATTTTTTTTTTTTTTTCAGTACAAATCTGCAAACTCAATGGCGGCGTTATGGACACTAATAATGGTAGATTCCTATATGATTGTCGTCACTCTCTCTCTACGCTGACAATGAAGATTTACAGAGGAACTACAGGCACTAGAGTAGTCATCCACATCCGACTAATGGTACCGTGACCCCTGGTGATAATGGTACCGTGACCCCTGGTGACTTCAGTGTCAACGGAAAGTAGACTTTTATTGGTCTTTTTTTGGTGAAGTTACCGTATTACTAGATGGGAATCTTCCATTATTAGAACGCAATTACGCTCGTGCCTTTAAAATAATTTTATAATTTTAGGAGCAGATTTCGAGAGTCTTAGTTTTACCTTCGTTATTTTAGCAGGGTTTTACATCTGAATCGACCCTTAAATCGCTCACAGCAAAAGTGTGCAACAGCCCCATTACGGTCTTGTGATCTGCTTTCGTTTAAATCGTAGAATTTTCAGTCTGATTGGTTTTTTGAACGAATTTTCAATGTTTACATCAAATCCTTGTTGATATACGCTATTTTGTCCTAGTTAGAGAACATTCTGTTATATGAATTCTTATGAAAGTTAAAAAAAATTGACCTACATATGAAATTATGTGAGGAAACTTCATTCGATTAACTAGTAAAGTTCTGAGATTTGTGAAGTTACTTTTTCATAAGTCGGCATTAAAAGGGTTTGAAACTAATAGATTTGACACAACCTATGTAGCTTGTGTTTTGTGGAATACGGTTAAAATGCATATCGTGAAATAACATGGCGTAGTGAAGGTATCAAAAATATTACAAAAATAACTGTCTTAACGAAGATGACAGTTTGCACAATGATTCTACGCAAAGATTAGGCAAATATTCTTCTGTTCGCGTACTGTATTTGGTTCATCTATGTGTAAGCTGGGTTGTATCATTTTCGGCGCTTGTTTACTTTACAATCTGATGCCGCATCTATCTATGTAATCCAGCAACGTTATATCACGGTCATGAAAATTTATGTAATAAGTCGAATAACTGGGTGCACAAATGACAATTTTGAACGGGACTGCTACAGACTTTTGCTTTACGTCTGCGAAGAGAGTTCTTTTAAGTGTAAAATCACTTTAGAGTATCTACAAGTTCCGAAGGTCGTTTAGTGCATTTGAATCCAAATTGTTGCGGATCCAATGGGTCTGTTGCACACTTCGGTTACAGCGTTTTAAAGTATCAATTCTTTTATAAAAAGCCATAAAAGTGACAATGGCAGCATCAGAAAACACCAAAATTCATTAATAAACCCACAAATTGCGAAAAACATGACAATATCTCCCCCCCCCGTTTCTTTCCACCACGTGCACGATATTCCGCGAGATTAGCGCGGCACATTCAAATAATCACGGCCGACTGTCACCACAGCTGACTGTATTAATGAGCAGACGTAAATTGGACGAGTTGGTCCAGTGGCGTAGCGTGCAATTTGGCAACGTTGCAGCTCGTCCATTTAAACTCATGAAAAAGATCGATCTATACGGTTTTCGGTGAACACTCTCGTATTCGGCCTTTTTAATGGGTTCGAATAAACAGTGTACAACGTTGTCAAATTGCACGCTACGTCACTAAAAATTTGTTGAACGAACTTTTTTGAAACCTTTTAGACGCAATTTTTAAGGTTGTTAAGTCATTTTTTTGACTTTTCGATGCTCAGAACGTTATTTTCTATCGACTTAACACTCGTCATAGCTGTAATAAGAGTATGCAACAGATTCATTTGATCTTTTGCGTGGGTATGAATGGATAAAATGCGACGCTCAATCTAGATTTTTGCTTCTCTAAAGATGTCCTACTTAGTCAGCATTTCGATCCTTTGAGCGCCGCACCGCTGCGGTGCGCGCCGGGTACTGAGCCCAAGCGTCGCGCCGCGTCGCAAACTCGCAACATTACTCAGAAACCGGTTGCATAACCGACCACGACCGCGGGCTTGTTTTTATTTTTCCTCGACCGGAGGATATTCATCGATTTCAGAAGTTTCGATCTCATTTCCGAATCGAATTTGTACCGATAATATATCCGGAGTCAGTCAAATCAGTCGCTCTGAAGGGAAGTATTGAATGCGACATAGGCGCAGCCAGAAATTTGTCTTTCTCTCTCATTGCCCGTTTGACTGCATGTGTTAGAAAAGGACAGAAACAGGGGCTGAAACCACGTGACAGCACCTATATCCATCCTTTTCTAACGCATACGTTCAAATGGGCTGAGGGAGAGAGGGAGAGAGGGAGAGAGGGGGAGAGAGAGAGAGAGGGGGAGAGAGAGAGAGAGAGAGAGAGAGAGAGAGAGAGAGAGAGAGAGAGAGAGAGAGAGAGAGAGAGAGAGAGAGAGAGAGAGAGAGAGAGTGGAAATATTCTGGCTACGGCTATGATGTGACAGAAGTGTCTCATTACAACCGGGAATTCATTATTTGCTCAGATCATCCTGTGATGACGGTCCGTTGAGAACCGGAAATGTTGACGGACTGAACACGGCTGTAAAAACAAACAGGTGTGCTTTTCAGCTAAAAACCTCCATTTGATCACAATGCTAAATTCTCGCGAAGAGCTCACTCATTGCTTTACGAGTCATTTTTCTGGAGACAGCTTCAATTGAGTGTTTGCAAGTGTTCATTAAGATTTTTGCTTTAATTTTCGGTCATCACGTCTTCATAAGAGGACGAGATTCTTAGCGCCTAATTTGAACACGTTCCTTGACTTTTACCTCCCTTTTTCTTTTGTTTACCCCCGTGAAAATAAA
This sequence comes from Trialeurodes vaporariorum, assembly GCA_011764245.1. Classification (NCBI taxonomy): domain Eukaryota; kingdom Metazoa; phylum Arthropoda; class Insecta; order Hemiptera; family Aleyrodidae; genus Trialeurodes; species Trialeurodes vaporariorum. The sequence continues at coordinate 13,853,716 of VMOF01000002.1, read as the reverse complement.
AACATGAGAAATTTAACGATGAGGAAAGTCACTTTGCAAATGTGGCGTGAAAAGTGTACATACATGTCACCCCATACGACACGATGGGATATTCAACTCGGACGTAAATGGGGAGACCTCGCTAGAATCAGATATGTAGCAGATTTCGGCAAATGGGGATGGTAATCGATTACACGATTACCGAGTAATCGTAATCCTCGCTTTTTCGTCGAGTGATTCTATGGTAATCAGGACTGATTTTTTACATGTCACCCGTCATATTAGTTGCAGAGGAATTAGATCTAATTGAAAATGCCCTAAAGTTAACTATTTATCTGCGAAGAATACATTTAATTACCATCTAAAGGTTTGACGATTACCAATTACCCAGTAATCGTGCAGTAATCGATTACATTTCTATTTGTCCAATTCTGATATGCAGTAGCAGTTGTACTGAATGTCTTAAAAACGAAGAGAAAAAGAAGCAAAGAGGTCATTTCCATCACCACCTGGTTTGAAATGCGTCTTCGCGCTCGCTATCTTTTTGAGTCCGTCGATTAAGGTCGTTGATAATGCCAGGATCATTTTTTTAATAGCTAATGAAAAATTGTTTGTCAATGTCCGTGGTACATTTCGTTAAAGATTTTCTGTAAAATACCGTCCTTCATGGTTGGAGAAAGACTTTTAGTAAGACTTTTCTAGTGAGTCTATTCTTTAAATTTTCTTTTAACTTTCGTTCGTTTTCGACTGGACCATTTGAAAAAAAAAACTTGGTTTAACAGCAGGTGGATTGCGTACCTGTATCTTGCACGGCACGACAAGAGATGAATTGTAGAGAGAAGTCGTTTTCTAAAGGTGATAAACGACTTCTATCTCTTTTATCTCTTGTCTTGTCGTAATCAGCAATCAGCCCCACGAAAATGTTTTCACTTTTGCTGTTTTGTTCAACTTTTCATTTACTGCTCGTAATAGATTCAGTGCCGTTATGTGCAAGTTACCAACCTCAAAAATTGTCCACAAACACCCAACAGATCGATATATTCCAATGTTTCAATCGGACAAAATGCACCATTACCTGATTCCACGATCAGAAGCTCGATACTTTTCATTGCCTTAAATGAGCAGAGCGCAAAGTTACCAGATTATTACGATTTTTACCGATAGTCGTCCTGGTCTCAGGCAAAGGGGAAATTAAAGTGTGGATGACGTTATTACTTCTCAGTACCACCACCACCTCTCTGAACCCGCGCTTAACCCCCCCCCCCCCCAATCCGAATTTGGCTGTCTCAAAACATCTATGTTTTAATCTCAAAAACTGGTTCACCTGGAAACCTACCTGAATTAATGATTCGCGTAGAGGACTAGAAATCTTAAGTCCCCCAACTTTATGGAGAATAGTAGAATATAAAGGAATTACAGGGGCAAAAAAGATAAGAAAGGGTTAATTTTTTCCATCGGAAAGAAAATTTGCCCGTGTTCTTTGTTTGTTTTTGTGATTCCCTAAATCCATCCTTAACCTCGACTGAGAGGCAAAAAGGGGGGGGGGAATAACAGCCAAAAGTAGGTCATTATATCTTCGGGTCCCCCTATAATTTGGTCCCATTCCCTCTTTAACGCAATTCGTTTCAGGTTGCTTTTTTTTACCACTTTCAGCTTGACCTCCAGTTTATTTCAGAAATAACTTAAGTTCAAAATCTCATCATATCAAGCCGATAAATGAATTATCTTTTTATCAATCTTGTCAGTACAAGTTCATTAAGAACTGTAGTCGTATTTGCTTCCTTATCAACCTCATCTCTAAACGAGAACCACTATTTAGCTCTTTAAAGTAGTACAGTGGCTCAGGATTTTCCCGAAGGTTCGCCTTCAACAACCATTTCAGAACCACTGCCCTCTCTTATCAAAAATATAAACAAAACGTAATTATTTACCTGTTGTATTCGTATTGTCGATATGTAATCACAACAGCATCGATTTAATAACAAATCCTTGCATAACTTTTTGTAGCACAGTATAAAACAAAACCACTTTTTGACAAACTAGTTTTTTTAACGGGACAACAACTAGACAACTTTTCTTGCGCGGGCGGGCGGCTGTGCGAATCGAAACCAACAAAACAACTAACAAACACGTCCGTGGTTCACTTGGTAAAATACGCGAAACAAAAACAAACTAAATCAACCGATTTACGCATTCATCGATTCTAAAAATTAATGTCAACATCAAACGAACGAAAAAAGGGTTTCGATTCAAACCTTTTTAAAAAAACAAAACGATTTTTTTTTTAGATGTTTTAACACGAAATAATAAGAAAAACGGAAAGGGAGAAAGAAATGGAACAACTATGTTAGGGTTGGTTTTTGGGGGATTATTGTGGAAATATTAAAACCATATAAATGAAGCACAACGGTGGGGTAAATAGTGTTGGGTGTTGGGCAAGAGCGGGTTAATTATGGTACACGAGGACGATAGCGGTGGAGTTCGCGGTGACGGCGGATGAGGCAGCGGCGAACATTATTTCGTGGTACGAACACTTTCACTGGTCACAAACTAACTGACTGACTGGTCTCGGATCGACTTGGCTTGGCTCAGCTCAGCTCGGCTCGGGCTCGGGCTTGGTGCTCGCTGAAACCGAAAGTTACTTCGGCGGCCGCGAGCGCGAGGTAAGGTGAGGTCGTATTATTACGACGATGGCTGGACGGACGGACGAAGGCAGACGGCGGTGACGGTGACGGTGACGACTCGGTGCATAGCAGCAGCAGCGGGTGACGGCGCGGCAGCGTGGCGTGGCGTGGCGTGGCGCGGGTGCGGTACAGAGCGCGCGGCGGGGGACCTCCCCCACCAAACGGCGATCTACAGGAGTGGAGGAATGGTGTTGCGGGAGCGGCGACGCGGCAAGCGAACGGCCGCGGCGGCGGCAGCGGAGCGCCCCGATGCCCATGCCAATCAGACAGAGTCGGCGCAGCACTGCGCAACGGGCGACGCGACGCGACGGATGATCACGGACGGACAACGACATTGTAGACACAGGGGAAAAAAAAACAAACAAAAAAACAGAAAAATAAACCCTTCGGTTGCGCTGACAAAACCTTTGATAGCAAATTGACCCAGCAAAAGACTTAAACCGAGCCAACTTAAGTTTTAGTTCACCCAGCAAAATCCTTTTAGTGAGCAAAATCCCCGCGACGGGTGATTACGGACAGACAACGATATTGTTGACACAGGAAGAAAAAAAAACAGAAAAATAAACCCTTCGTTTGCGCTGACAAAACCTTTGATCGCAAATTGACCCAGCAAAAGATTTAAACCGAGCCAACTTAAGTTTTAGTTCACCCAGCAAAATCCTTTTAGTGAGCAAAAGCCCCGCGACGGGTGATTACGGACAGACAACGATATTGTTGACACAGGAAGGGAAAAAAAAAAAAACAGAAAAATAAACCCTTCGTTTGCGCTGACAAAACCTTTGATCGCAAATTGACCCAGCAAAAGACTTTAACCGAGCCAACTTAAGTTTTAGGTCACCCGGCAGAATCCCCGCGACGGGTGATAACGGACAGACAACGATATTGTTGACACAGGAAGAAAAAAAAAAAACAGAAAAATAAACCCTTCGTTTGCGCTGACAAAACCTTTGATCGCAAATTGACCCAGCAAAAGATTTAAACCGAGCCAACTTAAGTTTTAGTTCACCCAGCAAAATCCTTTTAGTGAGCAAAAGCCCCGCGACGGGTGATTACGGACAGACAACGATATTGTTGACACAGGAAGGGGGAAAAAAAAACAGAAAAATAAACCCTTCGTTTGCGCTGACAAAACCTTTGATCGCAAATTGACCCAGCAAAAGACTTTAACCGAGCCAACTTAAGTTTTAGGTCACCCGGCAGAATCCCCGCGACGGGTGATAACGGACAGACAACGATATTGTTGACACAGGAAGAAAAAAAAAAAAAAACAGAAAAATAAACCCTTCGGTTGCGTTGACGAAACCTTTGAGCGCAAATTGACCCAGCAAAAGACTTTAACCGAGCCAACTTAAGTTTTAGGTCACCCGGCAGAATCCCCGCGACGGGTGATAACGGACAGACAACGATATTGTTGACACAGGAAGAAAAAAAAAAAAAAAACAGAAAAATAAACCCTTCGGTTGCGTTGACGAAACCTTTGAGCGCAAATTGACCCAGCAGAAGACTTTAACCGAGCCACCTTCAGTTTTAGTTCACCCAGCAAAATCACTTTTAGTGAGTTGTACTTACCTTTGGTTAGTTCTACTGAATTCTTTTCCTGGGTTATTTGTCCACTGAAAGATTTTTCAGCGCTACCAAATCGTTTTTTTCTGTGTAGGGATAAGGATAACTCTTTTCAGAATCGAAGCCGAAGCTCAATGGATGATTTTTGGAAAAATTTTAATTTCCTTTCCTTTGAATCGGGTGGCAACTAGAGCGAATGCTTTTAGAATTAATTAGGACCGAATTTGAACCCGTTACACCAAGAAAAAAACACACAAAAAACCACCACCACCAACAACAACAACAGAAGCAAACCCTTTAATAGCGCTGATATAACCTTTGTTTTAAAAAATGACCCAACAAAAGACTTTAGTTATGCCAACTAAATCTTCGGCTCAGCCAGCAGATTCTCTTCAATTGGGCGTATAAAAACTTCGGTCAGCTCTACTAAAGTCTTTTGCCGGGTCATTTTTCTACCAAAGGTTTCGTCAGCGGCGCTACTAAAGCGTTTTTTCTGTGTGCTCCGTTGCCGCCCGCTGCTACTGTAACCTAGATTGTGATCTATGGCATTCTAAAGACCAAAAGAGGTTCAAATAAATTACTGCATAGAAAAAACAGAAAAAGACACTTTGACAGCGCTAACAAAACTTTTATTAGAAAATTGACCCAGCCAAAGACTTTAGTTGTGCCAACCAAATCTTTGGCTCTCCCCAAATTTCTTTCATTAGGTGTACAAAACCTTTGGTTAGCTCAACTGTAGTGCGTCTTTTGCTGGATCATTTTTCTACGAAAGGGTTTTACAGTGCAAGTAACGAGTTTTTTTCTGATTTTTGTTTTCTGTTTCTTGTTTTTTTGTTTTTTTACCTGTGTGCTGCATGACTTTTTTTTCGTTCGACATGATTTTTCAAAAGAATTTGACTAAAACGTAGGAAATACTTTGAAAAAAAGTTAAATTAACAGAATATTCAATGAGGAAATTCTAAATTCCGGTTGAACTTTTGTTGTTTGGAGGGAGTCCCAATGTTGAAGTCCCTCCATAAATATCCATTCCGTCTTTACCAATTCAGCATTTTCTCAATGTATTCCGTCAGTTCCATCATTCAACATTTCACAATTCCCTATTTATCTTATTCTTTTCAAATCTTCTTCCAGTTGATCCTATGATCCCTGTCCTCATATCATCCTCCGTGGATGTTCTCTGTTCTTCGTAGCTTTATTGGATATCTCATTTTAACGCAGCCAAAAACGAGAAGCTAGCCATTTTTCACGGCGGACTAGTCATCAATATTTATGAGTGTAACAAGTACAACACTCCAAAATGAAACTATCCTCCTTCTTATTTTTTTTTTAGATTTCAATCTATGCTTACTCTAAATTCAGAAAAGGTTACTGCTCGTTCAATTTCCTAAGACTTTGTTGAGCTGTAATCTTTGGCACAATTCAACTATGCCTTCCATTTGAACACAGTGAAAGAGCACAAAATAGGTAGGGAAACCGCTAATCTGAATTTGTGAGCTATTTGAAATGAGAAAGTGGGCTTTTACAGCAACTTCCTTTGAGTTTTGGAGGAATAAACATTAGGAAAGTGTGAAAAATTAATGGAGCGCAGCCTTTTCATCTGCAAAAAGCTGTAAATGACACCAAATCATGTGCAGTACATATTTAATATAATGAGCATCATCACCTGTTAATAGAACTGAAGAAGCGACTAACAACTTCATGATTTCGTATTTCTGTAAGCTTCTTTTGGCAGCAATAATCAATCAGTTTTGCTGTTGTTTCAGACAATAACTGAGCAGCAGGTGACACTCTCTGCCGATCAGTTCCCTCTATTTCCAAACGTTTATACAAATTCAGCTTATGGGTTATAGTCACATCTTCTTGAGGAAGGCTCAAATTCTCTTTAATAGTTCTTTCCGTTATCTCTGTATCTTTGTACATGAAGCCATAATCCAGAATATTGTTCCTTGTAAGTTTAAGCAGGTGGGGTACATCGGCAAAAAAAAAAAATCAGCTCCGGATCACATGGATGCTCGAATGAAAGGTACTCAGAAGAAATGCCAACCTCCCGATGGAAACTTCTTTTTCCTCCACCCAGATTGCTAACCACTCCTACCATAGTAAAGTTAAATTCATACATTCTTGTAATTACTTCGGTAAGAAGAGGTTTCGCCATCTGTCGAAATAAAATGCCACTGGTTGTTTCCAGTTACCAACCAAACCGCGTGACATGATTACTTGAACGTGTCCAGTGTCACCATAGATAGTGTCGGTGCTCCGTTCGTAGCAAAAATACTTGCTAACCGACATTTCATCAAAGGAAAGCACTGTCAGCTTTTCCATCTTCGTCATGTTTTGCTCTTTTACCTTCAGTAACATCAAGACACGGTGTAGCACTCCCTCTTCAATGGGAAATCTAGCTGCTCAACGTCTCAGGGTGCTCAGATCAGGGAGGGGAAAATTCAGATTTCGTTTTAAGTATTTATAACTTTTTATGCTGGCACATCTTAGAGATATTGCACTAGCAATCTCGTCTTTAGACCACCTGAACTTTTTTTTTTACATTTTCACACAGAATTCGTCTTATTTGGCCCTCCGAAAAATATTTCCTCACAGCTGTCATCAGCTGTGTGTATTGAGATTGAATTTGCTGCCTTTCCGCTCCTATTCGGTTGTTTACAGCAAGCGTCTGTTTATATTTTTCGTGGAGCTCTGCTGTTTCTTTCTTTACCTGTTCAAGCTCAGTGTGTTTAGTGCGGTATTGAAAATTGAGTTATGAAATGAGAGAGACATAATGAAACGGGTTCGGGAATAAAGTGGTAAATAATGGTTTGAGAAATAATGGGGAGAGGAGTTTAATTTTACCTGGATTTAGAAGAAAGGATTGTTTATTTTAAAGACTACGCGGAGATTAAAAAAAAGAGGACAAAGTTTGGTTTAATGTAAAGGATAGAATCGATATATTGAATGAGAATAAGCGGAAAATTTGAATGAATTCCAAATTTGTTGAGAATGATAAGAGAACGATTAATTGAATGGAATTAAATGGAAGAATAAATGAATTATCGTTTTTAGAAAATTAAGGCGAAGCTAAGGGAAACGGTTTAATTTGACGGAATAAACATTTGTAAACGGGAAATGGGTTGAAATCGATATATTTAATGGATATAAATAGAGAGATTTAGTATGAGATTTAAGAGAATGCTTAGAAATGGAAAGGAACGAAATCGATATATTTAATGGATATAAATAGAGAAATTTAGCCTGAGATTTAAGAGAATGCTTAGAAATGAAAAGGATCGAAATCGATATATTTAATGGATATAAATATAGAAATTTAGGCTGAGATTTAAGAGAATGCTTAGAAATGAAAAGGAACGAAATCGATATATTTAATGGATTTAGATAGAGAGATTTAGACTGAGATTTAAGAGGATGTTTAGAAACGAAAGGAAAGAAATCGATATATTTAATGGATATAAATACGCAGTGTGTGAAATTAGATAACGGCAAAGTGACGACGGTTAATCGTGAAACTCTTTAAAAGAGAAAGAGGAGGTGATTTAATTAAGGAAGAAAGAAAAATCTTGGGAATCAAAGAAAAGTGGAAAAATATCGAAATTATGAAACTGAGTTTTATTTAAGTAAAGAGAGAAAAAAAGAGCCTACCAGAATTTAGATAGAGGAGATAAGCTCTTTAAATGAATTATTTAAAACGGTTTAGGGACTTAGCTGCGCAAACAACTGACAGCTTGTAAAAAATAATAAAGAAATTGGGACCTACGAAAAGTAAAATAAAATAAAAAAAAAAAAAAAATTAATTTAAACTGAGGGACATGACTGCGTAAAGCTTGCAAGTCGAAAGATACCAACCAGAAAGATGAGATGAAATTGATTGAAGACTGATTACGGGATGATGAAAAATACTAGAAAGTATTCACCTATTTAGCCGGCAAGAGTTCTGAAAAGAACTAGCTAAACGGGTCTCAGGAGCGCTTGAAATGTGGGTAGCCGGCTGGAGAGAGAATCTGGATGGATCTGCCTTTGTCTTCTTTAGATGCTTCGTGGAAGAATGATCAGTGAATGATGTTGAACGTACGAAAGCTCTGGTATTTATATTCGCCGGTGCAGAAAAAAAAGGCGGGAAAGGATCTGACAGGCGGACTCAGAAGTTTCTAGAGATCGATCTGCTTTTACTTTTGATCCGTTTGGAGAAACCAAAAGGCTGATGGCTATCTTTCCATAACTGAGTGCGACTGATGAATAGGTACTTGTAGAAGGGATCTCCATGGGTGTCGCTGGCTTACTTGGAGCTTGAAGCGCTGCGGTTGTGAGAGACTTGACAGATGCGACTGCAGTTTCAATGTCATTTAGAGCTTCTTTGGCTGCCCCCTGAATTGAAAATGTATTTTCTGTGGCAGATTGAACCAGACAGGTCAAATTCCCAAGTGCTTCTTTATGAGAAGTGAGAATGTTTTTCAAGGAATTGACCAAGTCTTTCAAGTACTTGTCTTGCATTGTGTTTGCCTGTACCAGAGCTCCACGAAATATGAGATTCCATTTTTTGTCTAGTTCTGGCAAATCTCTGACATCCATAGTGCTATTGTTCTCGATTGCATACTCCAGAAACAGTGACATACAGATCACCTGACCATAGCTTATAACAAAGTTAGCACTATAGCCTGGGGTAACATCCTTTGGAAGGCCTGTGCTACGAATAAGACTTGATCATAGGAAACAATTGTTCCTCGATGAGGAGGCCATGAAGTAGATGTCTCGGACCCTGTTAAGGTGGACGAAGACTCTGCTTTAGAAGACGAGAAGTTGCCCACTTTCCTTTTGTCCTTGTCCGATTTGGAGTTTTTCCTTGGTGTTTTGCCGTCTGGAAGTTCCGTGGACCCATAAAGTTGCCTTCTTATTTCATTGGCGCCTCTGTTGATCGCGGCTTCTTCATCGGGGGTGATTCCAAGGAGGTCTGCTGGGTCCTTTTTTGCGGTCGCTGCTCTCCTAGCCATCTTACAGATTTTAGAGCGCGTGAAATTTCCTCTGGATTAGCACCTAACTGTCTAATAAAATCTTTGTCAGCTTGAGAGAGGTAAGTGGTGAAATATAATTAATGAGGAAATGGAACATTGTGGGTATGACTTTTTGAAAAACGTGAGTATGTATTAAGAATTATGTGTAAAATTGTGTCAAACTTGCTTTAACTCTTACCTAGAGGCAGCAGCTTCGTTGTGATTGTCTATTGCACTGGTCTCATCAGCTCCATTTTCAGAGTCGTTAACATATTTTGATGCTGGATCATCAACGTCACTTGAAGTTTCATCATTGACACCATTTGATGTTGAACTGTAAACAGTTGCAGAGTGTCCACTTGCACTTTCAACATTTGTGGTAAAATAGTACCCAGAACCGGTTCCTGAACTGTGAACAGACAAAGCACATTTTATGAAAGGCATAAAAACGAAAGCTAATACTTGTCTTATACTCAGCTCATCTCTGTTCAAAGAAAAACTTCATTGTCGAATTGTTGAACCATTTAAAACAAGTTTACATGCACGCATGGATCATTATAAAACTTCATTCTTGTCCCCATCATCCAACTGCGCATCCTGATTGATTAGGATTCACACTTCATGGTTCATGTTATCTTGAGTTTTCCTACGCACGGAGATTGAAAACCGAGGTTTTAACCCGTTGACATATCGTTCGTTTCCCAGATGAAAATTGTAAGCAACTTTTGGCAGTGAAATGAGCTACAGACCTCACGTATTTTAAGTATCAAGTTTCGGATACAAAGCGGTTCCTGCTTCTTAAATGCATCAAAATGCATCGGTGAGCGGTTGGTTAGCAACGAGTCGAAGCTCTGCGCTAACCACTCGTTCTCCGATACGTTTTGATGCATTTTCGAAGCAGGCATCGCTACATGTCAGACTCTGATACTCAAAATACGTGAGCTCTACCTCCTTAAATAATATTATTTAGGTTGACTTCTTTCAGGAATACATTGTAGTGTGAAGGTGTTAATCGTTCAAATGAAAGGCTGTCAAAATAGGCTAACAAACCGTGGTAGTTACGAGCAATAATTGTTACGGATTATCGTAGACTTGCCATTGACTCTTTCGATGGATACCTTTCAGCAAGATACTCGATCGGTAACTCATGAGAGTAGTTAAAGAATTAGCCTCCATTAAGGAATGTTATAACAATTTCCGAGTAAGAAGGTGAATGAATAATCGATAACTGCGGTAGTTAACAATTGACCCGTTTATAAACAGTATAACGCAGTGGCGGTCCGTGGGTCAAAAAGTGGGGGGGGGGGGGGCTTGACGGGGCTTGAAAAGTAAAAAAAAAAATTCGGCAAAAATCGATGACCTTTTTTTTTTTTTGCTTATTTTATGAAAGATGAAGTTTTCCCCCTTTCTTTATTCGTTTTCCTTTTTAAGCGTGCCCTGATAGGGCATGCTTTTTCGAATCGGTCCCTTCGGCCGGACCTACCTATTACAGCCACGCCATTTTCCATTTGATTTCATTAGTAGGTTTTTTGAGGATGACCGTTCATCGCCGTTTTTTGTGCACAGTTTAAATTTGGCACGTTTATTGACAATTTGCAAGGAATAAAGTTTGGTAGCGGCTATTCTTAATTTATTTTTAATTACTTTTGTTTTCCTGTGAAGTGATTTTTATTCTGTTTATTTTTACTGTCAAGATCGAACAAAACAGCAATAATTGGGGAATCAAGAATCGTTCATAAAAGAACCGTTTGAAACCAAATTTTTTCACTAGTTCATTTCAAGCAATTGAATTACTGCTATTAATTGGCAGAAAAGAATCGTTCGTAATAATACAGCGCGAATCAGAATTAATTGTGGAATTAGGATCTGGCCGCCTGGCGTTTTAAGAGTGCTTCACTGGTTCATTTTAAGCAAATGGCGCCGCACCGAGAACACAACTCTCATCAGGGAAACAGCTGACTTCACTCCATCGACTTTGTATAACTAGATGAGACACTCCTCCGTTTGAAATATGTGTCCGTTTTATGCTCCTTACGGAGAACACTACTCACCGCGCGAAAACAGCTGCCTTTACTTCATCGACCATTGATATATCTAGGTGGGACACTCGCCCTCCGTTTGAAATAATGTGTCCGTTTTATGCCTCTTATTTATACTGTTGATTGATGAAGAGGGACTTCAACCGTAGTTCACAAGTTGGATTAGCTGTTATTCGAACGATACTTGTTATTCTCTATGGGTCAATCAAGCGTTATGAGCATTACTTTCCGATCGTTTGATCTATGTACTCATCAAATCTTCAGCATGTATTCAACATAACACGTGACTCATTCAACCACTAAGGCCTTTTACCGTTAGTTTAGTTTTCAGCCACCAAGGGTCTGTTATCATTCAACTTATTATCATTCAGCCATCAAGGGTCTGTTATCATTCAACCACGAAGGGTTGTTTTGTTTTTTAGCCATCAAGGGTCTGTTTTTTATATTTAGTTTATTAGTTAACAGTAGGTGATTTTTGGCTGTTGTTTTGATGCGTCCTGACTACAAATGAGCTGTAATAGAGAACATCCTTGCTGGTCTTCATATTAACCTGTTTACCCATGTGCTTTGAGGCAATTCCAAAGTGGGCATCATTACAGAGATAAATATACTCTTATTTCAAAGTTTGCTGCAGCTGTTCATTTTCTAGCTTCATTTTGGTTGGAACTTATTGGAACTACAGTCAATTATTGCCTGTTGTTGACTGATGAATGTGTGTTTTGCATGCACCAGACAAAACTTGTCTTTGTTTCCGGCAACGTGGGCCAATCACAGCCTTTTGTTGTGCTTACCACTCAACGGTAGGCAATGTTTATTGTTGCAGCCGGTGACTTCTGAACAAAAATGAGCGTTTTAAACTTTTGTGGACCAATTGCAGCCTTTCGTTGCCCTTACCACTCATTAGCAGGCAATGTTTACTGTTACAGTTTACTATTGAACAAAAATGAGTGTTTTAAACTTGCTTACTTTCTTAACATGGGATGCATGTATACGGTGCGCTGTGTCTCTATTTTTGTTTTTGCACCATTATTTGCCATAGCTTGATATTTACATGCCACTGGTTGGGTGCAAGGTGAGCTCTCCAATCATGGCTGGTATTTTGCTTCAACTAACCACAGATGCCGACATTCGTGTGTTGAATTTTATAAACGTCTGTGATTGGTATGTGGTTTTGAAAACTGTAAAAGGTTTTTTCTTGTGCATAATAGTCTCAAAAGAAAATTACTCCTAAGCGTAGCAACAAAGGCACGCTTTTCCAACACCTTAGTGTTGGAACCTGGCGACTTGTTTCTCTTTCTCGTCTCTTCTTTTTTCTTCCTTTGTTTCTTTTTTCTTACTTTTTTTTTCTTTTTTTTCTTCCCTCCTTTTTCTCGCTTTTTCAAGCCCCCTTCCCAAAAAAGTGGGGGGGGGCCTTGACCCCCCAAATCCCCCCCCACGGACCACCACTGGTATAACGGTGGGCCGGAAAAATAAATGATCAATCGATATCGTTGAGTTTGATTAGATTTAGCGAATACCTCGTACAATGCTACAACTGACGCCCGCAATTCCATGGGCTGATAAAAAACCCTCCATCGATGGCTCCGTTAAGGTAAATGAGCGACCCGCAGGTCAGTTCCATTGTAAATACATGATCTGAAGATTCAATGGGTTCGCTCATAAGCTTGGCAATAACTTGATATCAAGTCAATTCGATAGATCATCATCACCATCATCCCACAGACGTTAGACGATAAAAAAAAAAGTGTGGATAGGTTCGATAGGCTCTCGATCATCTATATCTTCATTGTTCTCATGTTCGACCTGCTCGAGTTTTTGTTTTTTTAACAAATCTTGGTAGACTTGTGCAGGTCGCCGTTTAAGTTGCTGACGAAGATTGCTGGTGTTTCCTGATGTGGCGATGTCTTAGAAGCATCTGCGACACTTTGGTGTTCTGAAGTTCAGACGTTCAATGATAGGTTTCAAAAAGAAATGAACGGAACATAATTATAATTATAAGGACTATAACATATTTTCTAATTTACTTCAGTTCAGCGACGAAAAATTGATGCAAACGGAACACAAATGTGACTATCACGACTATGGTCATATTTACTTCACAGAAAAATACAAACGTAATAGTTCTAAATTAAATTCTGAAGAAAATACAAACGAAAAAGTAGTCAATTAGATTCCGAAAACTGTGCATCACTCAAAACAACAACTGTTGTCAATCAAAACAAACTTATAATCACTCAAAAACTCAGAACTTATAATCGTTGACGAATCGATTCGATTCTCTGGTAATAGGAATCGATTCAGCAAGAAAGTCACCGACCGAAAATCGATTCTAAATAATCAATTCATCGGCCTCAAAAATCAATTCTTGAGAAAAATTGATTTAAAATCGCCAACCTCTAACAGTGCGTAAGCAGCAACTTACATTTTACAATCGTCAAAGTTCGCGGCTTTGTTTTTTGACGGACAGTGCATGCAGAAAAGAAGCCAGTTAAATGTCACTAGGCACTATTTCGAAACAAACCACTCATTTGAATAATGGGTCGGTGCAAATTTTAACCACAACTATGTAGAAGGTCACCTCCGCCGTAAATTCACGCAAAAAAAAAAAAAAAAAAAAAAAAAAAAAGGATGAGAACATTAAAGGCTTCCCTAAATCCCCTCTCTTAGCAAAGCGCACCCAAAAAGCGACTAATTCAAGGTATGTGGCGTTGCACATCGAGGGCATACCACGTCTTCTTCCACCGTATGTAGACAACCGTATTCGTAGCTGAGAATTCGTCCTCTTCTCTCTTTGCCCATTTGAACTCAAGAGTTAGAAGAAGACAGAAATAGGGGCCTGAAGTAGCTTGATAAAAACTACCTTCATCCTCTGCTAACAAATGAGTTCAAATAGGCAAAGAGAGAGCAATGCTCCTGGCAGTGGGGCGGCGCGCGTACCAAAGGGGCCCCCGATCTAAGGGAGCCCGCAGGAGTAGTTCCAAGAAGCTGTTCCGGCACTATGGAGCATTAAGTCTTCAACCTACGTCATAATGTAGGACTAATTAAGTGCTAATTTGCTACTTCATGTCAACCCTACATCAATCGGCTCAAAATTGTTGTCGTGAAATTTGCAAAACCCTTCTCCCTGATTAAATAGCCCCTGGATTCAGTGGCGTGGCGTACCGGAGGCATGCGCGGGGAGTGGCGACATGAGGGGCCCTGAATAAGTGACCCCTTTTAGGGAAATTTAAAAAAAAAAAAAAAAAAAAAAAAAAAAAAAAAAAAAAAAAAAAAAATCAGGGACGTTTTCGATGAGAGGGCTTTCTTTTGAAGGTCATAGTAGAAGATCGCGTTTCACTCTTCTTAAATGTTGCCTCCACCTGTTTTTATTTTAAATCGCTTTCAATCTGCCAGTGCAAATAGTAGCTTCGATTAATCCAATTCAATATATCGATGCTGAAATAGACCATCGGTTCAAGCCGCCTCGAGGGGTCTCTAAGCAGATAGAGATACCTCTTTAGAGTGTCAGTTCACCGTGCACACTTTTGAAGTGCCCAAAGACGTTAGGATATACCTACATCACTTTCAGACACCGCTCCAAAAAGCGGAACTGCGGAACCATGCAAAGTGAAATAATTCCTTCTGTCTCGGCATTTAATCCACCCCCTCCCCCCTCCCCCTCGGTTTCATTCGCAAGGCCCGAGCGGGATAGCGATTGCCGGGCAACTCATGCTCAGTTCAATGAGGCAAGTGGTGTTGATTCGAGGTGGGATCAGTTTCACTTTTAAAAATCATGCACACATTCACACGCGCTCACTTCACTCCACGCGGTAACTATACACTCTCAATCTCAATCTCGGAGTGACGAAGTGACTGAGCGAGCCGAGTGGCCGAGCGCACTCCATTCGTCACCCGTCTCCACTCCACTGGCGGATCTTGGAATTTATCCTTCTCTCTCTTACCCCATTAGAATGCGTGTGTTAGAAAAAGACAGGTCAGGGGCAGTCACGTGATCTTTTGCCCCCTCTCCTATCCTTTTATTACACATGCGTTCTAATGGGAAAAGAGCAGGGCTGCCGTTTTGCGTATAACCAATGCAATTTTTCAATTCTTTTTTGATTCCACCGGTTGAGAAAAGAATACACAGTTCAATTCAGTGCTTGACTGTAATAAACTAAAATACCCGCATCTGTAATCTTTTCTCAACCAGTGGAGTCGTCGATGACTTTAAAAAAACTTGCGGATATTTTAATTAATCAACGGAGTTTCCACCGATTAAGGAAAGATTACAGATCACAGAGTATTTTCGTGCATTACAGTCATACACTGAACTGAACTGTGTAATCTTTTCTCAACCGGTGGAATCATCGGTGAATAGAAAAATAGCATTGATTATACGCAAAACGGCAGCCCTGGAAAAGAGAGAGAAGGACAATTTCTTGGATCCACTACAGTGCTCCACTCCAGTCAATTCCAATCCGCAAGTAAATTTTGTGGGGCTCGTGCATTTTGGCAACAATGTTTGGCCTCTATTCAGTTCTATGTAAAACAATCGATATGATAGTAAAGCAGCGCTTCGCCGAAAATACAGATTGTTTTATTTCTAGAGATAAATGGAGAAAAAGTTTAGTTGCCACATTGCACGAGTCGCCGCTGTGGGAACATTGTTGCCAAACAGCTCGAAGGGCCACTGCATGACGTGGCGGCAACAGTGTTTTTCCTCCATTTCAATGTATGTATGACAATTGACTTTCGGTGAAGCATTGCTTCTCATCCGAATCGATTATTTTACATAGAATCAAAGGGAGGGACAGTGTTGCCAGATCGAGGGTAAAAAGCCGTATCGTCCCCATTTAAATCAATGTAAAGCGTACAGCTTTTTCACCACAATCTGGCAACGCTGGGGAGGGATAACACTGCTGCCAAAGTGCACAAGTCGCCACCGCAAAAACATTGTTGCCAAACAGTACGAGCTGCCGGTGTCGTGGTAGCACTTGCTATTTTGCAACAGTGATTTTCCTCCATTTAAATGTATGTATGACAATTGACTTTCGGTGAAGCATTGCTCCTCAGCCGAATCGATTCTTTTACGTAGAATCAAATGGAGGGATGACACTGTTGCCACATTGCACGAGTCGCCACTAGATGAATTCCGGCAAAATTCAATGATATTTTAAACCGATAGCTATAATAAAATCACTATTTTAAATACCCTCCGTACCTAAAATCACTGTAAAACATCAGCTTACCGTGAAGATGTCATCTATAAGAGATCTTATTTTCGATCATAGATGTTGTATTTAAATATATTTTTTTTTTAACAGATCATTCATTGATAATAAACGCTAGAGTCCCTGTATATCAAAGAGTCTCGCCATACAGGGTATAGATTCTGATTGGTTGCAAGATTCTAGGCTGTCACGGAGCTCAAGGAGGCGTTCTGTGTTATTCTCCATAAGAGAACCGTTAAAACACCCCTACGAGGAGACGTACACGCCTTCTCGGTGAACCGAACCAATTAGAGTGGACGCCTCCTTCGATTTCTTCTTCACGTGTCGAGACTCTTTGATATACAGGGACTCTAATAAACGCATGCAATGTTGTCTACGACGAAAGATTATTTGTTATTTTAACCTTTGTATTGCCGAGGTGTTGCGAAAAAAATGAAACGATTTTACAGCTGCTTTTCGGCTTTTTGAAATTCAACGAATTATCCGTTTTTGCGGGAAAAAATAAGACAGAAAATTATAACTCTTTGAAAAAAAAAATTGTGGAGTAGTAGTTGAGTTACATTGTACTGGACAACTTTTTCGTGACATAGTATCATATGTTTGTTAACAAGCCCCTACAGCATGAATTTTAGTTTAGGATCAAGGGTAGCGCCCCTCCCAGGTTTTTTGCATGTAATAAACACATTGGACGCACTGGGCAAATTCAAGGTTTGCTCGTGAGTCGCGGCTCCTTTTTACGACCTTACCCTTGATTTTGGTTCCTTGTTATGGGTCTTTAGACCCAGGGCCTGAGCTCCAACCTTCCCCCGCTCTCGACGTTCCTAAAAGATCATGGATGTCACTTCACCAAAATACAATTTCACTGTTACTACAAATACGTTTCTAATTTTTTTTTCTTTCTTTTTTTTTTTTTTTTTTAATTACTTTAAGTAGCGGCATCTAATCCCATATCGCCCAGCTAACTAAACCCTAACCAAAAAACCCTATTCTAACCCAGGTAGGAAAAAGGAAAGGGTTTCTTCACCTGGCGCGGCCTAAACGCAGGACTTTTTTAGACGGGTGGGCCTTCCCTAACTTCTCCCCACCCCCTGTAACAATGAGCAACCATTCTATTCCCCTCCCAATTTACACCCTGGTACCACAACAACTTATTAAATATTTTCTTTTTGAATACATTTAATTCAACATCCTCGAACGTGTTGCACTTGAACTTAAAGTATTCCCTTATCCCTTTATAAAAAATCCCTGAATCTGTCAATTTATTCCCCCCCCCAGCTTTTTCCCATCCACTTATTCCTAGTATCCCTGTTACCACTTTTATTAACGAACCCTAGAATTTCCCTATCCACTCCTTCAATATACCCCTCTCTGATTTTATAAATAAAAATTATAGCTTTATATAGTACTAACATTTCCACACGCAACCAATTTAATTCTTTTAACATATCCCTAATCCTCACTTCTCTATTACACCTTAGAATGTACCTCATAGCCATATTTTGCCCCACTTGCAGTTCCTCTAAAACTTAAATTAATACTAAAACAAATTTAAAGCAGAGCTTTCAACTTCAAAGAATGTTAAATCGCTAGAATCATGCTGGAAAGAAAATAAAAGGAGTACATAAGATTAAGTTGATGCACCAAAAATTGAAAAATACACGAATTAAGTTTTTTTTAAATAATACAGTCATACTTTCGGACTCCGAACTTTATTCGTACAGCCATACCAATTGACAAAAAATATGTTTGTAGGTCGGATGGAAGGGGAGGGCTTAGTTGGCTGCGTTACTTAAAATGCCCACGATGTACAGAAATCTATTTTGAAATCTACATCTTGACAACTGTGGATGACGCAATATTTTCTCAATTCAAGAGTTGTAATAAATAGTTAATTGTTTCAAGCTCCGATGAAAGAAAGTACAGCGCGTATGCCGTAACAGCGATACTTAAACATAGAGATCCTCAAAACCGCAAATCTCGAAATGAGTGAGGCGCTAATTTACTCAGTAACCGCCGGTATCACGAGCATATTATTATTAAAACAGGCTTGTTCGACGCGGTATTGCTTTTAAAGTTATCCGGTGGAGGGCGGGTTATTGGATTTGTTTGCGCTTCATAAGGCAACAGAGTGAAATCGAATCTCCTGAGCAATCCATGAAATAGAGCGTGTTCAAAGCAAGTCATCAATTTTTATTTTTAGTCATTGATATCACGAATAGACGAAGGACAAACATTATTCCACATTTTTCCAGTTAATGGCCAAAAAAAACCGGACGATGAGTAGGTGGATGTAGTGGCGCCGCGTAAACTGCGATCAATCGATTCTCCTTCCATTTGAATCTACAAAAACAATCGATTTTGGGGGACAAGGGTGCACAGTGAACCTATTGAAAATCTATTGTTTTCATGGGTTTAAATGGAGGAGAATCGATATATTGCAGCTCACGCGACGCTACTGGGTAGATAAGATCCAGAGTTGCCGTTTTGCGCAATGGCATTTTTCAATTCACCAATGATTCCACCGGTTGAGAAAATATTACACAGTTCAGTTCAATTCAGTGTATATGTATAATCTTACTGCACGAAAATATCTACTTTGATTTGGAATCTTTTCTCAATCTGTGGAAAAACCGTTAGTTAATTAAAATATTAGCAATTTTTTTTTTTTTTTTAAAGTCATCGGCGACTCCACCGGTTGAGAAAAGATTACAGATGCAAGCATTTTCGTGCATTACAGGCATACATTGAACTGAACTGTGTAACTTTTTATCAACCGGTAAAATCGTCGGTGAATTGAAAAATGCGTTTAATTATAATATGCAAAACGGCAGCTCTGATGAGATCCTCTAGGAGACTCAAACGCTGCTATAAGAAAATCGCCGCCCGTCTTGAGATCCACGAGCCACATCAGTTGTGACAATACTTGAATAGGTCCGTGAAATCAGAGTCCGTAACTCAACCAATACTTGAGATTTGATGCAAAGCAACGAGCCATAATAATAGGGAGGATTTGTGGGACCTGGGGGGTGATCACGGATCGGATCGTTTCGTTATCGTTATCGTTTGCATTAAATCAAATGGGCTTGCTTCTGCGCAACTCGATCGCACAGGTGATCCCCTCCTCACCTCTTCATACTTCAAACGATCGAGATTACGACAGCCTGCGACTCATCGCTTCTTTTCGTCCGTTTCAATCGTTGTGAGGGGCTCAAAACGATTCGATCAGTTGAGCCACCCATAAGGTTATACGTAAACGATAACGATAACGATACCAAAACGATCCGATCCTCCGTGATCATCCCCCTGATATTGGTTGAAGCAGCACGGACGCAGCCATGAAGGATAGCTCTTAAAGACATTTTCCACACAGGCTCGGTTTGTTTGCCTCATCTTAGTTTTGATCCGTCTCCATGTTAGGAGTATGTAGCAGCTAGAGAGTACGAAAATATTTTCTCATGCCTATGATCCATTAGCCTATTTTTACTGCCCACTTTAAAAGTTCCAGCTTGTAAATAAGACACTATTTCTCTAATTAGATTTTATGACGTCAAACCGATCAAAAGGCCGCAGTAGATAGATTAATATATGTTTTGGTGAGGAAGTTGAGGTAGCTGAAAGTTGTGTTTCAATTTAGTGAATAGACAGTTGTCAAAAGCTGAAAATTAACCTATGAGCAAGATACAATGGCATTGATATTATTGTTATGTAAAACAGAGCACAGCGACTTGCGGACTTAGTGTGCGCTTAATTGTTCTACGCCGATGACGAGCATTATCAACGGATGTTCACCTCTGTGCGTTAATGTGAGATCATCTCCATTTCTACATCTGTGTGATTATTCTTGCTATTGCGACCCGCGATCATCATCTGTGCTCGTAAGCAGTGTTGCCACATTTCGGTATAAAATATTTTTATTTTATTTATTAAAATGGTGAGGGGGAAGGGTTCCTGAAGCTGCGTAGATCACGTTGGCACTGCTTGTAGGTTTTAATCGATGAAACGAACCTGATTGATAACGTTGAAAGCATTTTTAAAACTTACTCTTTAAGCGTGCTACTACCAACAACCTCAACAGCTGCAGTACCACTGCCGTGGGCTCTTTCGGCCGCTGGGATAACGGCAGCTTGCACTGCGTCGGTCGCAAGTTCGGAACTGACGGTACCAGTGGCGTCGCGTGAAGTTTGGCAACAATGTATTCTTTCCATCTAAACTCATGTAAAAGATCGAATTCAGGCGGTGCACGGTGCACAAGGAAAATTCGATATATTTAATGAGTTTAAATGGAGCAGTTGCATTGTTGCCACATGGCACGCGACGCCACTGGACGGTACTTTCGGCGTTTTCCGTATTTGCAATATATTCTGCGTTTTCTTGATTCGCTGGATTTTGTCCAATGGGTCTGATGCAATTTTTTGCTAAAACAATTCAGAGTGTGCAAACTAATGTAAAATCGCCTGAAAAGTCCATTGGTTGCATCAGAGAGTCATAAAATGCAATAATAAACTCACAAGAGGCGTTTAATGAAATCCAATATGGCATGGCGGAGAAATATCGAGCAATGTGTATGCATGCACCACGAACATCCAAGGATGGCCAACTTTGACAACCTCACTGGAGGTAGAGGTTATGTGTTTATTTACGTTGTGATTGGTTGTGATCGATATTGTGAGGTTGGCTATCCTTGGATGTTTGTGGTGCATGCTTACAAATAGCTCGATATTTTACCGCCATCTTGGATTTCATTAAATGCCTCTTGTGAGTTTATTATTTAATTTTATGACTTTCTGATGCCACCAATGGACTTTTCAGGCGATCTTACATTTGATTAAATACTGTTAATCGTTCTAGCAAAAGTTTGCAACAGACCCATTGCACGGTCTCTATGTCTATTGCAGAAAATGTGTCCGGTCAAATTTAGAGGCACAGTTAACAACAATAATAAACTCCTGAAGAGGAAGTCGGCATAAGAATAAAGGCCTGAGCTATACTGCAAAAACAGTCTAAGTAACACTTGGCGCTTACGGCGTTCTTCCTTAGTACGGCAGAGTACTATGGATATAATGAACGAATATCGTTTTTGGATGCCTGTCGTTGATTGAATATGCTACCAAATAGAATGACTGAAATGGAAAAAAATCCTTCTCACAAGGCAAGTAGGAAACACGTCCGTGGCAGAGGTTTCTACGGCTTTAGACTGAATAAATCGAAATGAGGAATACAAATCCATGGTTCCTGAAACACTGCTTAGTTGAAGCGTCTATTCCTGAAATGACAAGCAAACCAAGCAGTGTGCTCCCTAATATCGAAGTATTCGAGAAAAATACCAGATCCGGGTGGTCTGGTACACCCTGTATGATCTGAAACTATAGAGTTGACTTGACTGTCGCCATGAAAATAGGATCCTGGGGTCGCTACCCCCGCTACCACACCAGAAGATTGTTGGCGTCCGATTTTGAAATGCTGCCAGGATTTGCATTTCATACATTGAATTCCCACACTAAAAACTTTTAAGCAAGCGGTACATACACTTTCTGAAATAATATTTACTCCGATTTTTACACTATTCCCTGAATATGCGGGGTTTTCCCCCGCGGATTTTGAAGTTGTCGATACCGGCGCCATCTTGAAATTTTTTTTCTTATATTTTATCTTTAGATAAGATTTATATTGGCATGGTCAAAGAGCATGTTCTCTAGCAGTTAGAGTGTTTAATAAGCTACCTGAGGAGCTGAAGAGAAACAGGAATTGTCAGACATTTTTAAAAGAGGTCAAAACTTACCTACGAGGTAAGGCACTTAATTCAATTGATGAACTGTAGGTTGTTATATTGTAATACAGGGTGTACCAGAGCACCCGTACCAGGCATATTTCTCGAAAACTACTGAACCAAATGATGTGGAACAATAGAGTTAGATAGGGAATTTACCTCAAATTTTTCATTTTTGATATTTTCAAAGGCCCCCGATAGCCCCTTGGGGCGAATTAGGGGGGAGGGAGTTCAAACACATTTCTCAAGTTTTATCGAAAAAACCAACAGAAAAGGTGTAAAATTAGTTTATAATCTTACATTAGAGGCAATTGCCGACATTTTTGCTCAAATCAATACGTTCAAAAAAAAAAAACCAAATTTTTTAAGTTATGGGGGATTTTTGGAAAATTTTCGAATCGGCCCTTGTACCTCGGCAAGGGCTCCTACATGTAAATATAAATAAATTAAATAAAATAAAAATATTACCCTCAATCCAATCGTGTGTTTTGGCAGAGTATTGATTTCTCCGTCTTCAAGACGTGGAAAGAGTCATCACGTCGCGTCGGTCGAACGGGGAAAGCAATGACATTCTTTAATTAATTTGGTTTTTTTTCTTTTGTGTCACTTCATTTTAATCGAAGAACTGCAAGGATTATCACACAGTGCGTCGCGTCGGCGCGGAGTGGCTGCGCGTGAACGTGTTTCTGCCGCCGATAAAAACAGAATCAGTTGATAAGCCGAGTTGCCGAGTCCATGTTGCCGTTGTTCCTATGACGTCACATCACTTTCTCTCTCTGCCTGGCCAGACCCAAGCCATGCCAGGCCCGGTCTTGTCCTAACTTATTTCATTCCCATTCTCCGCTAGGGGTTCTCCTTCTTATTCGACTCCGAGCAGTGCCTGCCTTATTGAACGGGTAACATATAAACGACTCGCCACACAATAGATTCAAACTTTAAATGTTCCCGACGAAAGGTCGATATCGTTATTCGTTTTCGATATATCGAAGGTCAAAGTTTAATTTTGGCCCATTTTCAAATCCTCTTTGAAAAGTCGGAATTATAAAACAACGAGTCTAAAATATTTTAAAAAGCAAGCCCTTTTCAGAAAAAAAAAAATCCAATTATAGCAAACATTTAGTCAAAATTTGGTTTTAAAGATCCCAAACATTTTTAACGTTTTTGGCCCCCACGAGGGGCTGTCTGAAAAATTCCGAGAGACGACCCCTATTTACTGATACATAAATCGAAAAGGCGTAACAAACTGAGCGTTTTGGCGCAAACCGGAGGCCGGTATCGTTTTTCACTTTCGAGGTATCGCAATCTATAAAGTACCATTCGACATTCGATATCTCGAATGTTGAAAAACGATATCAACCTGCGGTTTGCGCCAAAATGCTCAGTTTCTTACGCCTTTTTGACTTATGTATCACTCAATAGGGGACGTCTCTCAGAGTTTTTCAGATAGCCCAAAATAAAATTAGGAATACCCCTTGTGACGGGTTTGTTGCAAAATTTTTCTGCTGTATCATGAAAGGTCGATTCTTTTGTAAAAGTACGTGAAAATCACATTGAAAGCATCATAAAGTCTCAAAATCCACTTCATAACGCATTTTAAGGAAATTCTCAGATGGCGGTCGAACGGATGAATCTACCCTGGGGGGTGATCACGGAGGATCGTTTCGTTTTGGTATCGTTATCGTTATCGTTTGCATTAAATCAAATGGGCTTGCTTCTGCGCAACTCGATCGCGCAGGTGATCCCCTCCTCACCTTTTCCTACTTCAAACGATCGAGATTACGACAGCCTCCGACTCATCGCTTCCTTTCGTCCGTTTCAATCGTTACGAGAGGCTCAAAACGATTCGATCGGTTGAGCCACCCATAAGGTTACACGTAAACGATAACGATACCAAAACGAAACGATCCTCCGTGATCACCCTCCTGCATGCATGCACCACCAACAACAAAGATGCGGCCGACGGGCATTCGGTTATGATAGGTCAGTTTCAAGCCTCACCGCTGCCGTTTCCATAGCTCAGGCACCTTGCCCAAGTCTCCCAGGTCACGCGTCAATCTTTTTGAGCTCGTGGTGCAGGCATTTGTAGAGTTGTTTCGCCCATTACACCGCCATCTAAGGCTTTCCTTCAAACGCCTTTTGTGGGTTTATTAGAGGATTTTAAGATTTTTTTATGCTCTCAATTTGATTTTCACTCGATTTGACATTAGAAACAACACTCCGTAATGCTGTAGCCAGAGATTACTAAGCCTAAGAGATATGGCATAACGATTCTGAAATGTTGTTCGACTCCTACGAAGTATTCAATGTGGCGTACGGT
This sequence comes from Trialeurodes vaporariorum, assembly GCA_011764245.1. Lineage (NCBI taxonomy): Eukaryota > Metazoa > Arthropoda > Insecta > Hemiptera > Aleyrodidae > Trialeurodes > Trialeurodes vaporariorum. Next base: position 13,829,163 of record VMOF01000002.1, on the reverse strand, counting down.
ACACACGGGCATTAGGTCGTACCTAAAAATGGCGATTCTAACCTCACATTTCTTTCACGGCACATCGGAATGTTGGGTGCGTTCCCAACTTTACGTGACTTGGGGCGGGTCTAGAGCCTCTCCAACCCACCCTAAGTGCTATTTTGAGGTAAGTTTTGTGGTTTCGCCATCTTTAAACGGTCCAATGCGGTCCGTTGGCTGGTGACCGATGCTTGTTGAAGCACTTAGGGCGGACTTGGGGCCGAGGACCTTGTGTACCGTGCATTTATTGGGCCATTGTTATTTCTGTTGTTCTTTGAAATGAGGTTTGACAGCAACGCCACTAACTAAATTAATAAGATTAATAAAGTGTTTCGGAAGTCTAATGAGCTCTGAGTATATTTTGAACGTGAATCTGATATTCTAAGTCACTTTAATCATCCCATCGGCCATTAAATGACAAAACATTTGCATGCGACAGAGAATCTAACCTCATTTCCAACAACATGAATAACAACAATGTTTAATTGTTTACGGTCCCCAGCGTACTGCACGTTGTATCACGGCCATTCTGCAGGCGTTTTTTACGGAGCCCGTCCAACGGTTTTTTTAACACGGCGGCGGAGATAGGAAGTGTCACATCTCCTAGGCTTAGTAATCTCTGGTTGTAGCAAAAGTATGTAACGAACCCATTTCGTGCTGAATCTTTTCCGAGGCAAGAAACTGGAACTTACTTTTCAGTTTCCTTGTCCAGATAAACCCATGCAAAAGTATAGTGTGCGTCGCCTACGGTGCATGACGATCGAGTTTTCACGCTTTGTTAACTCCACTCTCAAAATTCTAGCACCCTTGATCTCGTCGTTTCTGAACTGAAGATGGCAAGTTCTCTTTCAATCTTTTCGTACGTAGTCTCTTAATTCTCGTTTGGCACCAGCGTAAAAAGAACGAGGCACTCTCTATCTCTCTCTTTTCTCCATTGAATCGTGTATGTTAAACAAGGATAGAGAAGGGGACGGAACCTCCTCCTTCTAACCTGTTTCTGCTTATGGGTGATTTGACGGTATGGGCAGTTGCAAGGGTCTGAAATGTTGTATTTTTCCATATAGGGTGTTGGAAAAAAAAAAGTTTCCACTTTAAGAATTACAAAAAACGGCCAAACACGTGTTTTTCAGTTCTTTGATTCCAAGTTTGTTTTTTTGTTTTGTTTTTTTTGGTTTTTTTTTTTTTTTTTTTTTTTTTTTTTTTAGAAGAGCTTACTTTTAAAGTATTTTAGACACCTTTTTTTTTTTTTTTTTTTTTTTTTTTTTTTTTTTTTTTTTTTTTTTGAAATTTCGACTTTTCTTATAGGAGTTACGAATTTTTCAAAATTGGTCGATATCAAACTTTGACCTTCGATTTTTCGAATACTAAAAACGATATTGACCTGCGGTTTTTGCCAAAAAGTTTCTATTTTATGTTCTTATAGAAGAATATATAGAAGATAGATACTGATTAAAAAAAAATAGGACTGCCTTATGAAAAGTTCGATTTTCTGGGGAGTGACCCCTTCCCCAGCCCTCACCCCGCAGGGGGCGCCGAAAAAATCAACCCCCCCCAAATAGGTCCCCCTCGATATTATTGGGCACACGTTTTGCCGTTTTTCGAAATTCACAGCCGTTTTCGAAGAAAAACCGCAGTGGAAACTTTTTTTTTTTAAACTCCCTGTATGGTAAACGATAGAACTTGATGAGCTGAGAACAATGGTGCCTTTGGTCCCCCCCCCCAAGTGTCCTGGTTTTGAGGATACATACGTGTAAAGTTGATTAAAATCGTGTGCGTAGTGACGTTACTACGCGGAATTCCCATTTAAAACAATGTATTTTAGGCCAAAAAAATCTTATCCTCAGGACACCCAGGCTGAAGGAGTTAACAGTAATTTGGAAAGTGCCTTAATCGCATATTATCACTTACTAGTCAAAAAATGGGTCCGTTGCAAACTTTTGCTACAGCGATATAGAATGTTAAATCATAAGTAAAATCGCGTGAAAAGTCCATTGGTGGTATCAGAAAATAACAAAATGCAGTATTAAACTCACATGAGGCGTTTAACTGAAACCCAAGATGGCGGTAAAATATCGAGAAACCTGTGTGCACGCACCTAGAACATCCATGATGGCCAACGTTAACAACCTCACAGCATCGGAGGTTATGCGCAGAGAGATATGCGTTTGTTTGCGTTGTGATTGGTTGTGATCGATGTTGTGAGGTTGGCCATCTTGGATGTGTTCATTGTGCTTGCATACAGGTTGCTCGATTTTTTACCGCCATCTTGGATTTCAGTTAAATGCCGCTTGTGAGTTTATTATTGCGTTTTATGACTTTCTGCTGCCACCAATGGACTTTTCACTTGATTTTACATGAGATTGATTACTTTAAAGCGCTGTAGCAAAAGTTTGTAACAGACCTATTGGGACGGAAACATCCATGGTTACCACTCTCTTTCAATCTTGCGTATCACAAACATCTAAACATCTAAAGTTGTAAGCCCACATCTCTACTCTCATATTATACGTAAGTATAGTTCGTATAGGGCTCCCAAATGACCTCTGCCGGAAAGAACTGGACCACCCTGTAGAAGTAACTTACCGGATAGGGAAAATCCAAACAAATTTTGAAGAATAATCAGTACAGGTGAATAGAAAAACTGATTTCCTAATTTACTTCTTGGCATTCCACAAAATCAATATGCATTTTTTCCATTGGACTAGTTCTAGTTGGAACTTGAGAAGAGAGAACCCCCCTCCCCCCTTCTACTCGACAGACAACATAAGTATAAGATTTGGAGAAAAATCGGGCTGTTTCCTCTACTTTCCTGTATTGCCGATTGTTGGGAAACAATAAATAAGCACTGTTCAAATACCGGTGTTAACACTATCGGTGAAGTAATTACATTATTTAATTAGCCCCCCCCCCGTTTTAGTGCCTTATCTTCAACGAAACTCTTTAATATCTTTTAAATCATTTCCGCTAGTATTTACTCTTTTTCTCTAATTTCTTATTCATGCAGTCCAGCTAATTATAATTAGTGAGAAAATCACGGGAGGAACTCGTAGTAAAAGAAAAAAATAAATAAATAAATAAATAAATAAAAACATTTTTCAAGAAATATAAATCCATTATAAATATCATATTTTCACGGTGAATTATTCGCTCGAGTGTATTGGGTACGGTTTAGTGGAGTCCGCGGTGGTGTCAACGGTTTGTTTTTTTTTCTTCTTTTTTTCATTTTATTTCGTAATGCGGGTTGCGTCATTGATCCTGGCTAAAACCAGTCAACGATTGACTATTGACTATTGACCTATATCTGTCAACGTGGAAACTGTTTAGAATACAGGGCTGCCGTTTTGCGTATAATCAATGCTATTTTTCTATCCACCGATGATTCCACCGGTTGAGAAAAGATTACACAGTTCAGTTCAGTTCATGACTGTAATGCACGAAAATACTCTGATCTGTAATCTTTCCTTAATCGGTGGAAACTCTGTTGATTAATTGAAATATCCGCAAGTTTTTTTAGAGTCATCGACGACTCCACCGGCTGAGAAAAGATTACAGATGCGAGTATTTTATTTTATTACAGTCATGCTCTGAACTGCATTGTGTAATCTTTTCTCAACCGGTGGAATCATCGGTGAATTGAAAAATAGCATTGATTATACGCAAAACGGCAGCCCTGTTAGAATAGCAAGTAACGAGTTGTTGCAGGAGGTGCCAGATTTATTCCAACGTGAATCCTCAATTCAGTGGCGTCGCGTGTAATTTGGCAACGCTGCATTTCGTCTATTTAAACTCATGTTAAATATCGATTTCAGGGAGTGCACCCCCAGTAGTTCGACCTTTTTCATACGTTTAAATGGGCAATATTCAGTGTCGCTAGACTGCACTTGACGCCACTGCCTCAATTTCTCATCAATCTGCGGTTTCCAATTCGTCGATGTATACGTAGATTACGTCGTTGAGGCCATCATTTGATTGTTGGTAAAAATATCTGCATATTTAAAGTACTTCTTCTTTTTGATAAATCGGATCTGTTAATTACAGGCAAACTTTTGCTATAGACTTATTAATAGTTGACAATGGGTTACAACTCTGTATAAATGACGATTAGTGCTGTAAAAAATCACGAAATCCACTCTCAAACTCTTGAAATGCTTTCAAACGCGAGACTGTAATTGCGGCCGTTGCCGCCTAATCTTATGACAACTGTATGCTTTTTCTTCTTTTTGTGTGGTGTCGGGAAAATATCTCGTGAGGATGGAGCTGATTGAGATAGGGAAACCCAATGTCATCGGCGGCCGTATTACGGTCTCGCATCTGAAAGCATTTTTTGAGTTTGGGAGTGTATTTCGTGATATTTTAGTGCGCTAATCGTTATTTTTGCAGAGTTTTACCCCGTAAACAATTATTAATAAGCATGTAGCAAAAGTTTGCAACAGCTTCATTAAACACAAAAATAAAGGAGTGGAGACGATGATTAGAAATGACTCGATTTATTAAAAGTGAAAAACATGATTGCAGCGGGTACATTTTTAAAACTAGGTATTCAGACCCACACGGGTGAGGAACATGGCGATAGGAGCAAGTTCTTTTCTGTTTGACACTACAGGCTTCTATGTATACATATTATACATACAGAACATTTTTTAAAGGCTCCGTGAGCAATAGTTGACAAGCATTGATGTTTTTGGAGGGCGGGCTTCACCAGGGATTGCCCTTCTCTCTTAAGAATGTAAAACTTTACGTGCTTACTCGCAACATGTTGGGGGAACAATTTCTCAAGCATTCCATAAATTTCTTCATGCCAGCATTTTTTTGGAAGTTGTATAAATTCCTTTATGAGCCCTTTATTGTAGTACGAACCTCTTGGTCATCGATAGGCTTGACTGAGCTTTCTGGTAGTAAGATAACCTTGTCAATAGTGAAAAATTCTTGAAATGCTTTTCGAAAAGGTTGAGGGTTTGAAGAGGTCTTGAACTTTAGTGTCTGCAGATTCCCGTAAGGATCGGCGCTTCAAGATGAACTGTTGTACAGTTGTAGATGCTCGAAAGGCATTGTGCTTACAATCTGAAAAATAATGACAAAAATAAATTAAATGAGATGTTTTTGCCGTTATAAATCTGTAGAAAATTACTTATAAAGAAGTTGTTGAAAGGCGGGCTTGAGAAATTCCATGGATCAAAAAGTCGGGTGGATTAGGATGACTTGGAACAGGCGGAATTGAGAAGCAGTCATCATAGCTCATTCTTACACAAAATGAATTAGAAGAATTCGAATCAACAAGAGTGAGTGAACAGTTCATCATGACATAGAGAGCTTATTAGGGTATATAATACCCTAAGGTCTATATAAGGATTATAAGGTATCATAAGGTCATAAGGCTTTGACACGTAGGTTAATGATCCTTATTTACAAAGTTTCAATCACACGATAATGATAGTGTATGCTAATTATGTACATGACTGACTTACGTGTTACATGTCAATTGTCCTTTTGCACTGCTTCAGCTTCAGGTGTTACTGTTGAGTTGAGATGATACTAGAATAGATAAGTAAAGTAATGTGATCGCCGGAAAATAAATAAACACAAACAAAAACGAGTGTTTTCTTCTTCTTCAATCCTCACAAGCAAGTGTGCCGTTATAGAAAAGTAAAATTTCTCTGAAATATTGCACAATTGTACTCCGGAAATGATTCATTTTTCAACTTTTTGCTTTGAAATTTCAGAAAATCACGCATTCCGTCAAACTTCACGCAAAAGTCACGCATTTCAAAAGTCACGCGTCACTTCACGATTTTCGTCAAAAGTCACGATTTCGTGAAAAGTCACGCCAAACGGCAACCCTGGGCGCTTGGAAGATGACTTGATTCTATTCAAAAGTCTGCGAACACTTTTTCCTTCTTTCCCCACTCACTCTTGAGGGCCTTTAACCGTGCATCTTCTATTTGTTCTTCTTTAAATTTTTCTTCATCAAAAAAACTTTCGTCATAATTTTCTTCATCAAAAAAACTTTCGTCATAACTTTCTTCTTCAAATTTCTGAGTTAGCGATGTCCAGTTTTGTGCATCGAAGTTCGATGTCCAAAAAACATCGACATTTTATCGATCTATATCGAAACAAACTTTAACAAGTCAAAAATGAGAAATTACTGAGAATCATGATACTTTTATTTGCTTTTGATATAGTTTATGAGGTAAAATTGACTCTGAGGTCTGTTTCAGTCAAAATATCGATGATAAACCCGAGTGAAAACTATTTGAATCAACACTCTGTATAACCATCAAAGATCATAGAGGCAAAGACGATACTTTAACAGGACCCTTAAGCCTTCGAGATTAGTTTCAAGAAACACTCGAGCAACTCTCGTCAGACGAGCATTTTTATTTTTTTTACCAACTGTGGATCCACCAAAAACCGTTGCGTCATAATTTCATAAAACTCGATTCCGCGTTTTTCATCACCCTGCGTAACTTCGTGATCAATTTGTTGTTTGTACGGTTTGAAGTACTGGGTGTTTTTTTTTTTTTTTTTTTTTTTTTTTTTTTTTTTTTTTTTTTTTTTTTTTTTTTTTTTAATTTTTGGATTCATTTAACGTATTAACATATACATACACTTGAATCGACATCATGTTTCAGTATTCCTAAAAATGACCATTGTTTTGAGCCATTTCACTGAGAGTGCCGATATTGATATCAACTACTATTGTAGGTCTGCCGGACCTCTTTTCCCTATTTACACTTCTGGTTTAAATCAGGTTCCTTTAAACCCATTAAAAAGATCGATTTCTCTAAGGATCGGCAATGGCTACCGATTTCGACCTTTTATGGTATAGGTCCGAATACGTTAACCTGATAACACGCTTCAGCACTAGGTCGTAGGAATACCCACATTCTTCTAGTTTACACCAACCGAGATAAGATTCGGTCATTTGTTTCCACAAACCCAAAGGTTTATTCTGGTCTTGAATCAGTTAAAAGCAGATAAGGGCAGACATTGCAGAGTTCCGCTCTGAAATCTTGAAACATCAAACTTTTTTCTTCGATTATTTTTCAGTTTATTCAAATTTGGATCTACGTAATTGAAAAGAAAAGAAGGAAGTGCATGTGCAGTGGCGTCGCGTGCAATTTGGCAACAATGTATTCTATCCATTTAAACACATGTAAAATATCGAATTCAGGGGGTGCACAGTGCACAAGTAAAGTTCGATACATTTGATGAGTTTAAATGGAGCAGTTGCGTTGTTGCCAGATGGCACGCGACGCCACTGCGCATGTGAATAAACACGAGAAGAGAAACATCCAAGCCCATCCGGGGTGACAAACTTTAAGGCCGTGAAATCTTGCAGGGCTGCCGTTTTGCGTATAATCAATGCTATTTTTCTTTTCACCGATGAGTCCACCGGTTGAGAAAAGATTACACAGTTCAGTTCAGTGCATGACTATAATGCACGAAAATACTCTGATCTGTAATCTTTCCTTAATCGGTGGAAACTCCGTTGATTCATTTAAATAACCGCAAGTTTTTTAAAGTCATCGACGACTCCACCGGTTGAGAAAAGATTACAGATGCGAGTATTTTCGTGCATCGCAGTCATGCTCTGAACTGAACTGTGTAATCTTTTCTCAACCGGTGGAATCATCGGTGAATAGAAAAATAGCATTGATTATACGCAAAACGGCAGCCCTGAAATCTTGCCACATTGGCCGGGATCTGAAGCTGATACCTCCGGTATAGTGGTCAGTTGGTCTAACCCCGACCAGGCTATACCGGAGGCCGACTTCTGCCCATTTTAAATTGACCTTTGCCGCTTTATCAATGAAAAGATATGCTTTCGAGGAAAGGCAGAAGAAAAAATTACTAACTCAACGTTAACCTTCAAAGTTCATGGTAGCTTTTATCAGATACCTAATCTCTTGATATTGAATTTGAAATAATGCTCGGCTCAGCCGGCGTAGATAATGACGTATTGTAACTATACTTTACACTTATATTTTTCCTGTCTTCTTCTTGCTCTTTTACCACCCATCCAATTTATTCTCTCAAATATTCTTACTTCCCCCTTTTTAAGTTGTTTCATTGTGAATTGTACAAGGTAAAGTCTCATTAATCAGCATACACTATGCTAAAGAGCTATCCTGATTTCCAACTTTTTCTCGTCTCCGAAGGCCAGATATTTTTCTCTCTCTCTTTTTCTATTTCAGTGAGCAGCTAGTGCACTTGCACATTTATTTTACTCTGTGCCCTCTAAAAGTTAGAATATACTTAGCAGTAGGCAAATCTTTGGAATACTAACCGAATAGTGCGTTTAGAAAGATAGAGGGTGACTGTAAAGGAAGTCCCCTCATGGAAGTTGGGATGATTGCCGCTCGAGAAATTGTAGGGGCTTTTTACCGTTTTATCGCATTGTAAACAGAAGAAACTCCTTCAATTTCTCGAGTGGCAACCACCCTAGCTTTTGATTGGGATCATGTACTCACAGTGATTCCGTCTGTTGTAATACGCATGCCGATGCAATTAGTGTCTGCGCGGGTTGTTTGGACTAGAAGTGAGCTCCTGAGTTAAAGTGTGGTTTTTTAACGTTTTTTATGTGCGCATCGTTACTTTTGCCAAATTTTAGGTAATAATCAAGGTTGTGTATTGTTGTAGAAACTAACGAACTTCCTATGCACGCTATAGACCCATTGTTGAAAAGAAGGATGTAATAAAAATCGAATTTCCGTGGGGAATCCACTTTATATCCTCCTATATTTTCCTATTTACATCTGATAATCAAATTCTCTCTCTGAAATTAATAACAGTTGAAAAACGTTGCCATTTGATGACAGTCAGGTCGGATACAAACCATTTTCTGGTCGATGTCTGTTTCCTAGAACCCCACCATCACTGAAAAAATAAATATTATGTACAGCGGAAGCAGCTTTTGTAAAATAGCTTCGCAGAGCAAAAGTTCAAGCTCTACCTGAGAAAGTTGCAGGTGTACCAGAGCACTACTTATTTACAGTAACAGCCTCTTTTCTTGCTTTAGCTCTACCGAAGTAGTGCTTCTTGACAACCGCAACTTGATCCGGTAAAGCTAGGACTTTTGCTCTGCAAAGCTATTTCAAAGAGCTGTTTCGGCTGTACATAAACTTTGTTTTTTTTTTTTCAATGCAGACTACATTTCTACTAGTTACACCAAGTATATCTCTTTGACTTCAACCCGAATTCTGGCACCACTGCCAAAGGCTTATTGAACTTAAGAGTGATTGAGTTTGAGTGATACCCATAAGAATGAATCAAGAAGTGAAGTCTTCCGAATGGCTGACGCTGACATCATAAGGCAAACAAAGAAGAGACTGACCAAGGTGACTTGTTCAATAAAATGTGAGGTTAAATTTGACATCCGCGGCATTTAAGCTTGCTGACGAGGGACAAAGGTTAGACCGCTCGCGAACATCTCTGCGATCTGACCCGTGATAACTTTGAACTTAGTTTCTTTTATTCTTTTTTTTCCGAAATCTCGGTCAAGGCATCGCGCATCATCTCGATGAAAAGGCGATAAATCGATCTCATAAGCGATTAGTATCGATCTTTTCCTTTTCTCCGGTCGGTGCTTGACGTCGGATTTATGATCCGTCAATGACTTCCTAATTCCTCGACTCTTGTTTCCGGTTTTGATGGATGCTGCGATTCACCGCACAATGAGAAGGTTCTTTCGATTTTTGGGATCTAGTCGGTGTTGCCAGATGGTTGCGGCTTTACCCATAAGAACATAGGCGGAGCCAGCAATTTGGCAACTGTGCATTCTCCCCATTTGAATGTATGAGAAACAATCGATTAGAAATGGGGCCACGGCTCCCTCAAGAATCGATTGTTGCTCATGCATTCAAATGGATAGAATCCACAGTTGCCAAAATGCTGGCTCCGCCCATGCAAAGAAAAACACATAGATAAAACCGGTACATCTGGGAACACTGGATCTAGTGCTCTTTACATGGCAAGGTTGAGACTTTAACTCTTTCTTGGATAGTGGTACACATATGTACCGTTTTATGTAACATGTGATTCAATGGAATTTAAATGGACATTTTTCAAAAAGTTGTGTGACCCATCAAAGTTCTTAAAAATGTGTCCTCTTTCGAACGGTCTAAATAAATCTCAAAAAAACTCAAATCCCAAAATGCGTGCATGAAAATTGAAAGGGTTACATCTAGATAGGTTTGGAATGGAGCTGTTGCAAACTTTTGCTACAGGCTTGTTGTTTACTACAGCCGATTCGGTGTAAAACCCTGCAAAAATGACGATTAGCTCACTAAAAAATCAATAAATCCACTCTGGAACTCAAAAAATGCTTTCGAACGCGAGATCGTAATGGCGGCAATGGCAGCCTATTTCTAATATATGGCAGAAGACCTTCGTACGCGCTCAAAGTAGCATCGTCAAATTGGCATCGGTGAGCCATAATCCACCACAAATTGTCAGGTGAGCCAACCATTGCATGTTTGGTTGATATTCCGTTCGTCGAATAATTGAAGCCGTCTCCGAAAGAAGGGCTCATAAAACAATGAGTGTGCTCCTCCCGAGAATTTTGCATGGTGAGCCAATGGAGGTTTATAATTGAATAGCACACCTCTTGTTTTATGGGCCCTTATTCCGGAGACGGCTTCAATAATTGTGCAATTTGACGGCCCTTCAAACTGCGGAGTTATTTTGACGATGGATGGTGTGTCATCTGTTCACCAATCTACAGTCAACGAAACCAAGAAACCCGTTTGGGAGGTGTTTTGGTCAAGGTTATGTTCGAATTTTAAGAAATGTCAGGTTGGCAATTCTAATGTTTGTGGTGGATTTCAGGCTGAAATTTTCAGCGCACCTATGCCAATTTGACAATCTTACTTTGAGCGTGTACGGAGGCCTAATTGAATTATTCTTCTTCTGCGTGGAATTGCGAGAACACCTCGTGAGGATAGAGCTTTGTGAGATAGGGAAACTCAATATAAAAAGCAGGGGCGTCATTTTGCGTTCGGCTGGGGGGGGGGGGAGGGCAAACATCTGATCACCTTTTTTTTTATTTTGCTCTTATCAATATAATTTTATTTTAGAGCCATAGAGCCCCATTTTTGAGCCTGACTTCAAATCCTTGGGGGATTCCCCCCAAATGACGTCACTTTTGAAAAGTGGCTGTCAGAGTGTCAGCACTTACGATCTCGCGTTTGAAAGAATTTTATTAGTTTCAGAGTGGGTCTCGTGATTTTTTAGTTCCCATATCGTTATTTTTGCAGGGATTTTGCTGACTGATTATTAGTGGAATTTGCGTATTGTAGTTTATTCGTTTTCTATACTCAATCAATAAGGTAACTTTAACCAAAAAATTAGTAATTGGTAAAAATTACAGGGTGGGTGGAAAGCTACGGGACTACAGCACAATTTTTTTACTTTTGGCTGATAAATAAACGAAACTCGGGGTTTGTTTACGTTAACTCAATGGTAACTACTTTTCGAAGTATTGAAAAGTTCCGGGCGGCGCTTAATATAGGGGGGGGGGGGGGGGGGGGGTTCGCTTCCTAACTCAAAATTTTCTAGTAGCAACCCCCATCTTGTGATACGTCGTTTGTAAGAGCACACAAAACTATAAGTAAGCATTTTGGCACCAACTGGAGGTCCATATCGAATTATGGAGGTCGGTTTACAAAATTCAACACCTCGAATGTGAAAAACGGTATCGACCTTCAGGGTTCACCTTCGGAGGTCTGGTTTAAGCAAATCGGAAGACATCATAGGCGCAGCTCTGGTAAGCTTTTAAGAGGCCAACAGATATGATTAAAGACATTCAATGAGCGTGAATTTTGAATCGTTAGTATGTAAAAACGCTGGAACACCATGGACCGTCAAACCAGAGAGAAAAAGAAAACTTGATTTGAAACTCCCTCATTGTGGTCAAAATCTATTCTGAATGAACGCGAGATTATAAACTTTGTGGTCTCAGATACGTTGAAGGAACATGAAAGATGCGACGAGTGACTACTTTAAATGAATTACATACTTTATAGATTGCACAGACTGAAATTTGGAGCTGTCAGCATGAAAAATACTAAAATTTCGAACAAACCAGATTCTTGTTTTGATGTGTAGCGCTGTCAATGTTGAGGTACGTAAGACTTAAAGGCAAAAGAAATCTTTGTGGACATTTAAAAAAAAAAAAATTATTGGTTTAAAATGAATCATCGGAAAAATATTTCAACGGACCGTAGAAACCAATCAGCGGGCGAACAGGGGATTTTATACGTATTACGGACGAAAGCAATTTTGAAACTGTTGACTCCGGCATTAGGAGTTGCCTACGATTATAAACGTTGGGCGCCATTCTGTAATTACTGAGCTTGCTCCAGCTAGCTCTTGGTGGGCTCAGTAATGACAAGATATAAAAACAAAGGCAAAAAGTAGTAAACTTTTAGTGAGGAAAAATACTCAAAGAGAAATAATTAAACACAATAGATAAAATTTAAAAAAGAACCGCACTATTCCTTTACATCCCCGACTTCTTTGAACTATTTAATTAAAAGGTTCACAGTTATGCCAGGCCATAATGGCCGGCATAACTGTGTTAAGAAAAATGACTTACAGAAAAACGCCTGTGACTTTCACGAAGAAGAAACTATGAGGTTAAATTTACCACGAAAAGAATTGCATTTACCTGGAAGGCCAGAAAAAACATCTTTAAATTCAGATAGATCAAAAAGTTCTTGCTTGTGTTCGTCTGGACACTTTGACGAACCTACTTTTTCCTTAATTTCAGCATCTGTTAGGGCAGATGACTGAAGATGAGCAGAATTAACATTAAAGTAAAAATTATCGTCTAGCTTAAGGTCCTTGATGGTTCATTCGTGACATCACAAGTCACAAGCTTAATTCTAAAAGATTCTATGTCGGGAGTTGAACTCAAGGAAATTCGATGAACAGGGAGAGTTTCATGAGATATCCAAGGTATTTCAAGTTTTTCCTTGATAAAAGTGACATTACGTTCAGCACAGTCAACAACAGCGTTATGTTGAATCAAAAAATCAATTCCGAGAACAAAATCGGCATGAGCGACAGGAACTACCATAAATGACTTTGGGAAACAACGATTTCCAAAAATTATATCAACCCAAGCCTAAAAAGACACTTTCTTAGATTTCACACCTGTGATACCTTTAATGAACAGACCGGTGACTGGAAGAGTCTTGAAGTCTATTTTTGTAGCTTCTTTAAGTTTATAGAAAAATGATTCCGACAACAAACTAATTTCACTGCCGCTATCAATTAAAGTTGGAAATTGTTGGGTACCAATAGTAAGTACACTGAACATATGGAGACTTAAACCTAAAATTTTGAAACGGATTAGGGTTCTCTGCTAGCAGAAAAATAAAGTCCTCTTGAACATGTGTCGAACTTGGCTCAAAACCACCAAAACTGCTGATATGCAGTTTCAACTTGTAGCCATCGAAATGATGGTTCACGTCCCTCTTGCGAAACAACATGTATATTTACATAAAGCAAACGTCTAAATTTTACATAAAACTGTATCTATGATCAAATAAATTCCTCAAATATAATTTACCACTCAAGTCTCGTTTTCTGCGGACGCGACGTTGAGGGGAAAAATAAATGAAATCACGGCAGAGAATAAACGTATGGCATATAAAAACTAGGGGGCTTCGTCCCCTTGCCGCTCCGCGGCCCGTTCCCCGGAGGCGCTTCGCGCCTACAATTCGGCGCTGCGCGCCGCCTTTTACCACTATATAAAATTGAGAAAAGATTAGGGGAGATAGGTCAGTTACGCAAGAAAAAAGAGAAGTGACCAGTTCGAAGACTGTGGAATAGGAGGTAGATTCAAGGGTTCACCCCGCTTATCGGGCTGGGCGGAGCGGAGGAGTGGGGAGGCTCTGGCTCTCCCGTACAACTCGGCTCATTTACCCCCCGTCACCACGTCAGCAATTAGTCACGGCACTTCCGGGCGCACACACAAAAACGCCAGAAAATGAAAAAATCGAAGGTTTTGAGAGAAATGGGAAAAAATCGAGTTTTCGGTCAGTTACTCGTTAGATTTTTATATTATGTAAGGATGTAAGGATTAATAAATTTTGGTTGTGGTAGCTAAAGTTCTAGGAATGTAATAAAATAAAATTCGGTGATGAATTGATTCACATTTGTATTGTAAGAATATTTTCAGTCGAAGCTTTTTTACACAGCGTGAGCTCGGCAAGAGGAAATGTCCGTTTTCGATTTTTGCAGCGCGTTTTCGAGTTGTTTATTGCTGTTCGAGTCGAAATTACTTGTCGCGAATAAGTGTCCTTTTCAGTTGTTTGAACTATCGCACCTTAGAGACAAAAACGACGATTTCGCCATTCAAAAGAAATAGTAGTAAAGACAGAAATAAAATCATATTTCTCCTTCCTCAAGTGAACCCGCCTATGGATCTGTTGCATGATTTTGCTGCAGCGTTATGAAGGGTCGGTTATGGTGAAAAATCGCAACAAATCAAATCGAAAGCATCAAAACAGTGGCGTATCGTGCAATTTGGCAACGTTGCAGTTTGTCCATTTAAACCCTTGAAAAAGATCGAACAATTGGGTGTTGGTGAACACCTTCGTATTCGACCTTTTACATGGGTTGAAATAGACACAATGCCACGTTGCCAAAATGCACGCTACGCCCGGCCCTGCATCGAAAATCTTCACAATCCACCCATAAACCCTTAAAAGACGTTTTTAAGGGAAGCTGAAGATGTCGGTTGAATTGGCGAATCAATCCTTTATGCATGTTTTACGAATAACAAAGATGGCCGACGACGACTTTCGGCAAAGTAGGTAATTACTTGGTGTTTTCTTTTCATAATGCTCGCAGATCGACATCACAAACAATAACGAGGAAGTAAATTAGTAAAATTTACCGGAAAATCAACCTCAGAATGACAAAAAAATGTTGGATGCCTCTTCACAATTTGATTCAAACAACAATATAAATTGCTGTTGTCGGCCATTTTTTGGTGCTCATGCGGTGCATGCATGCAAGTAGGCCTCTTTAGCGACATAACTGTCCGCGGCAAGCACCAAACATCAGTATTTTTTTTTTAACAAAGTTTCAATGTATTTCAATGAATTTTCTTGTTATTCACATGAAAATTGTTTTATTTCATAGTATTTGAGACGCTGATGTAAAAAATGATATCATTTTCTATGTAACTCGTCCTGATTTTACGGACATTCTACTTTTAGGCATTTTTCGGGATGAAGCATAAATTGTGGAAAAACTAGATTATTTCGATCAAAACTAAGACCGAATTCAAACTCGACAGGTCAATTTTACGTCAAGAGTTTCGCTATTTACGCGATTACAGGTCTAATTATAAGAAAAAACTCCATTTTTGTGTTTAGGGACCCTTATTTCGTGTTCATAGGGGGCGGACATCTATGTCGTTAAAGCGTAAAAATCGCATGCATGCAGGGGTGATTTCAAAGAGTAAACAAGAGTCGCAATTGAATGGAAGGCCTGCGTGGTCAACGTAGATAAGGGATCGGAACGCGGGCTGGCCTCTGATTGGCTGCAACGCGTGGAGCAAAAATGTCTTAGGGTATAGGGAAATTAACACAAGGTTTCCGTACCGGGACGTTTATCTCGAAGTACGCACAATAGTGAGTTACTCAAACAGTGCTCGAACACACGCCAAGCATGTAAACACACTATTGTGCGTACTTTTAAACTGAAACAGTCTTTACGAATTTGCAATAAAGTGGCACTTATGACCTATCAATTTGTTCGGAAAATTCTGCTGAATCGACTCGCATAAATTGTTTAGAGGCGATTTTGCACAGATTTCGAGATAAACGTCCCGGAACGGAAACCTTGTGTTAATTTCCCTATACCCTAAGACATTTTTGCTCCACGCGTTGCAGCCAATCAGAGGCCAGCTCGCGTTCCGATCCCTTATCTACGTTGACCACGCAGGTCTTCCATTCAATTGCGACTCTTGTTTACTCTTTGGTTGATTTGTCTGTTCGGCCGCCGCACTTTGGTCTGATATCGCCATAAAGTGGAAAAACATCAGAGCAAATTTCTCATCTATTTATCATTTATAAACTTTCAACATCACTTTAAATTATAGAGAACCCTAATAACAAGTAATTTAACCTCAAAAATCTCACTGGAAAGTCTTAGGTTAATCCTAAAAGGTTGAAAACGATTATTTTTGATGAGTTTTTTCCATTGATTTTTAGCCATTTTTTTTCGATCTCACACCATAGTGCGCCGTCTTAGGCTTTCCTTAAAACGCCTTTTGTGGGTTTATATGAATAGACTTTTAGACTGTTTGATGTTTTCAATGTAATTTTTACGCGATTTATTTTACATACGAATTAACCGTCCACAACGCTGTAGCAAAAGTGTGCAATAACAGACCTATGTTACCCTACTAGTGCTAGTGGCAATACACATGTACACATGAGTGCGTTTTCTGACTTTGCCTGGGCGGCTACGGACACTTTTGATAAGTTGTGCGGCATTAGGTTTATATTGCCACGCCACGAGATGATTGAAGCGCAAGTTTCGCCTTCAAATTCTTAACTATGCAATGCGTCACTCCGAGGTTATGTTGGAAGTTGCGCGTACGGCGTCTCTTAGCACTAGAATATACCTCTTTACGAGCTCGGTCAATTTTCCCACTTAAAGATGGTTTCTCTTTATTCCGCTTGCTCTGTTTCTCTCTACTGCTGAAAGGACTTCAGCAGGACCGTTTAGGACCGTTGAAACACGTTGTCTTGTTGATCATTAACTTTTTTGTTTAAATAACTTAAATTGCTGTGTTTGAATCTTAAATAAATCACATTTTCTCAAACAAATTACCGTCATTTCTCAGTGATGTTATTGTTATAACTCACAATTTTCAGCATAGCATTACTTAAACCAAGTCGAATTCGGTTTCCTAATATCGTGGGTCCATTTTTTATACTTTGACTTCAATTTTGTCTTGATTGCACATTACTCTCATGCAAACGCCAAACAGTGTCCATTGGAGCTTAAAAAAAAAAAAAAAAGTGTTTCGTCATAATCAAGCTTCATAACTTAAAAATATGCTCATGCATATTGCTTATGAATGACTCACATTGTATCCAGTAAAACGTGTCTATAGAATAAACCAGGATCTTTCTTAATTACTATTCCTTATTCCGAGCTTAAAATTAGAAAATGAAAAAGTAGGGAGGGATAAACACAGGGTGAGCCAGAGCACCCGTAACAGGCATTTTTCTCGAAAACTTCTGAACCAAATGATTTGAATCAAAAAAGTCAAAGAAGGAATTGACCCCAAATATTTCATTTTTGATATTTTCAAAAGCCCCCGACAGCCACTTGGGGCGTATTGGGGGGGGGGGGGGGTTGAAATACATATTTCAAGTAATCTTGAAAAAACCTCCAATATAAGTATAAAAATTAGTTTATAATCTTAAAGTTGAGGCAACTGCCGACGTATTTGCTTCTCTCAATATTTTTCAAAAAACCCAATTTTTTAGAGTTATGGGGAGTTTTTGGATTTTTTTGATTCGGCCCTTGTGGCCCACCCTGTTGAGAATTTTTCAAAACTTATTACAGATTCTGAAAAGAACAGATCAAGACCTTTCGATTCATGTGCCACATGTTACCTAATAGTGGAGAAATGAGGCGTGTATTGGGGCTTAATTGGCTCAAACCCTAGAATCGCGCCAATTCTGCAATTGAAGCCCCAAATTTTGATTCGGCCAAACACGCCTTATTTTTCCACTATAAGGTAACATGTGGCACCTGAATCGAAGGGTCGACGATCGGTTTTTTCAAAATCTGTTTTAATTTTTGAAAAATTCTCAACATGGTGGCCACAAGGGCCGATTCAAAAAAAATCCGAAAACTCCCCATAACAAAAAAATTGGGTTTTTTGAAAATATTAAGAGTAGCAAAAATGTCGGCAATTGCCTCTACTTTAAGATTATAAACTAATTTTTATACCTTTATTGGAGGTTTTTTCGAGAAAACTTGAAAAATGTGTTTGAACCACCACCACCACCCCCCCCCCCCAAATACGTCCCACGGCTATTGGGGGCTTTTGAAAATATCAAAAACGAAATATGTGGGGTCGATTCTCTTTCTGCCTTTTTTGTTTCAAATCATTTGGTTCATTAGTTTTCGAGAAAAATGCCCTCTCCGGTGGTCTGGCACACCTGGTATAGTTCTACATCATCTCTTCGGGGTTTTCTCATGCTCTCAATTTTCTTACAGTACGGAAATTGTTTTTAAGCGTGCCCCAATAGGGCATGCTTTTTCGAATCGGTCTTGCCGGCCGGACCTACCTATTACAGCCACGCCATTTGCCATTTGATTTCATTAGTAGGTTTTTTGAGATTGACCGTTCATCGCCTATTTTTGCGAACAGTTTAAATTTGGCATGTTTATTGATAATTCGCAAGGAATAAAGTTTTGTGGCGGCTATCCTTATTTTATTTTTAATTATTTTTGTTTTCCTTTGAAGTGATTTTTATTCTGTTTATTTTTGCTGTCAAGAGCTTGGGAAAATGCAATTTTTGGGGAATCAAGAATCGTTCATAAAAGAACCGTTTGAAACCGAATTTTGGAATTGGTGTCTTCACTAGTTCATTTCAAGCAATTGAATTTCTGCTACTAATTGGCAGAAAAGAATCGTTCGTAATAATACAGCGCGAATCCGAATTGTGGAATTAGGATCTGGCCGTCTGGCGTTTTAAGAGTGCATTTTAAGCAAATGGCGCCGCACTGAGAACACAATTCTCATCAGGGAAACAGCTGACTTCACTCCATCGACATTGTTATAAGTAGATGAGACACTCCTCCGTTTGAAATATGTGTCCGTTTTATGCTCCTTACGGAGGACACTACTCACCGCGCGAAAGCAGCTGACTTTCCTCCATCGACCATTGATATATCCAGGTGAGACACTCGCCCTCCGTTTGAAATAATGTGTCCGTTTTATGCCTCTTACTTATACTGTTGATTGATGAAGTGGGACTTCGACCGTAGTTCACAAATTGGATTAGCTGTTATTCGAACGATACTTGTTATTCTCTATGGGTCAATCAAGCGTTATGAGCATTACTTTCCGATCGTTTGATCTATGTATTCATCAAATCTTCAGTATGTATTCAACATAACACGTGACTCATTCAACCGTCAAGGGTTAGTTTAGTTTTCAGCCACCAAAGGGTCTGTTATCATTCAACCACGAAGGGTTGTTTTGTTTTTCAGCTATCAAGGGTCTGTTTTTTGTATTTAGTTTATTAGACAACAGTAGGTGATTTTTGGCTGTTGTTTTGATGCGTCCTGACTACAAATGAGCTGTAATACAGAACATCCTTGCTAGTGTTCATATTAACCTGTTTACCCATGTGGTTTGAGGCAATTCCAAAGTGGGCATCATTACAGAGATAAATATACTCTTATTTCATAGTTTGCTGCAGTCGTTCATTTTCCAGCTTCATTTTGGTTGGAACTTATTGGAACTACAGTCAATTATTGCCTGCTGTTGACTGATGAATGTGTGTTTTGCATGCACCAGACAAAACTTGTCTTTGTTTCCGGCACCGTGGGCCAATCACAGCCTTTTGTTGCGCTTACCACTCAACGGTAGGCAATGTTTATTGCTGCAGCCGGTGACTTCTGAACAAAAATGAGCGTTTTAAACTTTTGTGGACCAATTAATTGCAGCCTTTCGTTGCCCTTACCCTTCATTAGCAGGCAATGTTTACTGTTACAGATTACTCTTGAACAAAAATTAGTGTTTTAAACTTGCTTACTTTCTTAACATGGGATGCATGTATACCTACGGTGTGCTGTGTCTCTATTTTTGTTTTTGCACCATTATTTGCCATAGCTTGATATTTACATACCACTGGTTTGGTGCAAGGTGTGCTCTCCTATCATGGCTGGTATTTTTGCTTCAACTACCCACAGATGCCGACATTCGTGTGTTGAATTTTATAAACGTCTGTGATTTGTATGTGGTTTTAAAAACTGTAAAAGGTTTTTTCTTGTGTATAATAGTCTCAAAAGAAAATTACTCTTAAGCATAGCAACAAAGGTACGCTTTTCCAACACCTTAGTGTTGGAACCTGGCGACTTGTTTATGTCTCTTTTCTCATAATTTTTTTTTTTTTTTCCAGTTATTGTATTTTATCTTGATACACTGCTCTTTTGTCACTGTGAACAACGCCTTACACTGACAGTTCCGAGGCTTTTGGCTTATTATTCTTTAAACTCTCTTCTGAATTAATAGCAGAGTATCTGCTAATAAGGTGTCGCCCTAAAGAGCTATACCATGTGACATTGTAGACTGGACATTGCAATTACACATCGTTAAGGCTGCTTGAACATTAACAAAGTCGCTGATGATGCCCGGCCGTGCCCGCTCGAAACGCGTCCGACAATAATAATTCATTCGCGCAAGTGAGTCCATTTTCTTAATTTATTTGATTTAGTACTTGTGTGTTCTCCTTTTTATTATATTAACAAAGGACATGGCACAACCCTTATGGGAACTGGCTTGAACCTAAATGTTTTTTAAGTATTATAAATCGACAGAATCGTCTATAGACGATTCACTAGAAAAGTGGCGATGAAAGTAGATAGTAATAAACATTTAAGGTTTCGCGGTCTTTCCCGTAGAAATAAGAAACTTCGCAAAAATTGATAAAATGCGATAAAACTAAACATTTAAGAAGTCAACGCTCAAAAATAATAGAGATCCTAAAACGTATTTGTTCTCACGTTCGTCTGGTGGTGGTTTTTTTTTTTTTTTTTTTTTTTTTTTGGTTTGGTTTGGGGGGGGGGTGAGCTTCATCGGAATAGATTATTCGTTTTACATTTAAGAACGAATTTTTCGATCTCGCATTATTTGACGAATAATGCATTGCGAACTATTCGTGCAGCAGTGGGGGGCCAACTAACGGATCATCCGGTCTCTTATTATCTGCCGAATTTCGCTTTCTGAATTATTAGGTCAATAAATCGGTCGAGACCATCTGACGGACTATACGGTCTCTTATCATCTGCCGAATTTTGCTTTCCGAATTATTCGGTCAACAATCGGTCGAGACCAACTGACAGATTATTCGGTCTCTTATTATCTGCCTAATTTTGCTTTCTGAATTATTCGGTCAACAATCGGTCGAGACCAACTGACAGATTATTCGGTCTCTTATTATTTGCCGAATTTTGCTTTCTGAAGTATTCGGTCAACAATCGGTTGAGACCAACTGACAGATTATTCGGTCTCTTATTATCTGCCGAATTTTGCTTTCCGAATTATTCGGTCAATCGGTTGAGACCAACTAACGGATGATTCGGTCTCGCATTATTTGTCAGATAACATTTTCGGATTATTCGGTCATTCGAAACGTCCATCAAATTATCTGCGTCAATCCTTTGCCCGACTCTGCTGTCTAATCACTTAGCTCATTATTATCGCCGTTGACCACGCTCTGTACCTATGCCTATCATAGACTGCTCCATCACGCGCGACTCCTTATGTTTACTCTTTACAGGGAGTAACTTGGAAGGCAATTGAGAAACATGAATGAAAGATTTGTAAGAGGGTGGGAGGGATGGAGGGAGGGGGTGCTTTATGCTGTAGGCCGTCTTCCCCTCTCTGAGGAGTAGAACGATGAACGCTTGGAGCAGTGACTCCGGTGATTCACGTATCCGACCGCGCGAGAGTCAATGATCGACGAGCTGCAAAGTCGGATCAACGAATTCGTCTCTCTCTCTCTCTCTCTCTCTTTCTCTCTCTCTCTCTCTCTCTCTCTCTCTCTCCTCTCTCTCCCCTCTCTTTTTCTCTCTTCTCTCATTTAAACACAAGAGTCAGAAAAGGACGGATGGCATGGACCAAAGACGCTAAAGTCTCAAGACAACCGGACCCATTCATCCTTTTCTAACACATAAACTCAAATGAGGAAAGAGAGAGAGAGAGAGAGAAAGAGAGAGAGGGAGGAGAGAGAGAGAGAGAGGGAGGAGAGAGAGAGAGACAGAGGCTTGGGTGCGCCTATGATGAGTCGAGTCCAGCGCAGCAAGAAGAGCGCGCAAGTCTCTTGCCGAAGATGAGCGCATATGAATGAGGAGAAAAAAAATAAAATAAAAAAATATGAAGGGAAAGAAATGAGAGTAGAGGGGTGGGTGAGGGGGGGAGGAAAGTTATTAATTATCATTATTACCTACGGACTGTATGCCACTTGCACGGAATAAAACTTGGGACGCTGTGCCAAGAGATTATGGTAATCAGACAAAAGGCTCAGACAGTCTGGCGCGAACAGGGAGGGGCTTAGGCGTCGCCTGAGTCGAAGGTGGAGTCAAAACGTAATTTATCCGCTCAAATTGACTCTTTTATATTTTTGATAACTCTATTATTTTGCCAACCATGGGTCCAGCCCACCCTCGGAAACCCCTCGGACACAATATTGTAACTGTTTCACAGAGGATATATTCTCAAAACCGAATTTATTTGGTTACTCCAATTGGTCAACCCCCTCGCGTTTAAACCCCCCGCCCGCTGCCCTTCTTTGAATTTGTTCGTCTTGTCATAACTCGCTCCGCAGGTCGCCGATTCCGACGCACTGTGATCAGAATGTCATTTGTGGGTGGCATCACAGTCAGTGGCGTAGCGTGCAATTTGACAACGTTGTATTGTGTCCATTAATACTCATGTAAAAGGTCGAATGCGAAGGTGTTCACCGAACACCCAATAAGTCGATCTTTTCTGGTGATTTAAATGGACACATTACATCGTTGCCAAATTGCACGCTACGTCATTGATCACAATACACTTATCTTACACAGTAGCGAAACTCAATGTTAGAAAAACGGCAAATGCCCCCTGGTGGTCGGAACAGAGAATGAACATCTTCCATTTGAGTTTCATTAGACGCGACGGTGGCGCCCCCCAAGTAGTCGGAGGATAACAACTCAATTTTCCCATTTGATTACATTGAAAAACAACATTCGCCTAAGCGCTCCAATAGAGTTTCGCGACTGTATAGGATGAGTATACTGTGGGTGGCATCATAAGTCATTGGCGGAGCCTACAATGGGGCTCCTGCAAACTTTTGATGTGAGCAATTGAATAGTTCAATCAGGTGTAACAACTAGCAAAAATCACGATAATCACTTTGAGATAGTGTAAAATTTAGTAATAAATTCACGTCACTGCTATAACAACAAGATCGTAATGGCGGTTCAATACAGGTTTCATGGGAGATTCCTGTGTAATTTGCCACTTTCTCTACGGCAACACAGAGATTTGTCTCAAATTAGGTAGGAATCTCCCATGATACCTGCGTCTCTCTGCCATTAAGCCCGTTTCTGAGATTGAGTTTCGTAATTTTTTAGTAAAATTATCTTCATTTTTACTGGTTTTTATGCAAGAATCAACTCTTCAATCCCTTGTAGCAAAAGTTTGGAAGAGCCCCATTTGGCAATAGAGCTGTTGCAGAATTTCGCTACAGTGTTACATGGAGGGTAGATTACTACGCAAAATCACTTGAAAAATGATGCGGGAGTTGTCGGAGGCAGATGTTTCGTGAGAAAGAAAGACTCCTTTTACTCAGCTTTCACCCCTGAGGGTCTCAAAAAGTCAAATCGCGCCAAATTCGATTTCTATCAATTTTGAAATATTAGCAACAATTTTGGTTTTACGGCAGCTTACACTCAGGCTCTCAGGCTAGGTACTTTAAGTCACGAATGGAGCTTTTTCTAAATTTTGCTTCAAGCGATTGAACAATGGATTTTTGAATAAAATTCAGCGATAATCACGACGGACACATTAAAAACTTACGAAATTCACTCACCCACATACAAAATTACCTTAAAGTTTAAGGCGCGATGGCGGAGCCACACAGGTAAGCTTAAAATTATATAGGAATCTCCCAAAGGACCTGCCTAGCTCCGCCATTACGCCTTAAACTTTAAATTCATTTTGTAAGTCACTGAGTGAATTTCCTAATTTTTTAATTTACTCTTCGTAGTTTCCGCTGGATTTTACTTAAGAGAAAACTGTTGAATTACTTATAGCTAAAGTTAGCTAGAGCCCCGTGACTTCCTTTGCCTAACTAATATCAACTGATGATCCCTATAATACATTAGAGAGCATGAAATTTATGACTCATTAATTTATGTTGGTTTTCAGTAGGTATTATATTCTAAACCCTCTAATGGGTCTGTTGATCGTAATTTTTGCGGGATTTTAATTAAGAATAAACTGTTGAATTACTTATAGCTAAAGTTAGCAAGAGCCGTGTGACTTACTTTGCCTAACTAATATCAACTGATGATCCCTATAATACATTAGAGAGCATGAAATATATGACTCATGAATTTATGTTGGTTAACAGTAGGTATTATATTCTAAACCCTCTAATGGGTCTGTTGCGAACTTTCGCTGCAGCGCGAGCGTTCTGGAGGTTTGATTCTTATGTGAAAGAAAGTAAAAATCACATTGCAACCACTTTAAAGTCTCAAATCCCACTCATAAACCCACAAAAGGCGTTCTGAAGAAAGCCTAAGACGGTGATCGAATGGGTGACCATGCATGCGCATGCACCACGAGCAACAAAAGATGGCCGAGGACGGAAAATGAACTTGTTGCTGGTTAAATTGTAAACAAACGTCTCACTTCCTCTTTAGGTGATTCCATGGCACGTGACCAAGGCGATCGATTAGTCGATCGATTAATGGTCATTTCCTGGACTCTGCGTGGAGTTATTTTTGTAAGAAGGTAGATCTAACAAAGATATCTGTTAAGTTTGGCTGCTCGAATCCGGAAAATAAGGGCGTAGCTATGGGAATTTGGAATCCGTTGTGCGATACGATAAATCAATCAGCGATTGTGGGAATTCCCATAGTTACGTCCTTATTTTCCGGATTCGAGCATCCAAACTTATCAGATATCTTTGTTAGATCCACCCACAGGTGCTGACAATCCTAGTTTTACAAAAAAACTAAAAAAAACTCCACTGAGTCCGGGTAATGACCATTAATCGATCGCCTTGGTCACGTGCCGTGGAATCATCTTAATATCCACATGTTGTGTCTTTCTGTGGTTTTTTTTTTTTGGTAAAGTTTACTTTCACGTTTTGTTTATTTAGCGATGATTTGCCCGCATTCTGAAAAACAAACTCCAGGCAAGTATCCTACTTTGCCGAATGCAGCCGTCGGCCATCTTTGCTGATTATGGTGCATGCCTGCAGCACCGGAAAAACAAGCTATTGTCATAATACCAGATTATAGTCATAGACTTGCTAGAACCATGGGCCCTTCTGCTGTCATGCTAGAACCATGGGCATAACGATATGTGAACGACAGAGAGTCTAATTCTTTGAACAGAAAATTCTGGTGTTAATACCAGAATATGGTCATTGAACTATAAAATTTCCTAAAAATTGTCAAGAACTATGGCACAAACACTAGAATTCTGGTAATTGTACTTACTATCCCTTACATAGGTTCACATACTGGCATATGCTTCTGGTAATCCTTTTTTTTTTTTTTTTTTTCAGTAAAGGTTGATTCGCCCATTCAACCGCCATTTTAGGATTTCCTTAAAACGCATCTAGTGGTTTTATGAGTGGGTTTTGAGACTTTCTCGTGGTTTCTATGTGATTTTAACGCAATTTTACGCATAAATTGACTCTTTTGAAGGCTACACCACAAGTTTGCAACAGACCAATTATATCCACTTATACTCCCATAGTGCGCCGGACCGTGTCGAACATTTATTTATTTTTCTTCGTTCCCTCATTGAAACTTAGCGATGGGCCTGATAAAAAACGCCTTCGGTGACAAATTTTCTGATTGATCATTTCCTCCGTCTCACCTGATTTGAATTCAAGCTCCGGTTTTTTTATGTCCCCTCTCTTTGTATACGTGTGCAAGCCACTCCTCCTTCTCCTCCCAATTTTAAGCTGCATGGACCACCGATAAGTGATCAAATCATTTAAAATGGTAAGCAGGCACGGAAGAAGAAGTGACATTGGTTCATTTTTAAATAAGAGGTGCACTGTTGTCGATCTTTATGAGCCGCAGTCAAAGGCGGATCCAGCAATCTGGTACCTGTGGATACTCCATTTGAAAGTATAAAAAACAATCGATCAGCAGAAGGGCTATATGGCCCCCTCAAGAATCGATTGTTTCTCATTCGTTCAAATGGAAAGAAAACATGGGTGCCAAATTGCTGGATCTGCCCATGGCCGTAGTTGTATGTTCTTACTGGATGCTTATTCTACTTTTGATATTTCATACTCCAAGTAAGTGCCGAGAAAATAAAACTGACCTCAAATGGGTCTAAAGCATTGGTCGACAGATCTTAGATCTATGATGCTTTGAAATATCTAAAAAAAAAAGTGCATGTCTGTAGTTTTACAGTGTACATATTATAGAGCTATTTTCAACGACTGCGACTTGACTCACCGAAAATTGCAGCATCTGAGGCGACACTGACATTTATTTGCAAGAGAGCAGCAATACTTTCAAGAAAAATTTGTAAAGCAAGTAGTTTGGACTTGACACCGGTTGCACCGCGAATGCAAAGACCTGATGTTGTAGGTAATGTCGGAAATTCAGCTGCAGTTACCTGCTTCAAAGTAACGTAGAAACTTTTGTTCATTAATGCGATTCCCGCACCTGTGTCAATCATAACTTCAAATTTATGGTCTTTTATAGACCAATTTACTTAAGGAGGCTTGTATCTGAAATTTTGGAGTACCTACTTCAGAATTGGGTTCCTGTTCTAAGAAATGTCCATCATCCTTGGCAATGGTGAACACATTCACAGGTAGTTTCAGAAATCAGACAAAACACAATCAAAAATGACTGAAAAATTTGTTGCTAACATTGTATCAGTTACCTATTGTTAAGGTTGGCAACAGAAAGACACCAGTTAGTTAGAGAATAAAGTCTGATCTCACTCGTCTAACATGTCGTTGTTATTTTATTAATTAGCTTTAGTTGAGTTATTAACAAAAGCACATCAAGTCTTTTGTTAACAAAATTGACGGCCTTAATATTACGACCAAGACGAGGAGCCCTACAAACAGAACGAAGTGCGTAAATAATAGGGGCAGCGGGGAAAATATATTTTTTAAAGAGAGAGAAAAAAATAATAATAAATGAATGAACGAACAAAAATAAGGGGGGGGGGGCATGGACATTTGTGAAGAAGAAGAAAAAAAACTAATTAATTTCCTTATTTTTCATTTAGTTCTGTCGATTTTAGGAGCACATCGAAAGTTTAGGTAAGCCCCTGTAGCTCCCTACATCGCACCGCCTTTGGGCATGGGGAATTGACTAGGGAGAGTGCTGCATTGAATAAGTTTGTCCCAACGTGCGAGGGTTTGAGCTTTTCTAAACGAATGTATACGTCCCGTTAATGTACACAAATGCTGTCACTTCTTCAAGATTCTGGTTGTACAAATAATTGGAAATCTCGGTGATATGTTGCACGTTGGTCTATGTACTCTGGACGCGTTATTGCAGATAGGCCAATATTTTCTGTTGTAAAACGAAGCATCAAGGATTGTGTTACATACATACTTACAGCTAAACTGACAGCTTGCCGCGACTAGGAATCAAACATTACTTTTAACAATTCTTGTGAGAGGTCCTGCCTAATTTTGCATAGAAACATCAGAAGATATCTTTCACGTATGTTTTGGAGGACACAAGCTGTGTTGGCGGGGCCCCAATTGCTTTAACTTCCTCAGGATCCGGGTTATACAAATAATTGGAAAACTCGGTGACATGTTGGTCTATGTACTCCTGACGTGTTTTTGCAGATAGGCCAATATTTTCTGGTCTGAATCGAACCATCAAAGATTGTGTTACATCATAAGTGGCGATAGCCGCCCAGGCCAAGTCAGAAAACGCAACCTGGGAGATGCATACTTACAGCTAAGTTGACAGCTTGCCGCGACTAGGAATTAAAACATTACTTTCTAAAATTCATGTGAGAGGTCCTGTCTAATTTTACACAAAACCATCAGAAGATCTTTTTTACTTACGTAGCGCAGTACACCTTCTGTGTTGACGGGGTCGCAGTCCGTGAAAAGCTCGTTGAATTGCGCTTTTGTCACTGGAGTAATGCAGCCAAAATCTTCCTCCTCTAAAATTGACTGGTAATTAACACTTTTTCTATTTAATATTGCTGTTTTGCGCAAAGCCTTTACAAAACGGTTCGAATTCCTTGCCAGCCAACTGATATGGTCTGTGGACAAATTGCATCTCCTCCACTAAATTCTCTAACTTTAATTTCAAAAATTCTTGTGAGAGGTTCTGTCTAATTTTACATAGAAACATCAGAAGATCTTTTTTACTTACGTAGCTCAGTACATCGTCTGTGTTGACGGGGTCGCAGTCCGTGAAAAGCTCGTTGAATTGCGCTTTTGTCACTGGAGTAATGCAGCCAAAATCTTCCTCCTCTAAAATTGACTGGTAATTAACACTTTTTCTATTTAATATTGTCGTTTTGCGCAAAGCCTTTACAAAACGGTTCGAATTCCTTGCCAGCCAACTGATATGGTCTGTGGACAAATTGCATCTCGTCCACTAAATTCTCTAACTTTAATTTTAAAAATTCTTGTGAGAGGTTCTGTCTAATTTTACATAGAAACATCAGAAGATCTTTTTTACTTACGTAGCGCAGTACACCGTCTGTGTTGACGGGGTCGCAGTCCGTGAAAAGCTCGTTGAATTGCGCTTTTGTCACTGGAGTAATGCAGCCAAAATCTTCCTCCTCTAAAATTGACTGGTAATTAACACTTTTTCTATTTAATATTGTCGTTTTGCGCAAAGCCTTTACAAAACGGTTCGAATTCCTTGCCAGCCAACTGATATGGTCTGTGGACAAATTGCATCTCGTCCACTAAATTCTCTAACTTTAATTTTAAAAATTCTTGTGAGAGGTTCTGTCTAATTTTACATAGAAACATCAGAAGATCTTTTTTACTTACGTAGCGCAGTACACCGTCTGTGTTGACGGGGTCGCAGTCCGTGAAAAGCTCGTTGAATTGCGCTTTTGTCACTGGAGTAATGCAGCCAAAATCTTCCTCCTCTAAAATTGACTGGTAATTAACACTTTTTCTATTTAATATTGCTGTTTTGCGCAAAGCCTTTACAAAACGGTTCGAATTCCTTGCCAGCCAACTGATATGGTCTGTGGACAAATTGCATCTCCTCCACTAAATTCTCTAACTTTAATTTCAAAAATTCTTGTGAGAGGTTCTGTCTAATTTTACATAGAAACATCAGAAGATCTTTTTTACTTACGTAGCGCAGTACACCGTGTGTACGGGGTCACAGTCCGTGAAAAGTTTGGTTAATTGCGCTCTTGTTACTGGAGAAATGCAGCGAAAATCTTTCTCCTCTAAATTAACATTTCTTCTGTTTAATATTCCTGTTTTGCGCAAAGCCTTAAGGAACGTTTCTAATTCCTTGCCAGCTAACTGGTATGGTCTGTGGACGAATTCCTCTCCTCCACAAAAGTCTCTAGATCAAAACCATGCTGAAATATAGACGGTCCTTGAGCTTCTCAACGTATTTATACGTCCCGTCAATGTACACAATTGCTTTAACTTCTTCAGGATTCGGGTTGTACAAATAATTGGAATACTCGATGACATGTTCGTCTGTGTACTCCTGACGAATTATTGGAGAGTGGCCAATATTTTCTGGTGTAAATCAAAGCATCATGGATTCCGCTGTGCTCGGATGAAAATGTTTTTGGCTACGAATTCTTTTACCCTTGCTACAACTGTTCACCGTGATTATCAAAGTTTTTCCACTACTAATCAACGTTTCGTGTCTATAAAAAACCAAATTCCGAATTTAGGTTAAGAAAATTTCTTCTGTAAATACTGAGCTTGCTTTCCCCAGCTAGCACCTAGGACCTAAGTGTAGCTCAGTACGCACAAGTATACAAGAAACAAGGTTCTTGAGATTCTTGTGAGGAAAAGACATTAAGTTGAAAATAAACAAACACGTATTCAACTTTATAGGAAGAACCGCTCTTTCTTAATTCTGCTTTACCAAATTTCTTGTAACAAACTATAAAAGGGACACAAGCGTTCGGAGCGTAAAATATACTTACGGAGACTGTGCTTACTACACGAAGAAGAAACTAGAAGTGACGCTTGGTCAAGATGTCGGACCACTTGTTACCACCCTGTCTCCCCTCCACCAGAGCGCGGCACCTTACGGTGTGATCGGCTTTACCAATCAAGCATTTGAACTTGATTGGTGATTTTGGTCCTCATGACGCTCTCTGGCTAACAGGGAGACAGGCTCACCGGCCACAGAAAAACAATTTGAAAGAAATAAAGAGACGAAACAATTTGTTAACGATTTACGAAAAGGTCGAAACAGGAAGGAGAACTTTGACCGTATTAGAAATATAAAAGAAGTTTCACAAATGAAATTAAATTCATGGAATGGGCCAGAGCCCACCCCTTTCAAAATGTACAACGAACTTACATTTTCAAGCGTCCGACGAAGAGTGGATACTCGTTACAACAGGTTGGTGGGGAGCGCTGCGGTCGCTCGTCGGAGGGTGTCGAACCACTGGACTCGCTACAGCGGAAGGGAGCAAGATGCGCCTTCAACTGCAACGAAACCAATAGCAACACACGAAGACGAGCAAACACATCACTCCTCACTCCTATTGTTCGACTATCCACCACGTTACAAGGCTGGCAGCAAGTTCGACGATTTAAAAACAATTAGGTACATATTATTGGGGAAAAACCCCATTACACTTCAAAGTTGCATCAGCTGTTCCGAAAACATCATTTTTTTATGAATGTTTTCGGGTCGGAGACATACCAAGCATTGATGTTTAAGTCGTTATTTGGGACCCTCAACGAACCTTCCTTATTTGTCCAAGATCCTTTCCACCCGATGAAGTGGAGCTTCTGTGCGCCGAGTCAGTCGGGGGCCGCTAATCAGTAGTCGAGCTCCTCCGGTAGCGTTTGAACGGAACAAGTTTTGCGAGGTTTGTGACAGTCTTAGGATTCAATTAGCAACGTCATGTCAACCGCCCCAAGGATTGTATTGAAATGTACCCTATTTATGAACGCATCTGACTCAGGCCATCTTGAGCAGTGACACAAAGACTCACAGAACTCACGGCAACGTAACGTAAAGCGCGACTGGCTCACGTTCAGTCTCACGTCGGTCGTCGCCGCGTTTTTGGTATTGACGCGACGCGAGCCGACGTCGCGATAGTAACGTCGCACGATGGATCGAAATGTAGACTTTTTCGGACGTCATTTATGTAATCGAAAACCAATATGCACAATTAATAATAAGATCTTTAAAGAATTAATCTAAATTATAAGATTATGGAAAACAAGGATGAAAACACACTAAAACATGAGACGTTCCGAGACGTCATTATTGCTGGTGCCTCACCATGACTGGCGAAAAAAACAGTAAACTAATTACCGCCAAAATATCCAAAGATAGAGGAGACACTGTACTCTGAATATGTTTTAATAAAACCAGTACGTAAGTAAATTTGCAAAATTATTATTAGAATAACTGTCTATTGTTTTGTATTTGATTGTTCCCATAGATGATAGCGCTCAACTTCGCCGCGTCTGTTTGGAAAATGCGTACCATTCCTTCGTGTTTCACTGTGTATCATCTCTAGGCTCATAAGCCCTCGAATATGGATGTATTGAACCTTCTTGTGGGGCCCTATCACTCGTTCCACCTTCTTATCAAAAACAACGGTCTGACTTATGTGCATTTTATCGAATACCGTTCTAGCCAAATCTTGGGCTAGAACTTGAAGCGTTTTCAAAATCAAAGAGGTGTTTTTCGCTATTCTGATGGTGATGCAGCGCTGTAACCTTGTTCTGGACACATTTGTGTCTATTTAGTAGCTTACAAAGTAATTCCTTTGTTTACCGTATGTAACTGATATAATCTATTTTTTGTTCTATGATCCTATTAAATATGGATTAGTTGTAAATTGTGCGGCTTTCAACGAATCCTATGTTATGATTTTTGCCGAATAGTTTCGACCTCTTCACCTTTTTGAACCCTTGCGAGACCATGGTCTTTGATAAATGTAAGTAGGATGACCGGTAGGGGGTGGGCATTAAAAACCTGAAGCCTATTTTACTGTAGAAGTGAAAGTGTTAGTTAGTGTTTGTTGTTTTTTAATTTAAGTATATTAAGTGCTTCAGTGTATCCACGCGATTGTCTTAAGAAGACCATCTAGCCATCCATACATTTTAACTACATGTTCCCTTTTTTTTGGTAATATTTATGGTTATTTTTCTCTGAATGACAACTCCAAAGAAATAGAAAAAGGTGATTAAGCTTTTTGCTTGTTTCAGCAATTACAATGTAAAAAATTGATTATTGAACCAATGATCCCAAAAGTAAATAAATTTTCTTTAAGAAAATCATGAATTGAACAGGTCTCTCTTCGTACACCGTCTTGGTCAAAAAGTAGGTTGACTTAATTGGATCAAATACTTGTAATTAAAGCCCCCTCTTGAAGTATGTCTGCCACGTAAGGATCATCCAAAATAAATTAGAAGAGATTGTTTTAGAGTCCTTTCAAGATATTTATGTCAAACGATTGAAAAAATCGCAATTGTACTGCGTGTAATGATCAGCGATCATCCAGCCCAAGGAGGAGTAAAAAGAAGCCCCCATCACTGTAAACCTCAATCACTGTAACCGGAACAACATGAAAAAAGTGCCACTTCATTGAAAATTCGAAAAGACTGTCTCAGTTGAAAAGTGAACATAATAGTGAGTTACTCACACACTCGCCAAGCATGTAAACTATTTTGCGCACTTTTCAACTGAGACAGTCTTTTCGAATTTTCAACAAAGTGACACTTATGACCCATCAATTTGTTGAGAAAATTCTGCCAAATCGACTTGTATTAATCGTTTGAAGCCATTGTGCACAGGTTTTGAGATAAACGTCCCGGAACGAAAACCCCGTGTTAATTTTCATGAGACCTTAAATAGTTTGGACCCACAATTACAGCCAATCAGAGGCCAGCCCGCGTTTCTGATCCCTTATCTGCGTTGACCACGCAGGCATTCCATTCCATTTCGACTCTTGTTTACTTTTTGAGTGCAACTTAATGTTTTCTGCTTTTTTCGGCCATCTTGCTTGCAGTGATTTTGAACTGCGCGCCGCTGAATTTGTGGCTCGAAGTCAGATGAGCTTACCTCTTTAATCTATAACCTTCATTCATTCTTCCTTGTGATCACAGGGGTTAAAACTAAAAAAAAAAAAAAACTTCTCTGTCCGGAAAAATGAATTTTTTGATCCACTGTGCTCCTCCGCCCGTCATCACTGTCGCGTCGACAGTGCAAGACCCGTCCGATGTCATCGCTTCACACGCTGTCATATCATGCTGTCCCCACCTCGTCCCACCATTCCAACCCCTTCCCCGTCTCCCCACCCCCCACCCAGCCTATTTCAACTTCCCCACTACATAGAGATTTTCTT
Source organism: Trialeurodes vaporariorum (assembly GCA_011764245.1). Classification (NCBI taxonomy): domain Eukaryota; kingdom Metazoa; phylum Arthropoda; class Insecta; order Hemiptera; family Aleyrodidae; genus Trialeurodes; species Trialeurodes vaporariorum. Next base: position 13,795,613 of record VMOF01000002.1, on the reverse strand, counting down.
TCCCCTGATCGTTAGGTCTTGCAACGGGCTAGTTCCACTGTCAACTGATTCCACTTTTGATGTTTGATTCCTAAGTAAAGTGCCGGGTATACATTACAATGGTCACAATTTCATCGCGATCCGTTCAGTATAATAACTGAGATGTAGGCCGTTTGAAGGAAAGATAGAAAAAAAAAGAAAAAAAACCGACACTACGACGTAAATGTTGTGTCAAGCTGCGTACTATGTCGTTTTGCACCTCACGCTTTCTGTGATGCTTCGTAAAGGGTTTGTTGTAAACTCTTGCTACATCTGCACTGGAAAAAAAAGTAATAATCAGTTCGCCCGACTAATTATTGATGAAATTTGCGCAATCAAATTCATTGGTTGTACTTGCACTTTCCCACAAAAATTAGGCACTCCAAACAATGATTAATAATTAGTACCAGTTACATTTACGAGAGTTTCGCGAGATTTACAAGCGCGACAAGACCTGAATTTCTTTCGTAGAAAAAGTCATTTAAGTCATTCTACTGGCCAGAGGAAGCAAAGGAAAGATACCGCGTCTTTAATAGACCGTATTATCGATGATACGCAAATATTATACGATTAAAAACACGGCTGTAAAGATTAGAAGGTAGGATAACGAGCCTGACGAACCAAACCAACATGAACATCATTCTGATTACTCGCTATTCCCACTTAATAGCAAGAAGGTCACGGCATGTTCTCTCCAATATGAAAAAAACTCAAAGTATGGAGAAAGTATGAATCGAGAGCAACGATTTCATGCAAGCAATATCAAAATTATATTTGAACATTTCAATTTCACTGTACATGAAAGTACCGTCAAATTCAATGTGAAGGTCAGGAAAATTGAAAAATTTCCGGGGGACCCCCCCCCACAACTCCCTCTTGTCCTTAGGGGTACTCCAGGCCCCCCGGAGTTTGGGTCATACCACCCCCCCCCCCCCCCCCCCCCAGGCAAATTTCTCGGTCCGCCTCCTGTGTACTACACAACAAAAGTCACAACTTAAATTACATTGTTACATGAAAAATTATGTGAGTTCGTTGAACTGAGTTTTTATTCGCACCCACAATTAAACATGCATCTTCAGTCCTCATTTATTCTTTCGTTAAAGGTTCATGTATGTCCTATTAACTGAACGCTCCAAAATGAGCTTCTGCGTGAATGATAAGTGTAGCGCAGTAGCCACCCTGTGTGCACTCATTCTGTGTGTTTTTGGACTTGGCCTGGGTGGCTACCGCCACTTATGATGAGGAAAATATGATGGAACTGTTGAGGAATTTGAAACTATTTACCTGGCTTTTTCCAGCTTCACTTTGCGTTTTACTGCCACAAGAAATATCCTCTACCACAATGACAGCTTCATTATCCTTTCTTTCACTATGACTGGGAGTGGACAGACTAGAGGTAATATTTTGACTAGAACACGCGTGAATTTCTGCTTCGACAACAACTTTACTAGTATCAGGAGGCTTGTCAGAGTCAGTCTTCGCTGTTTGCGATTTCTTCTGTAAAAGGTAAAAGATAAATTTGAAAAGGGTACCTTGCTACCTCCTTACCTATTATAATCATCTTATGCAGAGAACAACAGTTTCAATAATCCTTCTGTATTTCTCTGAAGCCTTTGTTTACAATTTACTTGTATAGTCTTGATAACCTGCTACTTTACCACTCTAAACGACACAGTGTAGTAAAATAAATTGAGTCTTTCCATAAACTACAAATCTTATGTTTGGGTAAACCTATGTTTGTCCAAAGCATGATTGTATCATTAAAATCACAGGGGTAAAGTGAAAACCCGTATTAATCTTTGGGGATATAATTGCTCTTTAACGCAAACAATCAAATGCCTCCTTGTCTTGATATACGCTTGTCTTTACAGGTGGTTGTGAGATGAAACCAGGCTACAATATGCCATATTTCTCAATAAACTCTGCCTCAACGAATCCTTGATTTAAAGCATCATTTTTATGTTCCTTGCGAAAAATTGAGACTTGTAGGTAAATGTAAAATGCTTACCGCTTTCTTTAACCATGATTCGAGCATTTTCTTCACATTCGTATCGGTCACGATAACATTTCCAATCTTTTGGACTCGGAGCACTGCGATTACGACAGAGGTAAACAAACAGATAAAAAACAAACCACTACCAAGAATATACACGAAAACACACTACCACAGAATACGTGACACCACTACTTACCTTCTGCAAGCTCGTCTTTTAAATCCACCAATCGCACTGCTAAATAAAAGCGCGAAGTTCAAATTTTCAGTGATGAAAGTCGTTCTATGTTCAAATTCCCATTAAAATGTCATACGATTTATGCATTTTTTAGTAAAAGCTGTTTCAGAACCAAATGTAAAAGATTTTTCTTAAACAAATCGAAAAATCACCACTTTTCCCCAAAATCACCACCACACTCAAAATCACCACCTCAAATCACCACAGTCAGTCAAAATCACCACCTCAAATCACCACAGTCAGTCAAAATCACCACATGTGGTGATAAATCACCACACCTGGCCGCCCTGCTGTGTAGAACACATACATGTAAGCAGTATATAGTTTACAAACTCATACCGATTTTCGAAGCAGCACATCTCAACTACATAGGTACCTATACCCACTGCCTCTGACTGACCAAATGGATCAACATAGGCCACTCAATTGTGATCATTATAAAGGCTACGTACGCAATGTATGAAGCTGAATAATTATTGTGACTCCAATTTCCTCTCGCATTGGTTCCAATTTTTGTCCCCCCATCGATTTCTGCGCCACGGAATGATCCATATCTGTACGCAATTCTTTAAATTGGTTTTCCTGCAGAGGATCTTGTCCTCCGCAAGGATATATTCTGAAATTTCTGCACTCACTCTAACCAAATCAGCCCAAGAAATCAGTGTATATGCCTACCCTCATTTTAGTGAGATGAAGAGCATCCAAAATGCGCCCACGTCAGCCTTCACAATTCAAAAATAATTAGTATTTATAAGTCTTTTAATAACCACTTACCTTTTTCCACCCTTTCATGTCTTTCAAAGCCGAGCCGTGCTCATTTAAAGTAGCTGTCAACCTCTCCCACATTTCCTCCCCGAGCCCTCTCCCTCGGGGCCCGGGAGCAATTCCACTTTTTGCGAATATTGGGTGTTTTACCATAAAGTCCAGTAACAACTTGCGCTGCCCCTCGCCTGATTTGTATGCAGCCATGAAAGTAAAAATAAAATGAGAAAGTAAAAAGTAAAACTGGATGAGAAGGGGAACGCTTGCTAACGATTGACGACGCTGTAGATCTCGATTTGAGCTACGGGAAGCGGAAACGGAAACAGCCGAGAAATCGAAATCGCGCCGACTATTTGAAATGTAGAGGTAACCCCCACCTTTCCTGCGCACTTCTAGCTGCGTCGTCACGCGCGCTGTGGTAGGCTATCATCTTATTTCTTCTTCTTCAACTCGATAACGAAAACGATAAGGATCCTCCGTGATCACCCCCCTGGTGTCAGTGGATGAAAAAGATGTCCATAACTCCGGAGAAAATCTGTTGTTGGGTCCTATATAATTATCCTCTGCGTACTTGCAAAATATGTCAACTTTTGTATTCACAAGAGGCTTAATGTCTTTCAAATCATCATCAAAACAAGGATTTCCTGATCAGGTGGAAGCAAAGGGAGACCAAAAAAATGCTTTAATATAGTGAGCCAATCTGAGGATTTTTATCCTTAAACTATGTCTTTAGGCCGCATTTTTGAATATTCCTACACCATGCTTGAGCCAAATGAAACATATAAAGCAACGTAATTTAACATGAAGACATAATGTATTAATGCCATCACGTAGGGCGGAATCAAAATCAGCAAACACAACAGTGACATTTGATGTATTTGTCTGATGTATAATATTTGATGTACCTATCGCAATTTAAATAAAGCAAGAGCATAAATGAATCCTTTTTTATCAGGGAGGAGGCAAAAAACAAGCGGAACATACATGGATAAATAACTGACCAAAATTGTAAATAATTGATGAAATTGTCCTGGGCAGCATTTGAATGTAAGTACCATCAACAAACATTTTAGAGAAGATTTTTAAGGTAGCTAGGTTCGTCTCATACGGAAATAAAAGAATGTTGTTTTCCGTTTCTTTCTTTTTTTTTTTTTTTTTTTTTTTTTTTTTTTCAAAAAATTTTGTCGGAGCCAATTTGACCAGCCTCGGACTGGAGCCAATTCGGATGTACCCGGGCTGCGGCGCGGCGTTGGAACAAACCAAATCATACAGCCCAACAAGCGCGTTAACTAAAAGGCATGCAAAGAAAAATAGATAACTGATGGATAGTCTTGTCCTTTTTCTGGGGTTTTGGCCAGGGTCATGTCGAGGGGGTGGGAAGATGTGGGTATTCTTGTCTTGAGCGGCAAAAACAGGGGTTACTAAATGATTGAGGGATTCCAATGCCGCCGAAAAGACAAGATGGTGGATGGAGCAGATCCTGAAAATGGTTATCACAAATTCTAAGGCCAAAACGAGTTCGGCCGAACCGTCGAAGTTGCTGAAACCAGCTTCGCATGAGACGTGGCCCTTGCGATCCCTCCTCTCCCCCGTTTTCCTCACTAATTCAAGGAAGCCAATCGATGGATCCAGCGAGAAGTAAGCATCAAAGACGACATAGTGGGTCCGCGATATTCACCATCCATCAGTGTTAATTTTACTAATTTTTAGTGTTTTAGAATAATTCTACGCCTACAATTTCACTTCATCTTCGCTCACTGCTGTAATTTGAGACGCTGATTTCAAAAATGACATTAGTTTTCATTAAACTGTCCTATATTTTACGTAAATTCGAAATTACGTCTTCTTAGCAAAAAATTCAAAATTCTGGAAAAAGTTTTAGTTTTTAGTAAAAACCAAGGCCGAATTTGAAATCAGCGGGTCAAAATGCATAGAGAAGGGTGAGAAAGAGGTATCTTATGATGAGAAAACCTGGTTTTACGTTCATAACAGCCGGACACACTATGTCGTCAAGGCGTAAAAATCTCCAACGAGTGTGGTTAGGTTAGGTTAACCACTCTTCGATTAAGATTCTTCCTCGGCTCGCTAACTGTCCTTCGACAGCCCTTTCGCAGGATGATAGGATGAGGATGATGCTTTATTCCTGCTTCATCTGACGAATGTGATGAAATAAGAGCTTGTTGCTTCAGTAGGGAAACATTGGACTATGGATTTGGCTATTTTAGTCAATCGTTGCGTTTGACACGTTTGTCGTCGATTTTCTTTCGGATACTCTTTACTTGTATCTTTCGTTTTGCTGTTTCTGGAAAAAAAGAACTAAACCAAAAATAAAATACAAGATGAAAGAAAAAGCTGGACTAAAAATTGAGCTAGCCTTAATTCGTTGGAGCCCAACATACATTTTTGTCTAATGACGCCGACAGCTTCTGGTCCCACCTCCTGTCCCTCCAAAGCAACGTTTAAAGAACTATAAAATGTTCATCGAAATTTAAGACAGCGTCAGCAAGACTTTTAAATCATTTACCTGGTAGAGAGTATCACGTGATAAGTCGTAAAAATCATTAATTATCAGCAGCTATTATTCTTGGTAATATCAGATTTTATGTTCGGTAGTAGTCGATGTTTTGTACATTAGACGTGCGTACAAAAATCCCGAGAAAGAATGCGTGGATACGGAATGGGGTAAGACTGTCCAACGACACTTAAACTCCGTATAAGCGTCGTGCCAGTTTCTCACCGCACAGTGATGTGAGCTTCTAGGAGATAGCGACGCATTTCATGACTCTCATACGGAAACTGATACGTACAAAAAACTGACTAGGTGAAGGCAAAGGTGGGCCTGCTTCAAAATGGAACCGGACTTGCGCGAAAATATAGTCCTTGGGGTCCTAATAAGAATGGACTTACAGCACTTTTTGTGAATGGGCCCCTGAATGTGTAACTTGTTGATTTTAAAATGAGCCCCCGGGAACGGAAGATTGTTAAGTATCCGAGAATGAATTCCTCGTCTTCAACCGAAGTCGCGGTGCAACCCTAGTTGAAACCCTGCTAGCGGCGCTAATTTATTCACGGTAATAATTGTGCTTATCTTTCTTTGCCGTGTTTTTTTTTTGTTTCTTTCTTGTAGCTTGTTTGTTTTCTTATGTTTTTTGTTTTTTTGTTTTGTTTTTTTGTTGTTTTAATACCGTTTGAATCGAATTGTATATAAAAGTCAAGAAAATATTGGAAAAGAAAAACAACAACTTTTGAAAAAACGGACGGGGACAAAAAGTTTCGTTGATCAATTAACATTCGTCTCTTGGATTCATTTAATATTTTCTTAATTTTTATGTACAAGCACAGTGAAGTAACTGCGTACACAGGATGAAAAGACGTGGAAGAATTCGATTCAAACGGAATGAAAAAAAAAAAAAAAATACAAAAAACAAAACTAAACCAAAAAGCAAACAAGCAACCCGAAAGAAAGAAAAGAACACGACGAAAAAATTTGAGCACAATCATTGTGAATAAATTAGCGCTGCTAGGAGGGTTTGAACTCGGGATCATGCGATGTGGAATCCACTATACTGTCGCTGCGCCACACGGAAAAAAAACTACGGTGAAATTAACCATACGATAGCTGACTTTGGCACCTGCTAGATGTTATGGCAATGTTAACCAAAAGTATACTATGTTTTGACTAGGTACTAGGTGATGTTACCTGATTGCATGTCGAATTTACTCAAAGTATCGGTAAATGTACCATACTTCTGGTCAAGTTTACCATAACATCTAGCAGGTGCCAAAATCAGCTATCGTATGGTTAATTTCACTAATCTGTTTTTTCCGTGCATAACTTCAGGTGAAGACGCCGGATTGATTCTCGGCTACAGAACAATCCGCCGTCCCAGGGGCTCATTTTAAAATCAAAAGTTTGCAAATTCAGGGGCCCATTTTCAAAAAGTGCTTTAAATCCTTTCATTGTAGGACCCCAAGAACTATGTTTTCGCGCGAGTCCTGTTCTATTCGGAGTGGGCCCACCTTTGCTTTCCCCTCATGAGATAATATTTATTCATCATTTTGCACTACATGCTGATTCAACTTGATGAAACATTTTGAAGGGTTCTACAAGAAGATGGGGGGGATGCTAGGGTGGCCACCACATGCTGATTGAATGTGAGTAAACATTATGAAGAGTTCTGCAAAAAGAGGGGAGGGTTGCGCGGGTGGGCACTAAATGATGTTGATTGAATGTGATGAAACATTTTGAAATGTTCTGCGAAAAGAGGGCATCAGGGTTGTTAGGGTAGATAATTTTTGACCTTTTTGCAGATAAGAAAAACGGCTAGTGCTCAATCAATGCCTTTTGATGTCAAGTGGCTGCACGTTCCACCGTTTTGGTTTTGGTCAATATTTCCTGCTGCCGGAATGAATTTGGAAGTTTGACGAGTTTTCTATTTTTTGCTAAAAATTACGTGTTTTTTAGTCACAGTGCCCTCACGATGAGAAATAGACGAAAACGGTTCAATCCAGCGAGTGGAAAATTTTACTTTGCATTGAAAACGTCTCCATAGTCTCTCAATTGATCAATTTGATGGAATGGGTAGCATTGAAATTCAATTTTGGCTCAGCAAAATTCGGAGTTTTCAATGGTGTTGTTTTCTAGCTTCAATAATTCTGCTGACAGCTCTTTTTCCAATCGATTCATTTTCGTCCGTGCACACATTGCGATTAATACATTTTTTGTGTGAGCCAAGTAAGTATTTTGTGAAATCACCGGATCTATCAAGTCGTCGTGTTTATTGTGAGAGAAAATTCGTCGTGTTTCGCAATAACCGAATAAGATTAATTTGATCTGGGGATTTCTGTATAAAATCGCATTTTTGGACCACTCAACTTGATCTTTTGAGAGAAAACTTGACCAATATTTGAATAACCAGGGCTGTATAAAGTATTGAATTACTGTGTTGAAGGAAGGCAAAAAATAGTATGGAGCCCAGTTGTCAGCCAAAAGTTTCTCACTGACGCAGTAAAAGCTACGCCAAGTTGTTAACACCTGCAAAAATAATATTTCATCGAGCGCCTTCAATTACTGGGATAGGCAAAATGAACACCTCGGAGTACGAATATTTAACTACCCACTGAATATCAGCATGTTTATAACATCGATTTCTTCTGGAAACCTGAACCTCGTTGTATGAGGGTTAATAGAGCATCTTGGAATGAAAGGGTTGAGAGACGGAGCTTGTTGTAGGGGTCGGTGGGGGGGGGGGGGGTTCGACCAGCGAATCTGATGTTTAAGGGGGGTGCAAGATGATGAGATGCGGTGTAGTCAGTGGTCGATAGGGTTGGGCGGTGAGTAGAGAGTCGTGGTTAAAGACAGGAGTGCATGGCAGGAAAGGGGAGAGGAAGGGAGGGAAGGCAAAAAGCCGACGCGAAACGGAGGGCTGGGTGGAGTAGTGGCTTGATTGAGGCGGTAGGGTAGAACGGTGGGGGGGGGGAGAGATACAGATGACGTACTGAAAATGTTGAGAGCTGCCGTGCTACGTAGAGAGATGTGATTAACATTCAAGCCAGAGCCAGACCGAGGGTACCGGACCGGGCCGGAGAGTGGAGTCCGGTCCGGAGGACCAGAATGAGAAGGAGTGAAGAGTGCACGAATAGCGGGCGGCGCGGCGGTGGCGACGGGACCGTCTTGCGTTTGGAGTCCGGAATCGCGGCTACCGCGACAAAGTCGTAGATTTCTGATGACTCCGCAGGCACAGGCAAAGGAACTGGCAAAAGGCACAAGCACATGCGCAGGCGCACACGGGCGCGCACGGGCACTGCGCATCCGCACATCGCAGGGGCCACAGACAGCACCCGGCGTCCGCATCGCACGGTGGTTCAGACCTTTCAGAAAATATCACCAGAGGCTGACGACGCTGACGTGTTAAGTTTCCAAATACTGTGATCGCAGTGATTTCATCAGAGACAATATGTACTAAGGACAGTGGCGGATCAAGGGGAAGGGGGGCACAGAAGCATGTGCCCCGTTTAAAATGAAACACGTATCAACTTTAAAAAATGGCCTGCGGGCTGATCGTTTACTTTTTCGTTAAACCAATAGTGAAGTCTAATTATGAGTGGAGTTTTTGGTGTCATTATAGATCTTGTGGCAAAAGCTGATGAAGAACCGATTTGGAGCCCGGTTCTGAGCAGCGTCGTTCTGCGGGCCGATCATTTACTTTTACGTTAAACCGATCATTAGAACTGTCCACGAGTGATGCTATTGGTCGAAAATTGTAAAACTTGGCTGTTGCCATGGTAACCATCATTGAGAGTTTCGTTTTACAAAGGCTATTCATGAGTAACCGTTAAAAATCGGACACTATAACGATGGTTACCGTAGCAACGGTTAAGTTGTACAATATTCGACCAATAGAATCACTCATACACAGTCTTAACGATCGGTTTAACGATGAAGGAAATGATCGGCCCGCTGGTTCTGATTCCTGTCTCTGGAATTTCATCATTCTGGTTCCAAAACATTCACCGGTTTTCCAGGTTTTGAGTTCCGGTTTGGTTCCCACCCCTGGTCACAATACAACTGGTCTTTCAACCGGTTGAAAACTTATCGTTTCCAACCGAGGTCACAAGGTCCTTTACATTTGAATAACGCCAAAAGTCATTCAAACGCTGTAATGTTATAGAATCAAAGGTATTAAAGAAGAAGATATGGAGCGCTGATGTATTGTGCGCAGTGTTGCCAGATTGGGGTGTAAAAGCCGTACGCTTTACATTGATTTAAATGGGGACGATACGGCTTTTTACTCTCGATCTGGCAACACTGAATCTGTGCGGATGTACGCACCAAAATAACGTTCAGCCTATTCGAATGTCCAGCTTTGAAATATTGGAACACATTTTTTGATACTTTTCGATTTTCGATGTCTTTGTTCTGTAACGAGAGATGGTGAGACTTGGGTCCGCACCATAATGGGGCTCTATCAAGCTTTTGCTGGAGCAAATCAGTAGTCCACTCTGATTTAAAAACCAGCTAAAATCACACTAAGAAAGTCTAAAATTCAGCAATAAACTCACATAATTGCTATAATGGCAAGTTCGTAATGGCGGCTCAACGCAGGTATCATGGGAGAGTCCTGTCTATGTATAATGTCACTTTCTCTACGGAAACGCAGAGATATTTCTCAATTTAGATAGGAATCTCCCATGATACCTGCGTTGAATCGCCAGTAAGCCCGATTCTATGAGTGAATTTTGTGATTTTTTAATGTACTCATCGTCATTTTTACAGGTTTTTATGCAAGAATCAACTCTTTAAGCTCCTGTAGCAAAAGTTTTTAAGAGCCCCATTTGAGAAAGTAGCCAGGAAACTCAATGTGCGCTGTTGAGGCCAAGTTTTCAGACGCCAGCGTGTAGGTTCGGTCCTTTTCTTTGGGGCGTGCGCGACGGTCGCTGTGCATCGTTGCACGCTGGATCAGAAGGCTGGTCTATCTGGACATGAAAAATTCAAGGGTGCTTTTCGTCGTGCCTGTTACTTTTTGCCATCGAACAAGTGTAAAGCAGGAAGATTCTGAGCCAACCCTTTCCACTATCGTTACATTTTCTTCTATTTTCTTAAAATTTTCTCAGTAATTTTTTTTAATTTATTTAGATTCTCTTTTCTACAATCCTCTTTTTCTGGAATTGTATGGAACTACAAAGTTATTTTTATAGAGCTTCATGGGCCACTGTACCAGGGGACTGTGTACTTATCTACTTAGTAGCATAGGCGGGCCGTATCAGGGGCTAGAGGGGGCTAAAAATCGGAAAATCCGTACAAGTCGATGTGGCAACATTTAAAATAATTTTGAACATCCCCTTGAGAGAGAGAAAAAAAAAAAGTCATCACTTTTTAGCCCCCCCCCCACTCTTTTTGGGCACGGTCCGCCTATAAACAATAGCCAAACTCAATGTTTGAAAATCGGCAAATGCCCCCCCCCCCCCCCCCCCTGCTGATCGGAAGGTTGGAGTAAACATCTTCCGTTTTATTTGCATTGAACGAGACGGTGGGCGCACCCTAGTAGTCAGAAAATTACAACTCAATTTTTCTTGATTACATTGACAAACGACCTTTGGCAAAGCGCTCCTACAGAGTTTCGCTACTTCGTAGATGAGTATACTGTGTACTAGGGCTCTTACGCTTTTTCAGTAAAATAACGTATATCATTATGATTGCAGTAACTCTTATTGCACACATGTTACAAGTCCTATCCGAAAATTAGGCAACATGGACGATCTGAGTTTGGTTTGTTTGTCTTACTATTTTAAACCTTAAATCAAAAATTGTAATTAATATAGTGGGAACTGGTTTTGAACGAAAGTGCAAGTGTTTTAGAGTGGCTACCTTGACACTGAATTCTAATGAAACTAGCCAGGTGAGAAAATTTTGCTTGCTTCTGTCATGTGTCTATTTCTTCATCGTAAAAATCCTTCCGAAATGAACAGTTGTATCGACTTCTGTTCCCAGATAGCCACCACTCTTTACCGCTTTTGTTTAAAACCAATTTCAAGTGGATTTGTCGCAAACTTCTCTTGAAGGTTATAAAAAAATGAGGCAATCAAACCAGCGGCGCACGTAGGAGTATTTACCCCCAAAAACCTGGCCAAAAATATTTGCGTGTTCTTGAATATTTGAAAATCGATTTTGGTTAATTTTCCAATTTGAACTAGAAACTCCTATTGCGCGGTTTATGGTTGGAAAATGCGTAAAAAATGAAGAATTTTGGCACAAACTAGAGGTCGATAGCGCATTCTTTTGCCGAGTTATTGAGGCTTATTTTATAAAAAAGGCTTGACTTTAAAATGTTGTTTAAAAAAAATGGACAATTTCTTGCAATTTTTGACTGTTGGAGCAGTTGCCTGAAAGGGTCTACTTTAACCCCCTTGTTTTGGTTTTGCCCGGAATATATTCAAAATTGCCTTTTTTCAAAAAGATAGTGCCTAAAATTAGAGATTTTTTCATGTCCATTTTAAATTAGATGTAAAAGGGTCAAAAATGCACGGAAAAGGAAATTGTTGCCATCAAAATGAAGCACATATCATCTAAAACAACGTCCATAATTGCTGAAATGTTTGGATGCAGCAACGCTTGTCCTTGATGGAAAATGTTGACTGATTAGTAACAGCGCTTCGAGCGGTGAACAACCGCAGGTGCGTCAAGCGCTCAGTTCCATGTTGTCCCCTAAACAGTAGATAAACGTAGATGTTCCGACACATCTATTACGCAATAGAGCGGTTACTTACCTCTCAAAAACCATCTATAGTTTTTTTTTGGACGACTTTCCAATTTTCCGTTTTTGGCCAGGTTTTTGGGTCAAATACTCCTACGTGCGGCGGCTCGTGCAATTTGGCAACAATGTATTCCTTCCATTTGATTCAATGCAAAATAATCGATTCGATTGTGAAGCAGCGCTTCACCTGCAATCGATTGTTTTTCATAGATTCAAACGCAGGGATAACATTGTTGCCAAAATGTTCGTAAGAGATTTCCATCATGGCTTTCTCCGTGCTACCTCCAAAGCACGTCCCACAAATCCTCTGTATTAGCTGAAATACAAATAATAAATAAAAAAAAAATAATAAATAAATAATTTAAATTAAATAATTTAGGGAATGTGCTACGCATTTTTAGAAGGATGTTACTTTTTAAAAAATATATCTAAGGCCTCTCGGCACTTACAAGGGGAGGCTCAGAAGTCGCCGCCTCCGATTTTGAAAACAATTGCACGAAAATGTAGCTAAAGTAAAACTATTAGACCCGTGTTTCTCACTTTTTGCCAATGGGCCTTCCTAAAGCGTCAGAAATTTTTCGAAAGTTGCCGAAATTCACGTTAAAATTCGGAACGCTCTCCGCTCGGGTATTTTACGTGAATTTCGGCAACTTTCAAAAAATTCCTGACGCTTTAGGAAGGCCCATTGGCAAAAAGTGAGAAACACGGGTCTAATAGTTTCACTTTAGCTACATTTTCGTGCAATTGTTTTCAAAATCGGAGGCGGCGACTTCTGGTTCTGAGCCTCCCCTTGTTAGTGCCATATTCGGAGAATCTTTGGAATCACTTACTCTTCGCTTTGCTTTTTCTCTTACTTTTGCATTTTGGTTGTCGTTTGTAGTAATTTATGTTGTACTTTATAGTTTCTTCTCTCTCCCTTACCTCCGAAGATGGCACTTAGATGGCACTTATTTTTATAAAATAAAATCTTTATCAAAATTCGCAGCTTTTTGGCTAAATATTTGATTTTTATTTCATACAATGCAATGCTGCTAACTATGGATCAACTTGATTGAATCTTTATTATGGGGAAGCTCTTTGCTGGAAGCGAACAGTACTGCAGAGTACAAACATTTCTCACAAACACACTCTTCGAAAAATTCTAACTTTTTCGACTAAGTAAACTGAAATTTAGCACGCTAAATCCTTATTTTGTCTTTTTTCAATTACGCTCAAATTTACTTTGGGAAACTGAAATTATCTGCACCTATCCTCAAATTTGCGATCCAACGGAGACCAAGTGAAAACTGGGAAAGTTGTGTAAGAACCGTAGAAGCTGGAGGAAAACTGACTCAAAATTCGGGTTCTTCGACTCAAATATCCATCCGGCCATCCTTACCTTGTAATTTCAAGAGGTTTCAGGATAATCTGTCGTTCTTTTTCTTACTTATCCATGAGGAGAATCTTTTAGCACATGTCTTGTTCATATAGGTAAAGATCGTAAGCAAATGTCTGCAGTTCGTAAACATCCTTTGATCCTTGATTTTATTTTATTTGGCCTCATATAATCTAAATTTTCGTGTTTTAGCCCTTGCCACTCTCGATTTTTTTTTTGGGGGGGGGGGTATTACAATTTTCTTCATCTTGTGCTGATTTTTGTCGAATAAACCAGACACTCCGACATTAGAGTGGAATGGGGCAGTTGTAAGGATCTGAAAAATGTCGTGTTTTTTATAAAGAGATTGCAAGTACTTGATGAGCTGAGAACAAGGGTGCCTTATTCGGTTTCTAATTAAGTCCCATTGTTCCAGAAATGAGATATCGGCCCAAAATACATTGTTTTAAATGGGAATGGGTCTATTGCGTACTTTTGCTACAATCAATATCACTCATTGATTCTAATGTAAAATTCGGCGAAAATGACGATGCGCACATTAAAAACTTTCAAAATCCACTCACTAACTCAGAAAATACCTTCCATTTCAAACAACCCGCGCTACATTAGACACTATATCACCGACTTAAAACTACATAGATGGAACTATCTCGACATCTCGTTCATGTAAACATGAACAGAACTTTCAAACATTGGATTCGTTTAGATGCGTACGTTTCTTATATTATTTTGTAATCTTTGATAAACCGAAAAGACCAGCAGCAAATGCAGCCAATAGCTCATGTATTTAGAAGCGAATTCCATCATTTTGTAGTTGCGATGTTGTTTACTTATGCACGGTGGTTCCGTCTATGTAGTAGTATACCGGTGCAAATAGTATCTAGTGTTGCGCGGGCTATTTGAAATTGAAGTGATTTCCTGAGTTAATGAGTGGTTTTTAAACGTTTTGAATGTGCGCATCGTTATTTTCGCCGAATTTTACATAAGAATCAAGGCTCTATATTGTTGTAGCAAAAGTATGCAACAGACCCATTCCGCGTAGTGACGTCACTACGCACACGATTTCATACAACTTTACACGTGTGTATCTCCAACACCAGGACACTTGAGAAAAAACCAAAGGCACCATTGTTCGCAGCTCATCAAGGACCGTTCCGCTGGTTCATTGTTGTCACCTAGGGCGCCGCCATCTTGCCGTAAAAATCGATTTTGACGTTAAGTTTTGTAGGTTGTTTCCGGTCGTTTCGTAAACAAACTCGGGCATCGCCGGAAACGACCTACGAATCTGCCGTCCAAATTCCCGCCAAATTCCGAACGACCCACAAAATTTAACCTCAAAATTCGGAATCTGCCGTCCAAATTCCGCTTTTTCCCGGGATTCCTTCTACCCTGTGTGGCACAAGGTGGACCAGCCCGCTGCCACTCTAAAGTTATAGCTCATTGTGAAAAACACACAATTTCGGACCCTTGCAACTGCCCCATTCAAGAAATATGTTGTGAATACATTCGACATTGGAGTGGAAACGGTGAGTGCATATTGGATGTCCAGAACATACTTCGTTTTGATCCAACGTGCACCGCTGTCGCGGCCGTCGGGCGTCGCATCGTCGCCGCCGATGGCGATGTCTCGCGAGTCGCGTCCGCGAAGCCGCCCGCGCACCCTGACTGCGCAGCCGGGGCCAGGCAGAGCCAAGGAAGCGAGAGCACTGAGGAGAGCTTGACACTGCTAATCGATTATCGAGTATTTAAATGTAATTCCGGAATCCCTACATTTATTTAATACAAAACGTTTAATATACACACAATGATAATGTAGCACCGCTCGCTTCTTTACTTCCCCCTTTCTACCCCCACCCTCGCCCTCACCCACCCCTCACTCTCCTGCACCCAACCCCTTCTTTCTTCCCCTCCCGTGCTCTTCGTCTCTTGGAGAGATCCCGATGTCCAACATATCGTGTTTAAATGTCTCGCTTTAAACACAACCCCCCCCCTCCCCCCTTCAACTTCCACCTCCCGGTATTTTCTCAACGTTACAATATTCGTATTCGGTTTCCACTCATTCTAAGTCCATTCATCGCATCGCTGCGATTTCAGCAAAGTATTTGAAAGGAAAATGAAAAACTCAGGAACTGAAAGGAAAGATAAATGAGAAAATGTAACGTGGCACATATTTTATATTCATTGCCATGAATATCAGTGTCTCTGCGTGCTTGCCTGTAAGGCAAGTGCGGCTATCTGTTATGATGGTACCCGTAGTGGCGCAGCGTGCAATGTGGCAACGTTGTATTTTTTCCGTTTAAACACATGTAAAAGGTCGAATGCGAAGGTGTTCACCGAAAACCCAATGTTTCCATATTTTTCACGAGTTTAAATGGACGAACTGCAACGTTGCCAAATTGCACACCACGCCACTGCTTACCGCCGTGCTGAACACTCTTTCACTACCCGGCAAAAAATTCAATGTCCAAGAAAAGTCCCAAGAAAGTCCTCATAATTTTCCTATCATACTGGTTTTCAAACGCCATTTGGCAAAACATTGAACGTGCCATGGACGTCCAAAACACAGTGAATGCAATTTTCATACCTTTCTAAGTCATGGGACGTTATGGGGACTTTTAAAATTAAAGCATCGAAGAATACTAAGGGGTTAATGGAATTTGTGAATGTCCGAAGAATGTCCCCAAATAATTAATTAATAATTTTCAAATCAGAATTTATTATTTTCTACCAAATTGAAAATAAAAGTTTTTTTCTACAAATTAGGAAGCAACAATTTCCTTACATTTGCGTGGCGGGTTGAATGGTGATTCTTCATCAGAAGATATGTCGTCCTCGGAAGAAACTTCCACCAAGTCACGATGTCTACCGCGAGTTACACCTGCAATGCAATGAGGCAAGAATTACAAAATGTCCTTCTAAAGTTGTATGACAAATAACTGAGCTTTACTAAAGGAAGGAAAGAAGAATTTCAATTTTGCCTTGCAAGCAGTGTTGCCTGATTGGGGAGAAAAAGCCTTCGTTTTACATTAATTTAAATGGGAATGATGCAGTCTTTTTCTCTTGATCTGGCAACATTGCCTGCTAGTAGCAAAAGAATAATTTTTATTTACCTGCATGTTGGCAAAATAAATTTGATTCTATAAAAGTACGTAGAAAATAAATTATTTTCTTCAGGAAAAAAAGTAAACATAATATGTTTTTGAAAAGGCAAGAACAAACAAATTTTTTCTGTAATACGTAATGAAAATTTAGAGTTTCCCAAGAAAACAAGGAAGAAAATTATAGAAGATACAGAAATAACTAGTGTCTAAAATACAGCCTTACCAGTGCAAATGTGCTTCAGTTCCTCAATAGGTTTGTACCTTTCTTCATTGCTTACATCGCCCCTCATACGTTGATGGTACGTACGAGTGTTCTTACTTGTTCGTACCGTTTTTGCTGAGCTATAATTGATGGCAGAATCACTGAGGATTGTATGCTTTAATCGGACACCCCCACCTTTAGGGAAGAGGTGTTTAAATCTGTCACTCGACCAATTTTTCTGGCCCAGAGAGACGTAATGTATCGTCACCTCTGGCCGGTCTGGGTACTCTTGCCGCACACGGCGAACAATATCAGTCATTAACTATAAGAGAAAATGAAACAAACAAATTTTTATTAACTTAAAACTCTTGTCTAATATTATGGCAAGTCTATATTTTCGTTTTTTATAAAGTTTAGGAAAATATATATTATGTTTTCTTTATTTTTAGGAAGAACTTTTTTCAATTTTTTCTAATTTAGGAAAATAGTAATTGATCTCTAAAACTAGAGAAAAAAAAATAATTTTTTTTTTCTACAAGTAAGCTAAAACAAAATGTAATTTTTTCCTAACAATAGATAAAAAAAAAAAAATTTATGCCAAACATATGCAGTGTGACTGCTGATCTATCTGAGCAATCAGTAAAGCCTGCCTAACTAAAGCTGTCATTAATTTCAAGCTTTAAGGAAACAGTTATTATAATTTCCCATAAAGGAGAATTAAAGTGCACCATAAGCCACGACTCTTTATAAGTCCCACTATGTTTTCGTTGCTGCTTCCAAAATATACCAAATTCAAGCGCTCTGAGGTCGCCCTCAAGGCGCTCTGTGGTCGCCCACAAGCGCTCTGTGGTCTCCCTCAAGCGCTCTGAGGTCGCCCTCAAGCGCTCTGAGGTCGCCCTCAAGCGCTCTGTGGTCGCCCTCAAGGTGCTCTGTGGTGGCCCTCAAGTGCTCTGTGGGTGCCCTCAAAGATACTGTGGGCGCCCTCAAATATTCTGTGGGCGCCCTCAAAGATTCTGTGGGCGCCCTCAAAGATTCTGTGGGTGCCCTCAGAAAACCTCAGAGGCCCTCAGAAATCCTGAGGGTGCCCTCAGGATTTTCTGAGGTTCTCTGAGGTTTTTTTTTACCAGGGACACTCGTTGCAGGAATACATAAATATTTTCTTGCTAGGATAGCAAGGTGTGGAAAAACGTTGGCGTGTTTTTCCCACCATGGAAGCAACTCTTCTTCAGTGACGTAGCGCGAGCAATTTGGCAACGTTGCAATTCGTCCATTTAAACCCTTATGAAAGGTCGATTGCGAAGGTGCTCATCGAACACCCAATCATTCGATCTTTTTCATGGCTTTAAATTGACGAACTGCGACGTTGCCGAAAGTATTGATCAATCCCGGAAGTAACGATTCTTTTCCCTCAAGTCTTCGTCGGCTGTCCGTAATATCTCCGCTGATGGTCCAGAACGGACCTGAGTAAAATCAGCGCCGAATCCAAATTTCCTTTCTCTTTCTTCTTCTTCTTCTTTTTTTCCTCGGAGGAACTTGACATTTGTCCCTTGATGTCGATCCTATGCAAATTTTCGCCCGTCACGTTCAATTTACCCTTGGCTTTTGTCTCTTCGGGCAATACATCGCAGAAACGCGGTTCGAGCTGTTCTTGCATGTTTGAAGAATTTTGTTTATGTTCTTTACGCTGGGAAAATATGTGTTTGTCGCGAGAGTCAGTATATTCTGGGATGTATCGTTTGTTCATAGCAGACATCAAACTTTTTTTTAGCGTGTTTTTCAGTTGGTTTCTTTCATTCTTTGCAATTCGCATCGCTTAGGAACAAGTGTTGGCGGACTAGAAAACGAAATACAAAACTTTGGGTTAGTTTTTACCGTTCTAAATCGCAAAAGCAACAGAACATATTTATTGATCACAAAAGCACGTAACTTACAATTATTGGTAACTATAAAATTCAAGATTTTTTTTTTTTTTTTCCAGATCATTTACGATCAAGTATTAGACCATTTATGTAAGTCCAAACGGACTTTATGATAACTTGATACACTAACAAATCATTCTCTAAACTGAATTTTGATTTCCTACCTATGAACTGATTTCCTACCTATCAACTAATCCTTCAGGCTCTAAATGAAAGGATCTAAATCAGTTCCTCAACTCATGACACATTAAAACCCATGAAATTTTGTGTATAAAATAAGATTATTTTCAGTTCGAAAGAGGATGCGATTTAGGGAGTGGTCTGTGGTAATGAGGGGATAAGGGATGAGAACCGCAGTAAAAAATGTCACGGAGTCAAGAAGACATTATTGGGTGACAGAGGTTAGCTGCAAGCGTCGATGCACTCCGAGAAAAACGCATCATAAAAATGAACAATAACGATCCTTTAAATTAATGGACTACATTTATCAAAGATGAGCAAGTGTCCAGAAACATGTCTTTTGCCCCCTCCCCCTCTCTATCCATCTCTCCCCGCAGATGTATTATCGAATTTAAATCTGGTTGATCTCGAATCAAAAATTAAGGGTTTGAAAACACCCCGACAGCTTGCCGCCGGCCGCTCTCTCCCCCCCCCCCCCCAACTTAAAATTGTGGATCGATACACTCAATTATTACAGACAATGATGAAAGACTCGGTCTGCCGAGAAATGAGATCATTTTCAAACCTCTCAATCACCCCGCAATCGAGTGTCACACGGGGAGTGTAGGACTCCGCTCCACTACGGTTTACCGTCTACACTCTCCCACACACTCGTCACTCACCATACAGATTACATATGCAGTCTTCGGGGAGCTTGACATGTTGTTTATGTTAAAACTATTTGTCATGGAGTACCGATTCTTGTTTCACGACATTATGATATTTGGAACTATCGCTAGGTTTTGTTGTAGGCAAACGTATCAAATCCATTCTGATATAAAATGCTGCGCAAATAACGATGAAACTATTTTAAAAAGGTCTAAAACTCACTCCTCCTAGAGAGAACAGTTCGAAGTTTAGATGTACTATCGCCAACAAAAGAAAGCCCTCTCATCAAAATTGTTCTTTGATCAATTTTTCTGTTATTTACCGAAGAGTTTGTGATTTTTTTAGACATACTTTCAAGTGGCAATCCTATGAAGCTCTGAGATACCCGAAAATTGTAAAATTCTCTGAAATTAGCCACGATGATATTTTCTTTTGCTGGTCATAGTATTTACTACCACCCATGTATTTATTTGCTAGTTTACACCTACTCATAGCTGTACTCGTATTTGCCTACATCATTAATCGAAGGCGCTCAACGATGCGTTATTTTGCCAATTTGCGACTTTACCACGAAATAGGATCGATGAATATCCCTACTCCTAGGTACTCGTATTTGCCTACATCATTAATCGAAGGTGCTCAATGATGCGTTATTTTGCCGATTTCTACAACTCTTGTTCTGTTTTAAATAATAATAATAAAATGAAACGATAAAAAGGGACTGACTGTAGCACTCGAGTAATAATTATGCACGAGTTCGGTCAGTAAAAGGCTGGATTCCCGCAACTTCGGGATTCCCTAGATTCGATAAACTCGACTCGACATATAAATCCATTTGTTTATAAAGAAGGAACACATTGAAATGAAGAAATTCACGGAGCTATTAAAAGTCAAGTTTGAGGTATAATTGATGGCCGGTGATTGGTGAGCCAACAGTAAATGTTCGTTGTACCATCAAATGCTGATTTTTACAAGCAGTAGCTTGTGATGCACAAGTGTTTTTCTCGAGGTAAATCTCTCTACGGGCCACTTCATACTTGCCAACTGGAACTGGATACTGCGGATAAGCGGATGCAGGAATTATTCTTTCTCTATCTCCTTCCATTTGAACAAATGGGTTAGAAAGAGATAGCAGAGAGGGCCATCACGTGACTTTCGCCCCCTATCTCTGTCTTCTCTCATTGCACAGGCTCTTATGGAAAGAGAGAGAGAAAGACGAATTCATGTATCCGCATATGCTGCACAGAGCGCCACGGCCGGTCGGCGGGTTATAAAACAACGATTGGACAAATAGGAGCTCATTTGCTCACCTATAAAAATCGTTAACGTGACATGTATTGCGCTATTAAACAAACAATTCTTCACTTTTTACAACTTTTCGTTCGATATCATTCGTCGATCGTTCTCAACTGTTTATGTTGGGCGCTCCGTCGCGTCGTTCCTTTAACCAGTACATTTCGTATGCGTCCTCTCGGCGAATAAAAAGAAACCATCTCCTTTTTCTTCTTCTTTTTTTTCTTTTTTCTTTTTCTGAGAGAAGTAAGAAAATCTTGGTAGCTGTTGATGGTCCTCCGCTTCATGGATCCTGCCGCCTCGTAAACCGACATAATTTATACCTTTTCGTCGCTTCCTCGCTTTTTCGGCTCATGACTATAAACCCCCCCCTCTCCACCCCCTATTCTCCTTCCCCGCATTTATTTCATTGCCTGGGCTTTCTTTCGTTATCTCCTCATCAG
Source organism: Trialeurodes vaporariorum (assembly GCA_011764245.1). Classification (NCBI taxonomy): domain Eukaryota; kingdom Metazoa; phylum Arthropoda; class Insecta; order Hemiptera; family Aleyrodidae; genus Trialeurodes; species Trialeurodes vaporariorum. Next base: position 13,774,187 of record VMOF01000002.1, on the reverse strand, counting down.
CTTCTTGTTTTTTTTTTTTTTTTTTGGTTTCGTTTTTTTCCCAATTTTGAACTTCTTCATATCCTCCCTTGTTAATCTGGTATGTTATTTTTTCGAGCCGTTATTTGCTGATCTATCTTCGGAAAAGGGTCGCCGAAACCATCAGGGCTTCGAACCAAACCTAACCTAACCTAACCTAACCGAAAACCGCTCCGAACCACCGAATTTCTGAACCGCGAACCGTTTTGCAGAAAGTGCCGTGAATAGAACCGCACGTGCTGAACCCGGTTTGAACCGGTTCGACAATTTTCCAAAAGCGGTTTAAGTTGTAATAACCATAGACTCTAAATTAGACTCAGTGGCGTAGCCAGGAATTTTTCTAGGGGGGGGGGGGGGTCTGGGGTCCAAAAATTGTCATGGGGGGGTCCAAAGATACTAATTTGGTAAAATTTGTCTGAAAACGCAAAAAATGACATTTTTTTAGGACAAATTTTGGTGTCTGGGGGGGGGGGTCCAGACCCCCTGGACCCCCCCCTGGCTACGCCACTGATTAGACTTTTTTCATAAATTGAATCATTCTTTGGAGAAACCACGTAACCGCGTATACGTGGTTTTACCGGAAAACCCAAATTATTGTGAATCCTCATGCTCTAAGCTTTCTAGACATATACGTATAGTATGTAAGGGTTCTTGTATAAAATGAACTCATTCATCATGATTCGTTTTTACCACCTTTATCGGTGTACTGGACAGTTATTGTGGCAACCCTGCTAGAAATTTTCTTTGACTTCTGGCAAGGAAATATTTCCATGACTTTTTTCCTCGACTTTTATGGCAAGGAAAAATGGCCGGGAAATATTTCCTTGCCAGGGATGGAAATATTTCCTTGACATCGGCAACGAAATTTTTCCTTTTCCTTGCTCAAAGTTTCCTTGCCAAGCAAGGAAATTTTTCCTTTTCCTTGCTCAAAGTTTCCTTGCCAAGCAAGGAAATTTTTCTTTTTCCTTGCCCGGCACGGAAATACTTCCTTGCCCAGCACGGAAATACTTCCTTGCCCGGTATGGAAATACTTCCTTGCATGGCACTGAAAGGAAAAAATAATTTCTAGCCCTTGCTTAGCGTGGAAAAATGTTCTTTTTCCTGCTTGGCTTGCGGAGTGCGTTTTATGCCTGGTTCAGAAATGTTTTACGGACGTGCCTGGTTCTGAAAGGTTTACTGAACCTGCCGATAAATTTGTTGAACCCGGATCCCCAAATGCATTGTCTGCACAGTAAATATTGAAAACTGTATTAGAACAAGCTCTACTCTTCTAATGGCAGAAAAAGATAGATATAAAACTAGTTCAAATTAAATTAAATTATATTTTTAAAAAAATAAATAAAAAAGAATCAAAATCAAATCAATGACAAAAAATAAAATATTCTGAATCCATCACTTTTTTTCTGCTCTTTTTTCCTGCACGCTCCGCAGATACTTGATCTTTTCGTTGGTTGCTAGGCCAATACAGGCAAGGCGCTGTTCTTTTATTGAATCGGCTGGAGGTGGATCCTCCATTTCCATACGAGCCTCCAAAGCTTCTGAAACAGAGGAAAAAACATATTAAATATGAGTGATAATTTGAACATCATGACATTAAATAAGTTCTTTAAAAAGGTGCTAGATGTATACTTACGAGGGGTGCTCCCCAAATGCTTGTCAGACTCTGATGAAATTTCTCAACAGATGACTACACACTTTTATTAGATGCCTAGCCAATGTATCCAAAGAATCTGTCCATTGAAATCGCACCAGTTGCATGAAAAAGTTTGTCGAAATGCGAGTTAAGAGCGAACTAAGAACAAAATACTGCTGCAGGAATCGAACCAGTTGCATTTCAGGATTTCAAGGGGGGGGGGATCTGATTTTTTTTTTTTTTTTTGCTTTTCATGCAATTGATATCCCTAAAGCTCTGACCTTCTCCACTTACACATAGTCCAAATTTTCAGGAAAAACGCTCTTTTTCACATTTATTTTACATTCTTCTTTGAAATTTCAAACTTTTAAGCCAAACCACAGGGGGAGGGGGAGAGTTGCCCCCCCCCCTCAAATGCCGCTACAGAATCGAACTCCCCACCAACAAGACTGGCGCCAGAAACTCTTTTGCAATGCCACAACTTTGAAGTTTGACTGAAGCCAAAAAAAAACAGTATTTACATTAAAATAGTCTATTGTTACACTTTGATTTTGGATTTTGTCAAGATTTCTGGAGAGGGACCCTGAGATTCAGTTAAAATAGATGAAAACAAAAGTCTAATAGAGGCTAAAAAAAAGTCATAATTATCTAAAAATTTTCATTGGAATTGGACTTGGACATTTGAGAATTGCCCCCTGCTGTAGTCAGCACAGTATAAGTTGAGCCCTAAACCGGTTGCCAGTAAATACCTGAAAAATGGAGAGTAGCAACGATGTTTGCAAGTGTATCGCCATTGTTTTTGTTGGTTAGGTCTGAGCATAATACACATCAAATGACAAGGGTCAAGCCAAACCGCCTTGTTGCGACATGGTCGAAATCTACCTGGCTCTTCACTCAACTAATATTGCGCCAACTACTTTTTACAGTTTTTTTTTTTTTTTTTTTTTTTTTTTTTTTTTTTTTTTTTTTTTTTTTTTAGAATTTTCTATCGCTGGAGAAAATTTTGTTTACTTACTTTTTATGGCAGTCAATTTCCTCTTGGAGAGGCCTGGCCGCTTATTGCTGTTCGTTGCTTGATGGATTTTCTTATGCCCTCCCCCCTGGCAGGTTTCCCAGCATATGATGAATTAATTAAAGTGACGGTTCCAAATACCGACATAGCCAAATGTTTTACAAAGAGGAGATCTTTTGCCTCCCCCGAACCAGCGGAGATCATGGCTAACTGTACCTTTTCAGGTGTAATGGTATAAGGTTGTTCCTAAATAAAAAAGAAAAAAAAAATACAAATTTAGAATACCAATGTTGAAAGAGGGACCTCAGGCCACCTTTGGCTGCGATATTTTTTTAGAGCAAGTTAACGCAACTAATTTATGTGATGCAAAAAGTCTTGAACAAACACAAAGGGCATCTTGAATGTAAATGATGTATTCATGTTTAGGACTTTGTCAAATACAAATTAACAGCCAAAAGTAGTAAGTATACAATAGTTTAAATTATTTATCAGAAAAAAAAATTTCTATGATCATGAAAAAGTTACCTCGAACAAAACAAGGAAATGGAATAAGTATTTCCTCGGAAGGCTCAATGGCCATAGAATTATTTCCTTGCTGAATACAAGGAAGTATTTCCTTTTCCTTGCTCTCAAAATGAATTATAACCATTGCCTTGGAAGTTTCCATTGTCATGGAAAAACTTCCTTGAACAAGGCAAGGAAATGGAAATATTTCCTTGGAAGTTTCCTTGGTCATGGAAAAATTTCCTTGAACGAAGCAAGGAAACATTTCCATTTCCTTGAAGTTTTTCATGAGCATGGAAGTATTTCCTTGCCAAGAGCAAGGAAATGGAAATATTTCCTTGCCAAAAGCAAGGAAATGGAAATATGTCCTTGCCAAAAGCAAGGAAATGGAAACATTTCCTTGCCAGAAGTCAAGGAAAATTTCTAGCAGGGAAGAAAAAATGAATTGTACTCCGCCCTCTGATGGCAAATTCTTAAAGTAATACCTGTTTTTGTTATTCGTTGACTTGTAGATAGCAAACGTCTGTAGCTGTTCTAGTAACGTAGCCAAGAAGTTTTAAGGGGGGAGGGGTCTCGGGTTTGAAAATTTTCGCGGGGGGGGCGTTCTAAAGGCAAACGTTCGGTAATTGCTCTGAAAATGCAAAAAGTTGCATTTCCAGACTCCCTGTATTCTCCCTCTCTTGGTTATGCCACCGAGCAGTGAGCAGATCCATGTATGAAACTAGGGAAGTTTTTGGGGAGGGGGCAGTGGCGGCTCTTGCAATCTGGCAACTATGCTTGTTTGCCATTTAAACCTATGCAAAAGTATCGATATCTTGGAGGCGCAAGTGCACCTCCTGAAGATCGATCGTTTTACCTAGGTTTAAATGGAGATATTAATTTATTTCCACACTGCGCGATCCGCCACAGGAAGGGGGCAGGAAGGAGGCTGAAAGGAGAGCATCTACCACATCCCTGAAATGAAGCTATAGCTCTTCTTAAAAATCGTAAGTTTTACCTTATTTTCCTTTCTTTTCTTCTCATTTTTTGTTCCATTTTAAGCGTGCCCATGGAACATGGCACGCTTATTCCGATCGTTTTGCTGCTAACAATCTAATCCAATGTCTACAATGTAATAGGGCAGCCTATGCTTTCCACGTGTATTCCTATACTGAGTGGCCTAAAGTTGAAAATCGGCTGTTTTTGAATTTTTTTTTTTTTTTTCCTGTCGTGTCTGTTGCGTTTTGAGGATTGCAATGGTACAATCATGAAATCGTACCTTCTAAAGTTTGCAGCAAAAATAGTTGGATTCATTTTAATGCTTCAGTTTTTTTATAATTCCAATTAAACGACGGTCTCACCACTTTTGGGGGGGTAAGTGGAGTGCGGTGAGGTAATATTTTGCGTTTTATGTTGCCAACTTTGTTGTAATTTTACTCTGCTGTGTTTGGCATTTTTTGTTCCATTTTTTATATTTCTGCAATTCTCTGAAGGGGGGGGGGGTTGCTTCCTCCTTAGTCACGCTTATTAACAGACCCCTTGATACCCCATTCAAAAGATTATGAAACCTTTACGATTCGACGGCCAGCCTCGGCGCAAAGTCGCATAGGCGTGGCACGCAGAGTTCTCCGACAAAAGGATGCCAACCCCTCCCCCCCTCCCCCAACCCCCCTTGTGACGCACTTGCGTCAAAGGCTCAAGACTCAAAACTCGAGATTCTTCGGAATTTGAATCCCCTCGCTATTTATCACAGCTCCACAAAATATGTGCCCCCATATACACTTACACATATACAATTACACACATTGCCGATCCGGTAACATTTTCAGACGTTCGAATGTAATACATGGTAATGAACGCCTTAACACTCTCATTACCGCGTGGCTTCTCGCTCGTTAGTGATCGTTGTGTTTACTCTCCGCTCCTCGCGACCTATGCTGGATGCTGAATCAGCGTTGCCAGATTTCATTGAAATAATCAGCAGATTTTTTATTGATTTTAATGGGGGTGATTAGGTCGCATTAGGGGGGTAGGGGGGGTTCAGAAGTGTAGGCGCACCTAGAGCAAAATCTTTGGGGAATTTTCAATTTTTATTCCTTCAAATCGCAACAAAACTTGCCTCCAACTTGAAACTTTTCATTTTTAAGCGTTCCTCAATGAAAAAAGCTAACGCTTAGATTCATTTTCATTAATTTTCACTTTGTAACATGAGAAAAAATGTTGAAAAATTCCAAATATTATCGGTCTAGGTGCGCCTACACTTCTGAAACGACCTCTAAGATCGCAAACCAATCGGTCTAGCCAGTATCGGTCGGTAATCAACAGTCAGCGCAGCATTGCCAGATTTTAGGGATATATCAGTTGATTTACCATGAGGGTGATGGATCACAATGTCCATAAAAATTGTCCAATAACCAAAAATGCCCAATTCAAAAGAAAGGTCCAAATATGTAAGAAAGTCCTATTTCGAAAATGTTTGAACCAAAAAAAAAATCCCAATGTACGTATTTTTTCTTTTTAATTTTTGTATTTTTGGAGGTTTCTCATTCTGGACAGTTTTAATTAGGACATTTTTGGTAGTGGACTTTTAAAAAGTTGTTCGTGACATTCTGACCTCTCACTCCTATGGGAAATTGACTGATATTTCCCTAATACTTAGGAACGCTGTGCTGAATGTTGAATACCGACCGATGCTTGCTTGGCCGTTTAATTTGCGACCTAACCTCCCTCTCCTTCCCACTTTAAGCATTGGTGTTCGCCAGATTGTATTCCGGTCCCTGAACGTGCCCTCCATCCATTTTTTCAGTGGGACATTTTTTGTATTGGACTTTTAAAAGGTTATTGGTCATTCTTGGTCTTTGGACATTCTTAGCTATCGGAAATTCTTGGTTTTTTGACATTTTGGTATTGGACAATGGTTCTGGACATTCTGACCTCCCACCCTTATGGGAAATCTACTGATATTTCCCTAAAACCTGACAACGCTGCGCTGAATGTTGAATACCGACCGATGCTTGCTTGGCCGTTTGGTTCGCGACCTAACCTCTCTCTCTCCTTCCTCCTTTAAGCATTGGTGTCCCACCAGATTGTATTCCGGTCCCTGAACGTGCCCTCCATCCATTTTTTCAGTGGGACATTTTTTGTATTGGACTTTTATAAGGTTATTGGACATTCTTGGTTTTTGGACATTCTTGGTTTTTGGACATTCTTAGTTATTGGAAATTCTTGGTTTTTTGACATTTTGACCTCCCACCCTTATAAGAAATCTACTGATATTTCCCTAAAACCTGACAACGCTGCGCTGAATGTTGAATACCGACCGATGCTTGCTTGGCCGTTTGGTTCGCGACCTAACCTCTCTCTCTCCTTCCTCCTTTAAGCATTGGTGTCCCACCAGATTGTATTCCGGTCCCTGAACGTGCCCTCCATCCATTTTTTCAGTGGGACATTTTTTGTATTGGACTTTTATAAGGTTATTGGACATTCTTGGTTTTTGGACATTCTTGGTTTTTGGACATTCTTAGTTATTGGAAATTCTTGGTTTTTTGACATTTTGACCTCCCACCCTTATAAGAAATCTACTGATATTTCCCTAAAACCTGACAACGCTGCGCTGAATGTTGAATACCGACCGATGCTTGCTTGGCCGTTTGGTTCGCGATCTAACCTCTCTCTCCTTCCTCCTTTAAGCATTGGTGTCCCACCAGATTGTATTCCGGTCCCTGAACGTGCCCTTCATCCATTTTTTCAGTGGGACATTTTTTGTATTGGACTTTTAAAAGGTTATTGGACATTCTTGGTTTTTGGACATTCTTGGTTTTTGGACATTCTTAGTTATTGGAAATTCTTGGTTTTTTGACATTTTGACCTCCCATCCTTATGGGAAATCTACTGATATTTCCCTAAAACCTGACAACGCTGTGCTGAATGTTGAATACCGACCGATGCTTGCTTGGCCGTTTGGTTCGCGACCTAACCTCTCTCTCCTTCCTCCTTTAAGCATTGGTGTCCCACCAGATTGTATTCCGGTCCCTGAACGTGCCCTCCATCCATTTTTTCAGTGGGACATTTTTTGTATTGGACTTTTATAAGGTTATTGGACATTCTTGGTTTTTGGACATTCTTGGTTTTTGGACATTCTTAGTTATTGGAAATTCTTGGTTTTTTGACATTTTGACCTCCCACCCTTATGGGAAATCTACTGATATTTCCCTAAATCCTGACAACGCTGCGCTGAATGTTGAATACCGACCGATGCTTGCTTGGCCGTTTGGTTCGCGACCTAACCTCTCTCTCCTTCCTCCTTTAAGCATTGGTGTCCCACCAGATTGTATTCCGGTCCCTGAACGTGTCCTCCATCCATTCTTTATCCATTTAACAGCTCCTTTTTACTTTTTTTTTCTCTCTAATCAATTAACATAGATTATTTTTTTCTGCTTCATTCTGAATACCCCGCGTTCCCTTGAAATTATTTTCCATCATCGAATGGTGGTTTTAATCAATAGGCTCTCTCGTCTGTTATGTCCATTCGCGATTCGAGCTACACGTGTAGCAATATAATTATTCTCATATTCACTCTTCGCGATCCTCTTGCCAGTTGCCACGCTCTCACCGACTATTTGCTTCTTTGTCTGTTTGTTTCTCCCCCCCTTCTCTCTCTCTCTCTCTCCCTCTCCCTCTCTTCCTCCCTCCCTCTCTCTCTCTCTCTCTCTCTCTTTCTCTCTCTCTTCTCTCTCTCTCTCTCTCTCTCTCTCTCTCTCTCTCTCTCTCTCTCTCTCTCTCTCTCTCTCTCTCTCTCTCTCTCTCTCTCTTCATTGGTGATATCATATAAGATGCACTTTATCAACGATTACATCTTTCCGCACCATTGAAAAGTCGCTAAGAATTTTATGTATTGCTCGGCTATAGGCAAGTTGGACAACGTTTGCTGACGTATAATATTCTATTTAGTGTTTGTAAGGGCGTTTATAGGTGTTAGCTGCCCAGGCGTAATAGATTATAAATGTGCTAGATTGTCGCGCCGCCGCTTTAGATAAAATTGCTCTTCTCCCCTAGAGAAGGCTAAATGGTAGTGTTTACATCTGAATGGGTCTGTTGGGTACTTTTGCTACAGCTTTATGATACATTGATTCTAACTGATTCCAACTTTATTAGTGGCTGAACTCAACATGGAAATGTTTTGGGCCCGTGAGATTTTTTGCTTAGAATGGTCTCTAGAAAAAAAACAAAAAACAAAAAAAAAACAAAAAAAAAACCTTGAGTGTGGTCCTTAAGGAACGTGTGATGTCCTTTTCAAGAAACCGGCTCAACTGTCGAAAAAATATATTCAAAGAAATTCCACTTGCGAGTTTAAGTTTTATTGAGAGAGAAAGAAAAGAGAAACGGCACGTGACCCCCGAGAAACGGATTTTTCTCCTTGTGAACGATAGTTCCAAATGATTGATTCTTCAGGACCATTAATTCTTTGGATTTGGACTTTGTAGGGATCAAAAAAGGCAGCAGTATGACTAGCACGGCAATTTTAAGTCATTTTTCGGATGGTGAGACCATTGTTTTTGAAATTTGAGGAATCCTGAATTTCGATAAAATTGAAACTTTTTGGAGGCCCAAAAATCAATTTAAAATAACTTTTTTGGGACTAGCGTATGCTTTTTATTTAAAAAAAAAAAAAAAGAAGTGTTACTTGATCATTTTTTACCCGAAAGTTTTAAAATTTAGAAAATTGTTGGGGTTGGTACGAATTTTTAAGGATGTATCTTAATCGAACTCAGAACCTCGATTTATCGAACACAAAAAACTAAATTGACTTGCAGTTTGCACTCAACGTCTTAAAAGTGTTATTCTTTTTAGATTAATGAAAAAGAAAAAGAAAAGAAAAAGAATAATTTTGAGCCGTCTTTTAAATAGTGGATGGTGACGGGTAAACCGAGGGTTTTATATCGGTTTTCCCGTACTTGTCCCGAAGCAGCTTTCCCCTTGTCATTTGTCGGTTTTCCCGCGGGAAAACTGCCGCAAAATAATGTAAGACATTAGAAAACCAAGGGGTACTAAGTGCACAGTTAATAAGAGAAAGGAAACTAGTCTCAAGAGTAAGAAAGTAGGGTGCTCCAAGAGAATCAGAGGCGTTTGAATCCTAGCTCCCGTTCATTCATCCCATTTGTTTGATTTCTATGACAACATTTCTAATAATCAATTTACATTGTTACAGGACAGCGACATATTGAATCGATTGATGTTTGGGGATCACCAGTTCCCATCAATACTCTGGTTCAATGTAATTTCCCAAAAAAAAAAAAAAAAAAAAAAAAATTGATGAAAAAATTTTGATGGAAAAAAATTTCCATCAAAAATGTTGGCTATTGAACCAAGAAGTTAATGGGACCTATGGGCGATTATGAATTCTAAGTCTTTGAAAATGCTGAGTAATGCCTGTTTCCATGACTGAAACTTGCAAAATCCACAAGATATTACAGCGTGCGCCTGGCGATCCAAGTTGTTTGAAGCATTTGCGAATGATATGCTCTCTCTTGAATTCATAGGACTCCAATGTAGATGGCAGTTTGGGCTTTGTTTCCTACAAAATACATACATTGCACCTACACTTCGTATTTTCCTACATAGTTTTCGGCAAAATCTGTTTGGAAATTGAGCTCTGCCAAAGTTGTACTCGCCCTTTTACCATTCATTTCTGTCAAGTGTCAGCTGGTGGTAAACAATTTTCGTGTGAGCCTGAGACACATACGACTGAAATACTCTTGGAGCAATTCTTTCAAAGTAAGTACATACAGTGCCGAATTCGGCAACACCGCAAATACCCTTGTCAAGTGCGGCCGTTTAAAATGGTAATCTATAAGGCGCATGATCTCAAGTTAGAAAGAAAAAGAAAAGAACAGAAACGAAAAAAAAAGGAAGTCGGATGAATCGAGCATGCTATTAATCCATAGGCGACGTCGATGTCTCTGCACAACTGGATGGTCGATGGTGCTGACTCCTCCGTGCCCCCCCCCCCCCACCCGGGCACCACCGCTATCCGTATGCAGGCCTCTCTGAAAGAAAGCAGACTGTGACTTGTGGCTGGTATCAATGGTTGATAAAGGGGTGGGGGGGGAAGAGAGAGAGAGAGAAGCAAAGGGTACTTTGAATAAATGAAGGTTGGCAGCCCTGAAACATTTTGAGAAGATGCGCCGACTCCCAATGCGACGGCCGGTCTTCGGCATTGACAACCGATTCCAACATACACTCACTAATACACCAATACACGCGCGTCCTTAAGGGAGAAAATAATCTGTAAACGATATCTTGGAAAAGGGCAGTCGATTATTATTTCGTATTTTAAATAGAAACATGCAGGCACTAAAAAATATAGAGAGAAGGTGAGCTTCTGGTGGCCAAACACGGAGGGGTTAGAATGACGTTGAGAGGCGGGGAGGGGAGGAGTAAAGAGACCTTAACTGAAATAATTTATAGCCGAAGCAAGTTGCATCATCTTCGCGCGGCCTTTGTGTTGCCTGAAAAATCCACAATCTCGAGGACTTGAGGTCTCGCCCGATGAAAAGTAGGATCGAGTGTGTGTGACTGTATGTGTCTCTCTCGTGCTAGCGCACGAAGGGGGTATCGGATGCGCGACTCTTCGGGAAAAACGCGTGATGCGGATCGTGGTTGAGGAAGCTGCGTTCGCGTAGAGTTGAAACCGTTTTATGAGTGAAAGTAAGTTAAGAGTTTAAAAATAGCAGTGGCAGGCTGAGTCTCATTCTGTTGAAGTCTGTTAGTCATCGTGTTTGTTTCTTTTTTGTTTTTGTTTTTTTTTTCAACTCTAACCATCTTCCTTTTTTTTTTTTTTTTTTTTTTTTTTTTTTTTTTTTTTTGCTGCTAGACGCGTTTTAAGCCATGTGAGTCTGTCTCCGATGTGCTCGATGCTCGAGCGAACGAAGGTGCGCGCGTGCATCCCGACCGTGCGTAAGTGCGCGGATGCCTCTTGGATGTTGGTTGTGGGCAGCGGGAGGCAGGAACTGTCACATTGTGTTCTAGCGAACTCAGGAATCGACAGACAACAGCTCCTCCGACCAACTGCTATCGGATGATAACACCGACTGTCGCATTCCCTCACTCGCTCTTTTAGTCATCCCAAGTCTTTATCTCTCTCTCTCTCTCTCTCTCTCTCTCTCTCTCTCTCTCTCTCTCTCTCTCTCTCTCTCCCACTCTATCTATCCCTCCCTCCCTCTCTCTCCCCCTCACCACCCATTTGAATACATGCGTTTAGAAAAAGACAGTTGCGAAAAAGGGACCATCACGTGACTTCAGCCCTTGTCTCTGTCTTTTTCTTAACCGTGCGTTCAAATCGTCAGATGGGAGAGAGGGGAGAGATACGTTTGAGACGGGCGTCCGCTCATCCTCTTTGCCACATTGTTTCGCGACCTTTCCGCATAAATCTCACTTCGAATGAAGAGTTAGAACCAGAAGCGTAGTCCAAGGATTTGTCTTTCCCTCTCTTATGTCAATCTGAACGTATATGTAGGATGAGGAGAGAGAGAGAGAGAGAGAGAGAGAGAGAGAGAGAGAGAGAGAGAGAGAGAGAGAGAGAGAGAGAGAGAGAATATTATTTTTGAATATTATTATTTTTTCTCCAACTTTTGTATGTTAGCGTATAGTAGGTTGGTATTATCAAAAGCAAAATCTATAATTACAAAAGCAAAATCAAAAATAAGTAAAAGAATAACTTTCAAATTTGAGGGCCAGTCAAAACCATGCCTGAATATGGGGGAGTCTAGTTGAACGAATGTTGAAAAATCGCACAGCCGAAAACGCGATAGTGGGTCTGTTGCAAATTTTCGCTACAACGATAAAGAGTGTTTCATCGCATGTAAAATCGCCCGAAAATTCCAATGGTGGCATCAGAAATTATTAACTCACAAGAGACGTTTAATTAAATCCAAGATGGCGGTAAAATATCGATCAATCTCTATGCATGCACATTTAACATCCATGGGTTGCCAACGTTGACAATAACCTCACAGCTTCAGAGGTTATGTGTTTATTTACGTTGTAATTGGGTGTGATCGATATTGTGAGGTTGGCTATCTTTCACGGAAAAAAAACTACGGTGAAAATAACCATACGGATACCTGCCCTAGTAGCAGAGTTAAATAAACAAAACAAAAAAAATTATATAATGCTTGTATAACCTGAAAATATAGAATGTATAATGTTTATATAACAAAAATAAATTTCGGTTGTTAAAAGTACCCACTTTTATAAGTCAGTTAAATAATGGTTAGTACTTTCATCATATAATGCTGATGTATTTTTCGGGGTTTGTACGTAAAATTAAAAATTTTAATTCCTGACCGTTACAAAACTATTAGTTAAAAATGGGTACTTTTAACCACCCAACTATCTATCTGTTATATAATGAACAAAAAAAATATGAATGCATTCCCCGAATTCTGTTATATAACAGAACCGTTTTATGAAATTCAAACAACTACAGTTTCATCAATGTCACACTACTTTTCTGTTATATAACGTTTATATATTTTAGATAGGTTTGTACCAACACTGTTATATAACCGTTTATTAAAAATGGGTACTATTAACCATCCAATTTCCTATCTGTTATATATCAATAAATAAAAGATGAATTCATTCCCTAAATTCTATTATACAATGTAACTGCATGGTAAAATTTAAAGACCTTCAGTTTCATTAACTTCACACTACTTTTCTGTTATATAATGATAACAGTTTTTGTTATATAATTTTTACACATTTTAGAGAGGTCTGCACCTACTTTTTTAGATAACTGTTCAATAAAAATGGATAATTTTTTTCTATCTGTTATATAAACAATAAAGAAAGCACCAATAAATTTCCTGGTATTCATTATATAATAGAACCGTTTCATAAAATTTATAGAACTTCAGTTTTATTAACTTTACACAATTTTTCTGTTATATAATGCTTAACATTTTTGGTTACTTAATGTTTATATATTTTAGACAGGTTTGTATCTATGCATTCCCTAAATTCCATTATACAATGTAACTGCATTGTAAAATTTAAAGACCTTCAGTTTTATTAACTTCACACTACTTTTCTGTTATATAATGATAACAGTTTTTGTTATATAATGGTTATACATTTTAGAGAGGTTTGCACCTACTTTTTTGGATAACTGTTCAACAAAAATGGATACTTTTTTCTATCTGATATATAAACAATAAATAAAGCACCAATGCGTCTCCTTGCATTCATTATACAGGGTGTTAATTAAAATAGGTTCCACTCAAGTTATCTCGAAAACGGTTGCGAATTTAGAAAATCGCTCAAACACGTGTTCAATGATTTCGAGGGGGACACCTTCTAAGGGGGTCGCCAATTTTGGGGCCCCCTCCGGGGGGCCCCTAGGGGGGGCACCACCCCCCTAAATCCGATACTTCAAATGGGGACTCCCATTTTTTATTCGATGATTGAAAACAGGACAAAATTCTAAGACTTTCAGTACAAACCGGAAGTCGATATCGTTTTTAGTTTTCGATATATCGACGTTCAAAGTTCGATATGGACCCATTTTCAAAAATTCACAACTTTCTTTTAAATGATCCAAATTTAAAAAACTTTAGGTCCAAAATGTTTTACAGAGCAAGTACTTTTCAGAAAAAAATACAAACTTTCTGGAAAATTTACCAAAAGGGGGTTTTTGAGCCCCTAAATTTTTTTGAAAATTTCGAAATTTTCAGAGGCTGTAGAAAAAACACTACTTCAAATTTCAAAAAACGCTGAAACATGGGTTCACTTATTTTATAAGCCGAGCATTTTGGCGCAAACTGGAAGTCAATATCGTTTATCGTTCTCGAGATCGAAATTATTCGAGCGAATTAGTGAAATTTGATCAACATCGAACTTTGACCTTCGATATCTCGAGAACGAAAAACGATATCGACTTCCGGTTTGCGCCAAAATGTTTGACTTGAGACGTGCTTTCAAACGATGTATCACACAATAGGTTTTTATGACATCGTCATTTAAAATTGTCAAATTTGGGGGGCCGTGACCCCTGCTCCCGCCCCCCCTGGGGGGCCTAAGAATTGTTGACCCCCTGAAAAGATGTACCTCTTAAAATAAGCGAACCCATGTTTCAGCGTTTTTTGAAATTTGAAGTAGTGTTTTTTCTACAGCCTCTGAAAATTTCGAAATTTTCAAAAAAATTTAGGGGCTCAAAAACCCCCTTTTGGTAAATTTTCCAGAAAGTTTGTATTTTTTTCTGAAAAGTACTTGCTCTGTAAAACATTTTGGACCTAAAGTTTTTTAAATTTGGATCATTTAAAAGAAAGTTGTGAATTTTTGAAAATGGGTCCATATCGAACTTTGAACGTCGATATATCGAAAACTAAAAACGATATCGACTTCCGGTTTGTGCTGAAAGTCTTAGAATTTTGTCCTGTTTTTAATCATCGAATAAAAAATGGGGGTCCCCATTTGAAGTATCGGATTTAGGGGGGTGGTGCCCCCCCTAGGGGCCCCCGGAGGGGGCCCCAAAAT